>CM057843.1:42938571-43381835 GCA_030068075.1 Paguma larvata | reverse complement strand
GCGCCGTCCAGCCCCTCGGAACTCCTCTGCATCAGATACAGGTGAGCACGC
Source organism: Paguma larvata (assembly GCA_030068075.1). Taxonomy (NCBI): domain Eukaryota; kingdom Metazoa; phylum Chordata; class Mammalia; order Carnivora; family Viverridae; genus Paguma; species Paguma larvata. The sequence goes on along the minus strand of CM057843.1, from coordinate 43,381,784 downwards.
GGTTTCCTCGCGAGCAATAGACGCGAGCAAGAGCCGAACGCACTTGTGCTTGGGTCGTGGAAATCACATTCTCGTATGGCTTCTGGTCCTCAGGACCTAATGGTATAGTAAAATGGTATCACGTAATTTCTGCCAAACCTACTGACCTCCCCTCCTGTAAGGCAATGTGTCGTCGCGATCCACATGTTAGCTAGACAGTTCCTGAAGGACGGTGTCAGGGACTGAGAGATCGTGCAGCGGGCATGTAGGACTTTGAGTAATCCATGGGCTCTGAACCATCTAAGGGACCGGAGCAACCCTCGGGATTTTGTGAAGGAAATCTGAGGAACCGAGGGGGACAGAAGACGCCTGTCCCATGGGGGTGAGAAGAACGTGAGGAAGAAAGAAGAGACAACGACGTGGGCATTCCCAGGAGTCGTGAACGAAGGCTGGAGCTTCTGGTCCTGAACTGATGGTGCTGCCTCAGCGCTCGGGGCTGCGAGGAGGCTCGATTCGGGCTCCGAGGGGAAGAGGAGCCTAGGCCCTGGGACACTTCGTGGGAGGAGTGGAGATTCCTCTGATAAGCTTCGAAGGAAGGCCCCTATCCAGGACACACGCCACCATTGGAGACCAAGTATCCAGGCTGCTCTGGAGAGCCTGCCAAGGCCAAACCTGCCTCCTGCTGGTTCTGCAGAGCCAGACGTTTGCAAAATGAGAGGAAAAACTGCCCCGACCTATGTTTCCACGTGTTTCCTGGATGCTGACAGAATGCTTCCTGCACGCTGACAGAATGCTTCCTGCACATTCACTTTAATTCTTGAGGGAATTTTCAAGGTAGGGATGAAGATTCCCCTTGAGGAGGTGAGGAAATTGAGACTGAGCAGGGTAAAGGAATGTCAGAGTTTGGTTTGGTTTCTCCCGAAGGCTACTGTGGAGGAACGAGTCGAGGAAGGTGGTTTCTTCGGGGAGGTGACATCACACTGGTCAGAGTGTAGGGGAGTGTCACAGGGAAGTGGCACTCTGAGGCCAGCATCACAGTTTGCAACGAAACTTTAACCTGAGAGATATCTCAGAATATCTTTGCCACACGCACACGCACGCGCGCACGCGCCGCACGCGCACACACACGTACACACCCACACAGGACACCGGGGTTCTCCTAGTTCAGCAGTGAGGGAGCTAGGGTCTTTATAAAGCACGTCTCCAGAAGCCAGGGTTGAGTGTTTTCTCTCAGTGTGACATGCTCAGGCAGCCTGACATTCCGCTGTGCACGAAAAGAGCACTAAGCCTTCGATGCGCAGATCTGGTAGGTAGAAATGGTCCCAAACACACTATTATCCAAGAGAGAGGGTCGGTGTATTCAAGGCATCTTGGGCAATCTACGGTTTTCACCATTCACTGCACTGTTTCGTGAATTGGCTTCGTGGATGGACAACATAGTTGGAGGAAACAGAAGAAGATGGTGGAAGAGAAGGGGGGAAATGAGAAGCAGTAGGGAGGAGAGGAGAAGGGAGGGAAGAAGGAAGGAAGGAGAGAAGGAAGTGGGCAGGGCGGAAGAGAGGGAGGGAGAGAACGAGGGGGGAAGGGAAGAAAGAAAGAAGGAAAATGAAGAATGAAGGGAAGCAAGGAAGGAAGGCAGGAAGGAGAGAAGGGACGATGGGAGGAAGGAATGGACAAGGATGCAGGGAGGAAGGGAGAAAGGCAGAAAAAGAAAGACAGCCTGACCGAAAAGAGAAAGAGCCTCCATGAAGAAAGATGTAGTCCGCAACGTGAGGACACTGACGAGGCTAGCTCTCGAGCTTAGGACTAGAGTCCCCAACTCACCTGGTTTGGCCATCCTGCCCCAGTCACACCCCTGGGAGTCCCACATCGTGCGAAAGCATCCAACCGAAGGAGACTCAGGAAGGTGTAGTGGTCCCCGAGGACGTACACTGACTGATGCTCGCTTCGTCCCAGCGTCCTGCTGCTGCTTCTACCCACCTGCTTTGGTTCTGCCTCGCCGTATGGAAGAGAGAACACCAGACGTCGGCTGCGCAAGGGTCTTTGAGCTGAGATACGCAGGTGGGAGTCTTGCGTCAGGCTTCTGAGGGGAAACAGACCCGGGCTCAGGGACCTACCAACTTTGTCCCGGGGAGCATAGCAGCATCGTGCCCCTCACCTCAGAGATACTCCCGATGCACAGACAGTGTAAGGACACAGAGTGGGGCGGGAACCCTGCTCTGACCCTACCCAGCCCAGCAGCACTTGATCACATGGTGCGTGCAATGATCCCTGAAGCAAGAACGACGCTGCTGATGTGACCACCTTCCTTTCATTGAAAAGGGTTTCTGAGAGTTATTCTCCAATAGGAAACCATTAGACATCTATTTTGTAACGACTGCGAACATTCAGGAAACCGCTTCCTCGTGTGTAATTCCCCCAGTGACTAGGGGAAACGAGGTAAACACCAACAAGGAAAGTCCTGCCCATTGGTCGAAACTTCGGGGGTCCAGCGCATAAAAGGCCCAGGTGAGGAGGGGGCAGCAGAATCTGAGAACCGGACCTCTGAACGGGACCCGCCCACCCTCCACCGCTGACACCATGACGCACTCGTGCTGCTCCCCCTGCTGCCAGCCTACGTGCTGCAGGACCACCTGCTGCCGGACCACCTGCTGCCGGCCCAGCTGCTGTGGGTGCGGCGGCTGTGGCTCCAGCTGCTGCCAGCCTTGCTGCCGCCCAACTTGCTGTCAGACCACCTGCTGCAGGACCACCTGCTGCCGGCCCAGCTGCTGTGGGTGCGGCGGCTGTGGACAAGACTGCTGTGGGTCTAGCGGCTGTGGCTCCTGCTGCTGCCAGCCTTGCTGCTGTGGGTCCTGCTGCTGCCAGCCGTGTTGCTGCCCAGCTTGCTGTCGCACCACCTGCTGCAGGGAAACCTGCTGCAGGAACACCTGCTGCAGGAACACCTGCTGCCAGCCCTGCTGCTGTGGGTCCAGTGGCTGTGGACAAAACTGCTGTGGCTCTAGCGGCTGTGGCTCCTGCTGCTGCCAGCCTTGCTGCTGCTGATTGCCTCGCCTAGAACCACCCTCTGATGGCCATTTGGGAAACAAATGCCCAGCGTTGCCGAAAGCCAGCCCGCGAAAGCCAACACCTGTGTCCTTCACCTGCCTCTCCACGAACGTGTGAACCAGCTTGCTGAAGTGTGGACCGCTTCTCCCTGATTCTCTTCTTCTTTGCTTCCTCTGGGTCATGAGCCAGCTTCACCCATCCTGACACAGAGTTATGATGTCTGTTCAGTCTCCACCGTCAAGAACTGTATCCTGTGCCTCTAAAGACCTTAGAGAAACAACTCCTCGTGAATGACCCAGAGCTCTTTGAAACTACTCAAAGTCCACACAAGGATCTTTTCTATCTCACTGTCCTCATGAATCTTGTATGCCTCTATCTGCCTGTCATGATCCTTTGGAATGTCTCCCTAGACCCAACAAGTCTCACCCATATCTCTGAATAAATTCTGTATCATTTGGAATCCCTTTCTGTCTTTGTTTCTTTCTTTTCTTTTCTTTTCCTTTATCATTTTTTTAATATAGTTTATTGTCAACCTGGCTTCCATACATCACCCAGTGCTCAGCCCAACAAGTGCCCTCCTCAATACCCCTCACTCATTTGCCCCTCTCCCCGGCCCTCTCCCCACATTCACCCTGAGTTGGTTCTCTGTCGTAGAGAATCACTTGTGGTTTGCCTCCCTCCCTCTCCGTTTGTAACTATTTTCCCCCCTTCCCTTCCCCCACGGTCTCCTGTTAGGTTTCTCGAGATCCACGTATGAGGGAAAACGTAGGGAATGTGTCCTTCTCTGACTGACTGGGTTCAGTCTGCATAATACCTTCCAGTTGCATCCACACTGCTGCAAATGGCATGGTTTCATTCTTTCTCACTGCCAAGTAGTTATTCCATTGTGTACATAAACCCCATCTTCTTGGTCCATTCAGCAGCCGATGGGCACTTCGGCTCTTTCCAACATTTGGCTACTGTTGAAAGCGCTGCTCTAAACATTGGGCCGTAAGTGCCCCTATGCGTCGGCGCTCCTGTATCCCTCGGGTAAATTCCTAGTAGTGCCATTGCTGGGTCATAGGGTAGTTCTGTTTTTAGTTTCCTGAGGAGCCTCCACACCGTTTTCCAGAGCGGCTGCCCCGGTTTGCATGGCCGCCAACGGTGGAAGAGGGTTCCCGTTTCTCCACATCCTCGCCAGCATCTGTCGTTTCCCGGTTTGTTCCTTTTAGCCCCTCTGACCGGTGTGAGGTGGTATCTCAGTGTGCCTTTGATTCGTGCTTCCCTGATGACGGGTGCCGCCGAGCACCTGTCCATGTGTCTGTTGGCCTTCTGGCTGTCTTCTTTGGAAAAGCGTCTATTCGTGTCCGCTGCCCATTTCTTCAGGAACATACTTAAGCATCCTAAAAGCCCTATATTAATCTGTTTGCTATTGTCTCGACCACTTTTCCCTGATTCTGGTTCCATCGTCCTATGTGTCATATGCTATCTTCATGCATTTGATAATGAGTCGTGATCTTCCTTAACTCCACTGTCTAGAGTTCATTCTCTCTCTATCAGTAACAGTTAAGGAAATTCTCTTTTTTATATTGCCTCCTGTTCTTCAGGGCCTAAGGGCATAGTTAAAAATTATCAGATAATTTTATGGCATACATATTATGCTCCCCAACCGTAGGGCAATTTGTTATTGTGATCACATTTTACCAAGACAGTTAAGTAAGGTCAATGTCAGGGACTGAGATTCTATGCAATGGGTATTTAAGACTTCAAGTAATCTATGACCTCTGATCCACCTATGGGAATAAAACACCCTGTATTGTTTTGTGAAGGAACTATGAAGCATTTGAGAGAAATAAAGATGCCTGTTCCAGGGCGGTGAGTAGAATGTGCGGAAGTAAATGAGAAAACAAGGTGGACATTCCTAGGAGTTGTGATAGATAGAAGCCTTGTGCTTCTGGTCCTGAACTAATGGTGCTGCCTCACCAGTCAGGGATGTGAGGCTCGATTCAGGCTCTTTGAGGAATAGGAGATTTAGACCTTGGGTCACCTTCTGGGAGTAGTGGAGAGACCTCTGTTGAGCTGTGAAGGCTCATGTCCAGGGCACATGCCAACATTGGAGCCTGGTTGCTGGGATGCTCTGGAGAGACTGCCAAGGCCAAACTTCCCTACCTCTGGTTCTTAAGAGCTGGGTATCTGTGTGATAGGGTGAAGAACTGACATGACCTATGGTCCTAATACTTGTTAAGTATTGACCAAATGCTTCATGTATATTATCTTTAAATCTTTCCTTTTATTAAGTTTTAATTTTAATTCCAATATAGTTGATCTAAGGTGTCATGTTCATTTCAGGTGTACAATATAGTGATTCGGCAATTCCATACATTACCCGATGCTCATCACAAATGTACTCCTTAATCCCCATCACCTATTTCACCCATTTCTTCACCCCTGTCTCCTCTGGTAACCATTAGTTTGTTCTCTCTAGTTAAAGAGTCTCTCTCTCTCTTTTCCTTTTCTCTTTTGTTTACTTTCTTAAATTCCACATATGCGTGAAATCATATGGTATTTGTCTTTCTCTGACTGCCTTATGTCACTTAGCATTATACTCTCTAGCTCCATCCATGTCATTTCAAATGGCAATATTTCATTCATTTTTATGGCTGAATTATATTCCATTGTAGATATATACTGCATCTTCTTTATCCATTTTTCTATCGATGGACACTTGGGCTGATTCCACATATTGGCTATTGTAAATAATGCTGCTATAAACATAGGGTTGCATGTATCCCTTTGAATTAGTGTTTTTCTATTTTAGGAGTAAATACCCAGTAGTGTGATTACTGGATCATAGGGTAGTTTTATTTTTTACTTTCTGAGGTAACTCCATACTCTTTTTCACAGTGGATGCACCAATAGTACAGGAGAGTTCCGTTTCTCCACATCATCACAAACAGCTATTGTTTTTCTTTTGTTGGTTGTAGCCATTCTGACAGGAGTGAGGTGCTTTTTGTCATTATAATTTTGATTTGCATTTTCCTAATGATGAGTGATGTTAAGCATCTTTTCATGTGGCTGTTGGCCATCTATATGTCTTCTCTGGAGAAATGTCTGTTCATGTCTTCTGCCCATTATTTAATTGGGTTATTTTTTGGAGGTGTTGAGTTGTGTAAGTTCTTTACATAATTTGGATACTTTTCAGATATGTCAGTTACAAATTCTTCTCCCATTCAGTAGGTTGCCTTTTAGTTTTGTTGATTGTTTCCTTGGCTATGCGGACACTTTTTATTTTTGATGTAGTCCTGATAGATTACTTTTGCTTTATTTCCCTGGCCTCAGAAGACCTATCTAGAAAAAAATTTGCTATGATCAGTATTAGAGACCTTACTGTTTGTGCTGTACTCCAGACTTTTTTTGGTTTCAGGTCTCACATTTAGGTCTTCAATTCATTTGGAATTTATTTTTGTGTATGGTGTAAGTAAGTGGTCTAGTTTCATTCTTTTGCCTGTAGTTATCCAGTTTTTCCAACACCTTTTGTTAAAGAGACTGTCTTTCTCCCCATTGCATATTCTTGCCTCCTTTGCCAAAGGTTAATTGACCATATAATTATTGGTTTATTTCTGGGTTTTCTATTCTGTTCTACCGGTCTGTGTGTCTATTTTGTGCCAGTTCTGCTTTGATTTTTACAACTTTGTCTTGAATTGTGATACCTCCAGCTTTGCTTTGCTTTTTCAAATAACTTTGACTATTGGGGATCTTTTGTGGTTCCATACAAATTATGATTATTTGTTCTAGTTTTGTGAAAAATAATACCATTGGTATTTTGATTGGTATTGCATTAAATTGAGAGTCTTTAATTTTCGAAGAAATTTTCAACATAAGTATTAAGTTTCCCATTGTGGAGATGAGGAAATCGGGACTGAGGAGGTTCTCCAGGAACCTACTCTGGGGAGGTCAGATCACACTGGTAGGAGTGTGGGGATGTGACACAGGGAGGGAGCACTTTAAGGCCAATGTCACAGTTTGCAAGTGAACCTTAAACTTGAGAAATATATCAGAGATGATGTAACACATACACGTGTTGGGATTCATTTAATAGCAACGAGGGAGCTGGAGTCTTTATAAACCAACTCTCCAGAATCATTGGTTAAGCATTTCTCTCAGTGTGGTACACAAAGGAAGCATGACATTCTGCTGTGGGATGAAAATAGCCGTTAGGCATAGAGGTGCAGATCTAACACACTTAGATCTATGACATATGGTAAGCATATTCAAAATATCATTGAAAATCTATGATTTTCACCAGTAACTCCAATAGTTTGTTCATCAGACTGGTGGACAGACACAATATCTAGAAGAAAAATAAGACTGAGGAGAAAGCAGAGGAAGATGAGCAAGAAGAATTGAAAGGGAGGGAGGAAGGAAGGAAGGAATGAACAAACGAAGGAAGGAAAAGGAAAAATAAGACACAAAGAGAGAGACAGACGTAGCAGAAAAAGAAAGAGAAAAGGAAGAAATGAAGGATGGGAAGGAGGGAGGAAGGAAGGAAACAATAGAATTAAGAATTAAAAACAATTCAGCACAATAAAGATGTAGTCAGCAAAATGAAGTCATGACTAGACTAGTTAACAAGGTTAGGACTAGAATCACCAACTCACCCTGTTTTGCCCATACTGCCCCAGTTATATCCCTGAAAGTCCCACATCCTGTGAAAGGTTTCAATCCTAGGTAAATCAGGAGTCAACAAGGACATACATTGACTGATGCTTGCTTAGTCCCAGTGTACTGCGGCTGCTTATATGGAAGAGACAATGTCAGACATCCTCTACCCAAGGGTCTTTACTTGAACTGGGTTATACAGGTGGGGCAGATATGCCTTGAATCAGGCTTCGGAGGAAAGATATTTGGGGTCAGGCATGAATTCATTTCATCCCTGTGAACATATCAAAATCATGCTCCCCCACCCCAGGGATACTCCTAGTCTACGTGCAACCTAAGAAACAAAGCTGGGGAGGGACCACTGCTCTGACCCTATCCAGCCCAGCAAGAACTTGAATACATAATCTGATGATCATTGAAGCAAAAATGACACTGCTGATGTGACCACTTTCCTTTAATCTGAAAATGTTTCTATGAGTTATTCTCAAATAGGAAACGCGTTAAACATTTATTTTCTAAAGATTCCTAAAATTTGTGGAACTTCCTCTTCTACAAGCCCCCAGTGACTATGGAACACCATGTTAATACCAACAAGGAATGTCCTGTCCATTGGTCTAAACTTCAGGGTCCAATGCATAAAATCCCCAGAACAGGAGGAGGCACCAGAATCTGAGAAACTCACCTCTCAGCAGGAACCCACCCTTCATCTGTGACAACATGATCCACTCGTGCTGCTCCTCTTGCTGCCAGCCTACGTGCTGCAGGACCACCTGCTGCCAGCCCACATGCCGTGAATCCAGTGGCTGTGGGTACAACTGCTGCCAGCCTTCCTGCCACCCAATTTGCTGTCAAACCCCCTGCTGCAGGACCACATGCTGCCACCCCGCCTGCTGTGGGTCTAGCTGCTGCCAGCCCACTGCTGTGGGCCCAGTGGCTGTGGAGAAACCTGTAGTGGGTCCAGCTACTGCGGGTCCGGCAGCTGCCAGTCTTGCTGCTGCCCAAATTTGCTGTCAAACCACCTGCTAGAGGACCACCTGCTGTCAGCCCCATGGCTGTGGGTCTAACCGTTGCCAACCAGCTGCTGCCAGCCCTGCTGCCACCCAACCTGTTGCCACACTACCTACCGTAGGACTACCTGCTTCTGCCCTTGCTGTGTGTCCAGCTGCTGCCAGCCTTTATCCTGTTAATCCACATACTAAATCATTGTGTGACAAGAGACCAAAGTTCTCTCAGTCATCAGTTCTCCAATTACTGCCCCAAAGTCTACTATCAGGCTTCATTTTCATCCAGCATGCTGCCACAACCTTTATTAATCATAGTCTTGATTAAAAGTCTATGCCAGTATGCATGTTGCTGCAAAGAACTTCAGTCTTATATTCATCTTTATTTGCTGTTAATCTCTGGTAGCTGTAAGCATTCTTTCTCCCTACCTATGCCAGGCTTCGTCCTGAGAGGAGGCCAGCTCCTACTTCAGGGCTTCCAGCTGGTCCAGGGTTTCACCTGCGTGAAGGTTGGTCTAGGCGCAAGAGATGACGGGAAGTCAGTCTCTTAGAGTCAGCCTCGTATCAGGACTGGTCCAGGGCTCCCTACATAAGGGCTGAGACAAAAACATAAAGACAAGATGAAGACAAGACAAACGACATGGAGACAGCCTCTTATCTGGACTGCTCTGGAGACAGCCTCTTATCCAGACTGCTCAAAGTTTATTTTTTCTTCAGGGTTTTTATGCATTTTCTCTAAACACAGCAAGTATACATCTTGTAAATATTGGCAGGATGAAATCATTCTAATTTCTCAAGGTTCTTAGTAAAATAAAATAAAGAATACTTGTTTCTCAAGGTTCCTAGTAAAAAAAGAAACTGATGAAAACAACCTTCATATTCCATAAAACTTTAAAGAACACTTGTTTCTCAAGGTTACATAGAATGTTTAAACAGTTAGAATATGAGGGTAAAAAACAGCTCACATGCAGTCAAAGCATAACTAACGGATACATTCTGGTGAATATCGTGGGTTGAAAGGATAAGAACAAGGTATACAGATATCAATTAAAGGCTCTGGCTACAGTTGAAGGATTATGTGAAAAACATGTTTTTCTCTAAAGTTACTCCCTAAGATTATTTTTGTCTACGGACCATTAATAATGTCTTGACCTGAAAACTACAGCAATCACCACATTCCTGAGGGTCGGGCTGCACTCTTAGGTTTAATAGAAAAATCGGAGATTTATTTTATTATTGAATTATTTCTATATTACCTGAGGCAAACTAAAGCTTCCTAAATGATTTTCTTATTATCTTCATGATGATCAACATTATATCTCTCTATATTCTAAACCTATTAAGAGGAACAAAACCAGCAGCATTAATTGGCTAGTGGAGGGGATGCCATAAGACCCTCTTTTACTTCACCCTGCAGCTTCTGCTAGCAGGGACTTTTCTTCAATATTATCATCACCCTGAGTGCAGGGATTCTTACAGACCCAATGTACTTATCGTAGGCCTGGCATGAATTTATCTCCTGATGGCCCTTTTGTGGCTGTGCCTGTCTTAGGTTGTCCCTCCTCTGAGGAATCTTACCTGTCACTGGCTAACCAGCCATCCCCTTAGGGTCAAACAAAGTGAGGAGATCAAAAGCCATAACTTTTATGGCCTCATCCCTAACACTTGCCTTAGGACATCTCCGCCCACTGGCGGGGGTCCAGGCTCTGGGCTTCCTGGGCCTTGGGCCTTACTTCTTCACCCTGGGCATCACTACCAGGGCCATGGCCTTTTGGCCCCTGGCATACCTATAGTCATTGTGGCAGCCTTGCAAAATGATCACCACTTCCCTCTCAGTATCATGAAGCACAAATTTATGATTTTTTGTTTCTTACTTGTTTAGTATTTCATTATAATCATTTTTATATACTTATTATTCTTTTTTCTTACTTCTACCTTTCATAATTACTCTGCATTATCTTCCTGGATGTGGAAAAGCTTTTCTGGTTTCTTCCTAATAAAGTCTTTGCTATCTTCCAGCCTATATTATGATTTTAATTTTTGTACCCAATTTATTTTAATGCATAATATTAATAGTTCATTTCACAAGTATTTTCTATGCTAAGCCTGACAATGACCTCTAAATTGGCAGAACGAGAAAGATTACCTCCCTTTTACAGATGAATAATGACCACTTGGCTAGTTATGGACAGGATTTGGTCAAGGGCTATAGCCTCTAATTCTAGCTCCAGGTCTTACATTTGTAATGTACAAGAAAAACAGTGGTCTGTGCATTAGAAAGATGGTTGCCTTGAATGGCGTGTATACTACTAAAAATAAACCTTTCTGTGCACAAATGATTTTTCTGTTCACAAATGTATTCTCCCATCTATTTCCAAAAGCTCAATAACCACTTGCACATGTAAGGGCAGTAGGCAGGTTTTAAGAGCCACCCAGCATGTTTAAGCATCCATTATATTGTTGGCAGTGTGCCAGCATATTGAAGCCTAAGGCCCATGTAAAGATTCCTGTTGTTTGATGTCAGAGGATGGCATTCTGGCATGGTCTTTTTCATCTGGCCACATGTAGTGTGGAACATATAAAAGAGATCAGGTAAAACCATAGCCTCAGCCATATTTCATGTACCTCTAAACTTCCAGCCCATTTTTTCTCATATCCAGAACATTATCAAGGCAATTAAGTATGAACACAATACTGGGAAGTAGGCTAACCACACCATGGAAATTTTACCTTTGAGCCATCCACAAATTCCACAAAGCACCATGGTTGAATTTTATCTGGTATTCTCTGAAGAGATGCCTGATTCATAACAAGGGACAGAGATAAATGAAGGTAACAATATTTGTTAATTACTTTTATATGTTGGTATCAATTAGTGTTCCTAAGTCTTGGCACTGTTGACATTTTGAGCCAGATAATTATTTGTTGGCAGAGTGGAGAGGTACTGTTTGAGCAATGAAGCATTCTGGACTCTACCCACTAGATGCCAGTAGCAATCCTTCATACTTGTTTCAGACAGAGCTAAGATGGGTGCAGAGGGTGGATAAATGGTAAAAACTCAAGAGTGGAATTTTATAGAAGAATTACCTAAATGTATAAAATTGGATAATAATAAAACATGACATCAAAACTCCTGGGATACAACAAAAGCAGTGTTTTAAGTCTAATTTGTATGTTTAAATCTTTATATTAGAGAGAAGAAACCTTAAAATTAGAGTTAAATGCCCCATCTTAAGAAGCTAAAGGAAAAGCAATAGAATTGCCCCCAAACTACATAGAAGAAATTACTTTAAAAAAAAAGAGTGGAAATTAACAAAACAGAAAAGAAAGCAAAAATAGTGAGGAGAGGAGGGGAAGGACAGAGAGAGGGAGAGATAGAATCTCAAGCACTGACAATGTAGAGGTGGACGCAGTCTTGAACTCGCGGATCATGAGATCATGACCTGAGCCAAAATCATCTCAGAGCTCTTGTCAGACACTCAACCAACTGAGCCACAGGCGCCCCAAAAGTTTGGTCTTTAAAAGGTGAACAAAATAGATAAAACTGTGAGAATATTGATCAGCTAAAAAACAAAAAACAAGATAAAAATGATATATAAGGAAAATTTGAACATAAAATATAGATAAAATGGATTTTTAAAATAATAAAATAAAATTATTTTAAATTATCTGTTGCTGTGTTACAAACTACTACTGACTAACAACAACTGTTTACTATTTCTCATGATCCCAGGGGCTGACTGAGCTCGGTTCTTTTGTCCCTCAGCGTATTGACTGGGAGAAGATATTCACAACACATACAAGGGGCAAAGGATCAGTCTCAAGAACCTATAAGTAACTCCCATAAACCAGTACACATAAACAACTTCATAGAAAATTGGGTAATAAAATTTTTTAAATAAAATTTGATAAAGAAGTAGATAGGAATTTTATATTAGAGGAAACACAGATAGCCAATAAACATGAAAAAATACTCAAAAGTGAAAGTTACCAAGAAATACAAATCAAAATCTCAAGAAGATTCCAGTTTACATCACTGTATTGGAAAACAACTTAAAATAATCCATGACAATCCCAAGAAGTAGAAAGGATGTGAATCCACAGAATCTCTTGCATGTTGTGGAGGGGGTGGAGGTGGGGATGGAGGCGACATAAATTTGTACAGCCACTTTGGGAAACCAAGTGGCCTTTTTTACTAAATGATGGACCTGTCCATCAAACTCGCCAATAAACTCACTCCCTCAGCTTTGTTGACAACCAAACATTCTATTAATAATCTTGTTAAGTTGTGAGGCTTCTTAGTGGAATGCAACCTGCTTCGTTTTGATGTTTTTCTTTGGTATTTCCTGTAGATGCCTCTGCCAGCTGCTGGTTTGCTTCGCCTATCCTTGACATAAAATCATGATCTCAGTCTTGGAAAATGGCTCATCCCCTTTTCCCATAAGAATCGTAAAAAGCAAATTCTTTGAACTGTTCTCTTAAGTTTCTGCAACCGATCAAGTCTTTACAAGTGATTGGTAACCATGATAATCAAGGCACTCATTATTCCTGTGTCCAGCTCCTCACATTCATTATCACATAGAATTATCTTCCTAAAATCTTTACTATTATAGACCATACGTTGGGATTTTGTTGTATACGGCTATTCCTTTAAATGTCTCTGCATGTGTACTGCATTTCATATTATTGCTTCTAATCTCACAGTAACTCCACAAAGCTGGGCAAAGCAAGAGCCATCATTTCCATGGTACGAATGGGAAAAGTAACTTGCCTTATGTCATACAGCTACTAATTGATAGAATGAGGTCTCATAACTGGGTTGTCTGACTCCTGATCCAGGAGATTTTTTATTTAGATTTTACTGCAAGTAGAAATAACTCTGGTGACTGTGATTTGGGAAGGTGTACAATTTGAGTTTCTTGTCTACCAGTAGAAATAAAATGTCTTCTACATGCAGGTCATTTTTCTTCCTAAAACAGCAGTTTTCAACTCCATTTCCTGCAAATTTAGGAAAAATAGCAGCTGGTTTTAAGGATTTGGGTAAATAAAATGAGCCTTTCATTCTCTCAGAGTTCTGGTCTGCCACTGACCAATTCACCTCCACCAAATATTTTTAGTATTCACTATTTAGTTCCTGGAACTATCTGTTCTAGGACAATAAGAAGGACGCTCACCTAAAAATGTTTTTTCTTCTATGTCATGGAAATGACTGTCTTGCTTGATCTCATTTACTGGTGTCACAGATTATATTTTCCAAAATTGGCCACAATAGTAGCTGCAGTCCCCCTGGCTCTCCAGAGACTTACCAGATTCTCCCTGTGAATCTCAGCAGGTGTCGTGATTGTTCTGATAAAGGATAGAATAAGGGATGGTATGTGACTTCCTGGGTAAATCTTAGAAGGATGTCATTTTTTCCTGGCTCTCTGCCTCTTTGAGGAAGCTTACTCTGGGGGAAACCAGCTACCGTGCTGTGAGGAAGCCCAGACTAGTCCAAGTGGAGAGAACATATGGAGGAAAAACTCAGCTCCTTCCTCCCTCAGCCGACAGCCAGCACAAATGCCACACAGCTGAATGAGCAAGCTTTCAGATGATTCTAGTCCCTAGTCTTTGAGTCTTCTTTTAAAAGAAAAATGTTTATTTATTTTTTTTAGAGAGAGTGAGAGAACAAGTGGGGGAGGAGCAGAGAGTGGGAGAGAGAGAATCCCAAGCAGGCTTCCTGCTGTCAGCCCAGAACTTGATGCAGGGCTCAATCTCACAACTGTGAGACCATGACCTGGGCTGAGATCAAGAGTCAAATGCTTAACTCACTGAGCCACCCTGGCACCCCTGAATCTTCTAGCTGAGGCCCCAGACATCATGAAGCATCACAGTCTGAATTTCTGATCCACACAATCTATGAAGACAATAAGCAGTTGTTTATACCATTAAGTTTAGGGGTAACTAGTTATGATATTTTAGACTAGAAAAACTCTGCAAAGCACACAAGGTACATTTTCAGTGCCTCCAAACTCTACATCAATTTAGCTTCCTGATCAAAGCATTATAAGGAGATTATACACGTACAGAATCCTAGGAACTGAAGTAACTGAGCAATGGGTGTATAACCCTCTGATCCAACCTGTTTCTGGATTTGGTGAGGCAAAGATGAAGCTGAAGAGATTCAAATCAGAGTGTTAGCTAGAAAGCAGGAGAAAAGAAAACCAGGCTTTCCTAGGAGTCATGATGGATGTAGTTCTCCAGCATAGAAGCCAGGCTTTCTGAAAAAGAACTGAACAATGAGGAGGACATCCAGATATTTGCTGAGAGAAGGCCTAATATTGGCTCTGGGAGAGTCACATCTAGATACTTATTCAACAAACAAGAGTTATGAGTATTTACTGTGTGTTAAGTACTGTGTCGGGTCCTTGAACTACAGAAGTGAACAAGACATTCCAGGTCCTCACTCTCATTGTGTTTCTAGTGGAATACAAATAGAAGATGAAATTTATACACCAGAAGTAGGGTTGATGGGTCTTTATCATGAAGTGTATAAGAAGAATGAGTTGAGAGGTCTATACCTATGCAGGATTATGTCTGCCCAATCCAATCAGGAAGGGAAAGAGAAAAATTACATATGGAACTCATGAATCAACTTACAATGTAGAACAGAAAGAGTGATATTGAAAGAAGAATTCAGGCACAACAGAAACTCCCCCAAGAATGTATATGCCAAAGACAATGAAAGACAGTTGGAATATATTAAGTAATTTTCCCAAAAGCCTGCAGACATGAGTGATGTGAATGCTCAGCCACCTGATTTCAGTCCCCTTGGCCCAACCTCTCCTGTCTTCTTCTGTAGTGGAGAAACTATGGATGAACATAGAAAGATAGATGTATAGATGGGTTCTCATTATGTGGGCATGTGATAGCCTTCCTTTCCAGACACAGAAAATTGATGATACCTTGAAAATGCAGATCATAAAATGACACATATGCAAGGAAAAGTGATGAAAGTACATCCAAATCTGTAGGGATTGCAAGAGGGATCTCAGTGTAACTAAAACAGAGTAGAAAATTCTTAAGCATCCAGATAAACCACTCTGAACTTGATTTTTAACAATGAGGAGGATCTGATGGGCAAAGTCAATGATGATAAGCCTGCTACAGAAGGACTATCTTAAAATATGTGATAACCAGTCAGGGAAATGTGTGCCTGACTGGAACTGCATTCTACAGAGCAGAAAGGTAATTGCCATGTTTAGAAAAAAAGGAATGTGATTTCCTGGCACAAAGCACTGAAATACAGAGCAGAGCTAATAAGGATAGAGAAGTACTCAGAAATGCTATTCTGATTGTACATTCACAGATGCTTCCTATGTAGGAAAAGTGCAGAGAGCCAAAGTGAACATAACATAAAATGTAGAGACACTCTTTAAAAGAACTTCCCAAGGATGGGATGGACCACCCTGGGTGTATGAATGTTTTATTATGAGACATTCAAGCATGGGGCCTGACAACCACTTGGCAGCAAGTTTATCAGGATTCCTTCCATGCCTAAGATTCTTTGAGGTCCCTAAACCCTCTCTGCCTTGCCCCATCATTATTTAACTGATTGCTCACTAACATGTTATCCTTCTCTGAAGTCCACAATGCTTTAAAAAATACACACACACATACTGTCATGATAATAGGCATTCCTTTGGAGACTTTTTTCCAAAAAGCATTCAGGGCAGAATTCATAACTTTGACAAAGTTGGGTATCAGGGATCTGCTTTGAGCCTTGCAGTCTCTAGGTCCTGGATTTGTTTACATCCTATGGGTGAAGCCACCTCTTGGAGCAGACTCATGTTAGCCAAGCCCATAAAGCAAGGACGCCTCTTTATGAACTTGCAGAGAATTAACTGTAACAGGAATTTCTTAACCCCCCCATGAGCAAGGAATCAGTACAGAAGTTAAAGGAACTAAATGTCAGATGGCATTTGATGCCCCCATCAATTTTTTACAAACTTTTTACAATTTTTACAAAATTCACATTCCCATGGCAAACTGCCCTTCTCCCTTTGAGCAGTGTTTGGTGGCACACTGCCAATGTTTGCTTCAGTGCTTGTCCTAACTCTTGAGTTTCCATGGTTCACCAACACCCTCAGTTAAGTTTAATATTTCTTACATCTTCAGTCATAACTGAATCGATTGCCCAGACTTTGAAGATATGCTTCTTTTTTTTATTATTTTTTAATGTTTATTTATTTTTGAGAGAAAGAGACAGACAGACAGAGCACAAGTGAGGGAGGGGTAGAAATAGAGAGGGAGACACAGAATCTGAAGTAGTCTCCAGGCTCTGAGCTTTCAGCACAGAGCCTGACACCGTGTCAAACTCATGAAATGTGAGATCATGACCTGAGCTGAAGCCAGAGGCTTAACCGATTGAGCCACCCAGGTGCCCAAAGATATGCTTCTTTTTAAGGTGACTTCACATAACTTAGTTTGGTTTCTTCTTAATGTACATTCTGAGGCTCAGCGGAATGGCTCTATAAGCCCTTGCTCATGCATCTTTGTCTATATCACTGTATTGTGAGCATCCAGGGTGACATTTATGTTTTTGTTCACTTCTATCGTAATATCTATTGGCTGTTTAAGATATGTCTAATTGTATTTCAGGATGACTTTGAATTTATCTTCCTTTCTCTTCTCTACCAATTGAAAAAAGAAATCCTCAGTGATGTACAGTTATCATTAGAATGTTGCATTGACTCTTATTTTTGTGTGTCTTTGTTCACTGGGTTATAATCTAGTACAATCAGCTTGTTGTGAATGACACACCCATCGTATTCCTTCCTTCCCTCCTATGAGTTACACTAGTACTCACCCTGTAGTTCATTTACTCTTCTTTGATTTGGATAGAACATGAAAGCCAATCCCTAAGTGAGGCACTCTAGTGCAATGTAATACTGTTTAAGAAAGAGCAGGGGTTTATTTCAGAAAACCAGCCTCAGTCTTTGTTTGCTGCATTCAAAGTGGGGAAAGCTCAACTCTTTCATCACTGAAAACCTTCTCCTAGATTTCTCTCCCATGGGATCATGGTTCAGAAATTGTACCTTAGGATTTTTTATGTGTTATGTTAGATCTGAAGCCCAGACTCTGGGATAGATTTAATTTAAGGAGAACAAGAGAACTTTTAGAAATAACACAAAAGAAGCGATTTCAAAGCCAAATTCATCACAAAAGAAATAGGAAATCTTACAGGCTTGGAGTTAACTTACATAGAAAATACAAGATTAAGAATCAGAAATAAAATTATAATGATTCCCACTTCAATAAACAAATATAAAATTAATCTAGGAAAATAAATGGTATTCTGCAAAAAGAAAATTCAGATTATTAAGAATTGTTAGTTGAAATTGATGAGAGATATTCACATTTTAGGCTCTATGTAGCCCCAGCTCAGGTGGTTAGAATCTTTTGCAAATGATGACAAAATCTACTGTCCCAATGAGATTCCAGATCAGTCTTTTAATATTTCTTTAAAAGCCATTTCTTAGGTGCTACTGGGTATCTCAGTGGTTAAGCATCTGACTGTTGATTTCAGTTCAGGTCATGAGATCAAGCCCCACGTTGGGCACTGAGGGTGGAGCCTGCTTGGGATTCTCCCCCCACTTCTCTGCCCCTCTCCCACTTGCACTCTCTAAATAAATAAATACATACATACATAAATATTATAAGGATATTGACATTTAGAATGGGTGAAACCATTGACCAAAACAATAAAAGCAAATTAAAATAAAAACTAGAAAACAAAAGCCATATCTTCAAGGCTGATTGTTCAGGCCCTAGCAAGTACAATTGCTCAACATTTCCACATTACAGTGTAACAATTCCTCAATTGCTTCACTATTTTTGTTTCTGTTTTCTTTTCTCTTATCATAATTTTGAGCTATCTTTCTAGCTACAGTTGGGCCTTTCTGGCTAATTTCCTAATAATCTCTACTTATCTTAAAAATTCTGACTCCAACTGAGTCATTTATTTGTTTGTTTGTTTGTTTAAATTCCAGTGTAGTTAACATAAAGTGTTATATTCATTTCAGGTGTACAATATGGTGATTCAACACATCCATATCTCAGTGCTCCTCAAGATAAGTGTACTCTTAATCCCTTTCACCTATTCACCCATCTCCCCACCCATCTACCCTCTGGTAACCATCCACTTGTTCTCTATAATTAAGAGACTGTTTCTTGGTTTGTCTCTTTTTGAGCCCTGAGTCCTTTATTTTTCATTTATTTAAATTAAAGTTAGTTAGCATACAGTGTAATATTGGTTTCAGAAGTAGAACCCAGTGATTCATCACTTACATACAACACCTGGTGCTCAATCCAACAGGTGCCCTCCTTAATGCCCATCACTCATTTAGCTGAACCCCTCACCCACCTCCCCTCCACCAACCCTCAGTTTGTTCTCTATATTTAAAAGTCTCTTATGGTTTGCCTCTCTCTCTGGTTATATCTTTTTTTTTTCCCTTCCTTTTCCCTAGGTTCATCTGTGTGTTTCTTAAATTCCACATATGAGTGAAATCAAATGATATCTATCTTTCTCTGACTGACTTATTTCACTTAGCATAATACACTCTTGTTCCATCCACATTGCTGCAAGTGGCAAGATTTCATTTGTTTTGATTGCTAAGTAGTATTCCATAGTGTATATATACCACATCTTTATCCATTCATCAATCAGTTGATGGACATTTGGTGAGTCCTGAGTCCTTTAAATAGTTCCTTTAAGAAAACGTCTTTATGTGTTTACAAAGCACTTCCAACCTCTCCCCAAATCCTGTAACCAGAGGCCACATCGACAATCTTATTTGGATAAGGAGGGTCATTTGAGGGTATCTGCAAATAGGTAATGATAACTGAGCTGTGTTTTATGTGTTCATGTCTCTGAAGGTGTCTTTCAAGGCCCCACTGGGGGCCTGAGGGATAGAAGGCTAATCTTAGGTTCTTGCTTCCCTGGTTATGAGACTGAGCTCCTAATAATTCTTTCACATGGAGGAACTAAATTAAGTGGATTTTAAAAGGGCTTGCTATAAATCTGACATTTTGTTTTTGCAAACAAAATGGATATTGCAGCTCAAACATAAGACTTTTTGTCTTTGATCCTCACATCCCTTGACATGTTGGTATTTATGCCATCAGTCCCCTCCTCTCCTTTTTCCAGCTCCTTTAGTGCCTCGTAATCTTCACCCCTAGACTCAGCTGCCTGAAGAGGCTCCCCTGCTGTTGGCTTCTGCCAGACTCATGAATCAAACCCACGATTTTAGGTCACTCTCATATTTTTTTCTCTAGCCACCCTATAGCTAAGAACTTATGGGAAGATCTAAAAGGGTGTACTAAAGATGTGTCTGTTTACCAAGGTTAGTGGAAATTTAGCGTACAGGGCAGGCTGTGCCCAATCTCAAGATGGACACAACTCTCTCTTCCCAATCTCAACCCCTCTTGACAGCATGAGAAAACCTTTTGCTTAGAGGCTGTTTCTAGGAAGTGTAGAATCCAGTGGTAGCTCTCCCTGGGTCTTCTCCTTTGAGGATCCTTGATTTACACACCAGAAGGGACCATTATCAGCCTAGACTCTTCCTCGATGCCCAAAATATAAATCTAAAGAGCCTATTGAGTGAGAACTCAACAAGGAAAGCCTGCAGGCTTCATTTACCCTTTATTCCCTCTGTGTTAGCAAGGGTTGTAGCCCCTCCCCCAGCCAGAAAGCCTTCAGGGTTTCTTTCTAAACCAAAGCATTCTTCAATCAAGATAAGGGCCTAATAAAAACTGAACTCTTTAGCTTTATTCAGATTCTTGCTTGGAACAAAGATTAAGATGAAAAGGGATAAATTTCAGAAGATCCTCTACCTTCTTCAGTTTGATTCCAAGCAAAGGCAACTCAATTCTTCCAAAGCACTTCCCCGTAATTGCCCAGTGGTGAGAAACATAGCAAAGCATAAATATACTTAATATATAAAATGAGCAACTAAATGAGACTTAAAAAAAGAGTATTCCTCCCCCCACAAATAGTTGACTATAAGAAGAAATAAGGCTTCATTTAAGATCCACTGCTAAAATTATAATTATGACATAAGAAAGGAAGTCTTCTCAATATTATTTATGTATGCAAAAGGTCACATTTGAACAGAAAGAAAATTGCAAAGAGGGATTGATGGCCCCAAATGGATGTTGACTGTATGGAGAAAATTTAGTTTCTTCAAATGAGTTCTAGTTTCTTAACCTTAGACAAAATACTTTTCAGATACCAAGACAACTTCCAAGTGAGAACTAAACCCTTATTGGTAATCTTTGAAAATTTGAAAAATCATGGGGAATCTAAGACATAAAGAGACTGGATGGGTATTAGCATCAGAGATAATTTTCTCATAGTCTGAGCTGATGGAAATAAGAAACAGTCTCTTTTTTAGGAAGAAGTGAGCAACCCCGCATTTGCAAATTATATACCAGGATTTGAATACAAAAGCCCTTTTAGATTGCTGATCATTAAAATAACTTAAAATGTCTGTGAAGACTTTATTTTTATTTTTATTTATTTATTATTTTTTTAATGTTTGTTTATTATGGAGAGAGAGACAGAGTATGAGCAGGGCAGGGGCAGAGAGAGAGGGAGATATAGAATCCGAAGCAGGCTCCGGGCTCCGAGGTGTCAGCACAGAGTCCGATGTGGGGCTCAGACCCACAAACCATGAGATCATGTCATGAGCCGAAGTTAAATGTTTAACCAATTGAGCCACCCAGGCACCCTATGAAGACTTTAAACAATCTATCTCTCTGCTATTGCACAATTAGCTTTTATACAGGGAATTTATTGTTGTTGATTGCTGTTGTTTGTTATAGCATTTATAGGGTTTTCTGAATTTCCAATTATTGAGTCTTCATTCTGTATAGTGCCTGAATTGCTGCTTTCTCCTCTTCTTTAAACTGGCAAATATTAACTTCATCTATACAAACCTATTCTAAGAAAGGTACTCCTGGTGCATCCATGATAGTTGGACATCTTTGCATTGAGTGACTTCCTTCCCCTCTTCCCTGGTAGTTCAGTTCAATGGAATTGATTCCTTTTCTCATGGTTTGAAATACTGTAAAAAAAAAAAAAGGCTGCTATGTTTATTCCCCTGGTGAAATACATTATGAGAGAAATAATAGGATTTGATTTAAGAGAAGACATCCTAATCTTCCTTGATCTCGCCAAAAAGTTGGGCCACTAGTGATAGTTTGGGCTTAGCTAATGAGTGTCATTAGAAATTGTTTGTGCATAAAATTCTCCATCCCCATCCTCCACCCATGCTGACTGTCATAATAATTGGTTAAATCTCCACCTCTATTATGTCTTCCTTCACACATCTTTATTGTGTTTATAATTTGTTTTCTACCCACTATGGTCATTTGAATTGTTTTCTTTGCAAGTAAGGCATTTCCAAGTTTATCACCTAAAACTCTACTCATCTCGCATATCATTTTATGAGCTATGTGTAGTATGTCCTTCGGAAGCCCTTAGATTTAGAGGATTTTCTACATTTTACAAAATTCTTTCACATCTATTCCCACACTCCTCAGGCAAGAGGCCAAATTTTTTTTTAACTTATAATAGTTTATTTTCAAATTGGTTTACATATAACACCCAGTGTTCATCCCAACATGTGCCCTTTTTAATGCCCATCACCCCCTCTCCCCCCTCCCTCATCCCCCTCACCCTCAGTTTGTTCTTAGTCTTTGAGAGTCTCTTATGTTTAATCTCCCTCCCGCAAGAGGCCAAATTTTAAGACAGTGGGCTAAGATTATGGACCCTATCCAAGGTTGCATTAGAGTATAAGTAAGTGGCACATCTAAAGAGTTGATTACTCATCTGAGTTTGTTTGCAACAACTCTGGACTATTTATCATAAAATCACTATCATGAAATATTTCTCCAGCTCCAGCTAGATTCAAGACATTACCAAGAAGTTTCTGTGAAATTGAATTCTCAGAGGAAACCTACTTCCAGATGTCACCGGACTATTGTTATAAGATGAACCCCTTTATATGGGCAAACTGGTGAAATCAACAAAAATAGTCTTTTATTTTTATTCTATCTTTCAAACATGAAAAACAACCAACCATCCGTAAAGGGAAAGAGAAACTCAAGATTAGGCATAATAAACGTAAATCAGTAGCCTGCTCTAGGGGAGCAGGATGTGGGTGTGATGGGATATTATGGGACCAGGGCTTTCCATTTTTTGTTCATACATTATTTTGCCCCCAACCATGAGATATTTTTATAGTAAAAAAATAATGAAGATTGTAATGTTTCCTTCTGAACCAAATGAGAAAACCTGCAACAATGACAGAGAGAGGGATTTTAATTCCTTCTGATCTGAATAAGAAGAGCTATAACCACCAACAGAAGTTTTATTTGAAGTGCAATGCTGCTAATTTTTTTTTCCATAATGCATTAGTATCCACCTCTCACTAATGAGCTGTCTGCATGTTCATATCTGGCAAGGAAAATCCAGGCTTATAAAAAGGGCCTATTCTCCTTACCTCATGCTGAGATCTGGGAATGAAGTAAGATATGAGCTCTGCCTCTGGAATGTAGCACAAAGAATATGAGGTATTGATAGAAAGACTCTTATTTGGTATCTGTCTTTTCATACTAGGAGGGAGTAATCAAATTGGAAAAATGACTAAACGTTTATAAGGACAACTAGATGTTTACAAGCACTAGATTCTCTAGATAAACTCATGTCACTGTATGCTCTGCACATCATGGCCCAGAGCACTTAGAGACTGGAAGTAAAGCACATATTGATATTTGAGGAATCTTAGAGAACAAGCAATGCTGAGTGTGTTGAGACCAGCAAATGCCATTCAATTTTCAGATTTCTGCAAACCTAACACCTATGAGTTTGATCCTGCCTCAGAAAAAGATCCTTTGTGAACCTCTAGAAAAAGATAGAACATAAGACCACTTAAACCAAGTCATGTCAAAGAGATAGATTAGTTGACCAATGAAAATGAACAGAACATGAATCTGGATTTCAGCAGGATCACTGGAAAGGTCTCTCAACTTATGAAGAGAGTTCAGAGGCATGGACTGATTTTAATGACAAATGTCAAGATATGCTCATTTCCAATGACAGCTTCTTGATTCACATATTTATAATAATCACTTGACCCCAGATTCAAGCTGAGACTCTGGATAAGAGATGCACTAGAGAGGAAGTCGTGCAGACAGCTTGGGGCAGATCCACTGGATAGTATTTTCTGCAGATACTCAAAGCATGTGGAGTTTTCTAGGGAAGAGGCACTAGGTTAACTCAGGCTTAAAGAGCCACATATCTGAAGTCAGTATCAAATGTGAACCTGAACAACTGTCTCTTCCATGCAATTGCAATAAAGACATCAGCATTACTGGAATAGGAATATGAACTTAGCAACAGGCATTCCAAGGCAAGGATCAGGGGATATCAATATAGGGACCAAGGAACCACTTGAGGAGTGACAGAAGTGGCCCCTACAAGAGGACAGATGCCCCCTCACCTCACTCATTCAAATCCCTGAAAATTTGCTGGTTGGGGCTGAGATATCTAACTTAGAGAATAGTATTTAATGACATCATCAGGCAGACATGATCAGGGGAAATATGGACTGTATTCAAAAGAGCAGGATGATTTCTCCACATACTGCGCAGGTTAGAAAATAACTAGATCTTGACTTAGGTTCTGATCATGCCCTTTTTAAAGGAATATTGAATAATTGAAAAGTGTTTTGAAGAGAGCAACTATCCTAGGAATGGAACTGGAATTCAAAACACATCATGAAGAATGAAGGTATCTGGTTATAATTATTCCAGAGAAAATATCTTTAGGAAATATCTGTCTGCAGAAGACATATTGTCTGTTGGCCTTAAAGAATCAAAGAACAAGACCAATCACGGGAGCTCTAAATATTAATTTAGGCAAAAATAAGTGAAAACTCACTCTTGGAGCTGCCCAGAGAAGCAGTGTTTCCTTGGGAGATGGTCAACCAAACATAGATTCAAATAAAAGTAATAGGAATGTCACAGAGTGATTGCGTAAATAAATGAGTAATCTGGCCAACTGATTGACAAGATTCCTTAAGCTATAAAGATTTGATGAAGTCAATGATATTCAGGCATCATCATGCTGAATTTTGATCAAGGTACTAGTCAGAATAGAAAACCTACTTCTCACAGTGGCTTTGCCACTAATGTCATTCTTCTCCTTCCTCCTTCAAAAACTTTAGTTGCTTTGAAGTTCACACCATCAGATTTACTGCCGTTACCCTACCTTTTGGATAAGTTATGTCCTTTTTTTTCACAAGGTCTATAGATCTAGGAGAACTGACTTTGGAGCTGCACTTAAGGAGTCACACTGAAGGAGATTCATCCACACTTGGGCCTGATTTCAGTGATGAGATTCTGGACTTTGAGCTTATGGTTATAATAAGATGAGATTTGGGAGGACCCTAGGAGGGAGTGAATGCATTTAGTACGTGAATCACTAGGGGGCTAAAAAGCAGAGTGCAGTCGACAGCCTTGAAGATGACTTCCAATTATCCTCACTTCCTGGTATTTATGCCTTTGTGTAATCCCTTTCACTTGAGTGTGGGCTGGATTTTCTGACTTGCCTTTAATGAATAGAGTACCATGAACATGGTGAAATGCCATTTCCAATATGATGCTGTAAAGGATCTGTGACTTTCATATCATGTGCTCATTGTCTCCCTCTTGGACCACTTGCTCTGGGAGAATCCAGCTGTTAGGCCATGAAGACAATCAGCCAGTGTATGGAGAAGCCCATGCAGCAAGGAAATAATATCTCTGGCCAAAAGCCACATGAGTGAACTTGGAAGAGCATCCTTCCCTAGCCAAGCTCTGAAAGGACCGCAGCCCCCGCCAACACCTCAGCAACTGCCTCATAAGAGAACCTGAGCTAGGCATGCCTAGCTAAGCCACACCTGGATTTCTAAATCACAGAAGCAGTGAGATAATCAATGTTTGTTGTTGTCAGCCACTAACTTATGGGGTCATTTGTTATGCAGCAGTAACTACTACAATGAAACAGATCATGTATCAAAATGCAATAAAACATTATTCTAAATTCTTAATAGTCAATTTAATTCTTGATAAAAATGTCATTTTTAAAAGCAATAGTGAAGGAGAAAAGTAAATGGTGTCATTTTACACCATTATATTGTCTAAATATTCATAAAACTAGTCATTGTTTATATTTTTATATAGACAATAACTCAAAATGTATACAAGATTATATCTGAGTAGGGAAGAATGTAAATGTTTTGGAGCTGGAGAAGGGTACAAAAGGGACTTCAACTTTATCAATAATGTCTTATTTCAATTATGGTGTTTTTTTTGTTTGTTTTGTTTTTTGAAGATCCAAAGTAGATATAAGAAAACGTCTAAGTGGTGGTTGTTTGTAATATTTTTCTCAAAACTTCCCTGTATTTTGCTCCCCTATTTGGGACGTAAATGAAAATAAAGATTTAGTTATAAGCATGTTCGGGCTTGGCAGAACATTGCTTGTAATAAGAGGTTCAGATGTTTTATGGACAAGTTCTAGCAAACCTAAAAGGAACTAATAAACGCTCAGTTATTTAAACTGTTGCCAAGTATAGGAAGAGATACACCGTTTCCCAAGACACCTTTTACACTTGCCGTGTTGAAAATGTGCAGTTTGCTTGTTGACGGGTCGCCAGTGTAAAACTGTTGCCAGTACAACAGAGAAATCCACAACTGGAAGGATAAAAAGAATACCATACATTGAGATGGGTCAAAAACTATTCCAAAATGAAATCCAAAATTCCAGCGGGGTCAAAAATACTGGTATCAGTAAGCAAATTGTTTAAGGAGATATAATTCCTTAAACTTACAGTGTAAGAAATATTGTTGACAATTCTGGCCAGGACTGAGGTAAGATGCATCAGAGCCTCTTGCTTCCTCTGGCATCACTGAAATCTCTATGGAAGATGTGGGAGGGAGAATTTAAATGGGGTATCCATCAAAATGTCATTTCTGGAAGATATTCCGTCTATGGTAATTCTTTTGCAGTATCAAGTTCCCTCTTTTCTTCTTGTTTTTAATTTCCTTTTTGGATTTCAATTGCAAATAACCGAGTCACTTATATTTCTTATGACACATTATCATTTTTGGTCCTTGCAAGGCCTCTGTCCTATTTTTTCTTTATGTACTTATATACAAATTAATTTAATTCCTGTTCTCCTTATGCCACGTTATCTGGATATAACAGCCTCCAAAATTATGTGAGAAAATTCCTCTTATAGCATCTCATTATATATATCCCATTGGTTCTGCTTCTCTGGAGAACCAGACCAAGACAGTACCTCATGGAAGAATCACCTCTTGCTGCCTACCCACTCTCCTAGTGGTGGACACAGATTCCTTTAAAACCTATATGATCACAGAAATGTCACAGTAAGCATCTTCACATGTGTTCCCTCATGGACCTGTGTAACAATGATTTGAGTTTCATACCTAAATCATTTCACAGACCCAGAGCCTTTGATGAAAGGGGAGGCGAGATCCCCTTGGAGAAGGACTTTGCATCATTGCTACAGATACACCCTGCAAACTTCCCTCTAATCTTTCTCCAAAAGAAAACCAGTCCAACTGTTTTTCGAATGTTTAGATTTGATAATTATATATGAGGAATACATGGTCAGATATTACCTTAGACTATTTTTAAAACTGCCTCTTAAAATATCAAAAACATAGGCAAACAAACAACCAAAAATTTATAATTTTACATTTTATTAAATTGAGCATTAGGTGAACTGATCATTAAAACCAGTTTTAAGTAAATTAACCCTTAGCTATTCTCGATGTCCAAAACCTATGTTTATTTTAACCCATGACTTCCCTGGACCATTTCCGTCTTTGGTTTCCCAAGTGTGTTCACTGTGGGGAAACGGAGTCCACTCAACTCAAAAGAACTTTCGGTGGTCTAAAGGTTGGAATCCAGAGGATTGCTTGCCCCTTCTCCCTTCCAGATTGAGCATCTATAATTGTGGACACCAACCATCCTTGCAGACCAAGGGGAACCAGTTACTTAGAGGACCCAAGATCATCATGTTCAAGTGTGGGCTGAAGGAAATCTATGTAGGGGTGTACTGAAAGAAATGAAAAGCATTCTGAGAGTTTTATTCATTATGCCTCACCACTCACATTTTTATTTGCAGTTGGCAGCAAGGGAGTCTTTTAAAGACCTGGCAATGTTTAAAAAAAAAAGGAAAGAAAAAGGAAGAAAGAAAGAAAGAAAGAAAGAAAGAAAGAAAGAAAGAAAGAGAGAGAGAGAGAGAGAGAGAGAGAGAGAGAAAGAAAGAAAGAAAGAGAGAAAGAAAGAGAGAAAGAAAGAAAGAGAAAGAGAGAAAGAAAGAGAGAAAGAAAGAAAGAGAAAGAGAGAAAGAGAGAAAGAGAGAAAGAGAGAAAGAAAGAAAGAAAGAAAGAAAGAAAGAAAGAAAGAAAGAAAGAAAGAAAGAAAGAAAGAAAGAAAGGAGGGAGGGAGGGAGGGAGGAAAGAAAGAAAAAGAAAGGAAGGAAGGAAGGAAGGAAGGAAGGAAGGAAGGGAAAAATACTGGAGAGAAGGCATTGCTGAGGTGAAATGAATTGATGACATGAGGAAATGTGAACTGTAGAGAGAACCATGCCTGCTGAGAAGTCCTCCTCAATGAAGAAAGATCTCTTAGTGGCTGCACAAGTCTGTCGTCAGCACCTGGAGAGAATGTGGGGCTGCACTCAGGATGAAATTAGCACACAGATAGCATTTGCACTCAGCAGGAAAAGGGTACCATAGGGAGGCTATGCTGTTGTTGATGGTGGCAGACCTCAAAGGAGCTGTGAAGAGTGCTCCATCAGTGAAGTGCTGCCTTACAGATGCCAGACTCATGGCTGGGTTGGCAGGAAGTTGGTGAGCAGGTGCTGGCTTTGCAGAGACGTGGGACAGTTGGTCAGAAGCCATTGCAGCCACCGCTGGATGATTTGCCTAAACCTGTTACACAGCAAGCTGGTTGGCAGGAAGGGGTTGTGCAGCCACCTTGGTTGCAGGAAGTTGATCCATCCCAAGTTGGTTGGCTGGAAAGCACGGTGCCACAGGAAACTTGTTTGCAAGGGTTCTTTACAAAACATGGGGGCTGGCAGTTAGTCACTGGCTGGCGGATGAAGGATATGGAAGGAGCTGGTTGGCAGGGAAGCCACCAGCACGGGGACGATGCATAGCATATAGGATTACAGGAACTGAACACACAAGTTGATGGCTGACAGGGAACAGGCATGCAGGGAACTGACTGGCAAGTCTTGAAAATGTAGCAGACGGGTTGGTAATAAGTTGATTTGCAGGGCTGATCTTCAACATTGATGGGTTGACATGAACCTGGTTGGCAGCAAGTCGACTGGCATGCACTAGCTGCACAGATGGTTGGTGGGCAAGAATTTTCAGCACAGGAATTTACCTCAGAGCAGGATGGCTGGTGGGACCTAGCATCACAGCAGACTGATTGGCCACAAGCTGATCTGGACACAAGGACAGGTTCTTGGCAGGAGCTTTGCTGGTCGAGGATGGCTTCACAGGAATTTGCCTGACAACTGGTGGATTCCGAGCAGGAAGGTTGGCATGAGCCAACCAGACAAGGAGACTGACCAGTGCCAGATTCATAGCAGGCGCTGCGGGAGCAAATGGGTTGGCAGACAAAGCCAACGCAAGAAGTTGCTGGAAGGCAGGTAGATTGGCAGGAAGCAAGTTCACAGCCCCTCGGCGCACTGCTGGATGGATGACAATTTTCTTGGCATGTGACCAGCTGCCAAGTTCTGCTCCGGCAGGAACTAGGCAAACAGATACTGTTTCGGAAGCTGCCACCATTTAAGCACATGACGGTGGGCACAGCTGGAATGGCTGTGGTGGTTCCGGGGTAGCAGCTGTCCACCATGGTGCTGGTGTTAAGCTCACTAAGAAGTTGCAAGTTCAGTGTACCTGGGTGTAAAAGATATCTCATATACAGGGGCTTTTATAGTCCTTCAGGGGTGTTGGTATGACTTAGAGCATCTTTCCTTGTTATTGTTTCTACTCATTTGCATACAAACATCTGATTATCAGGCTTCAGGAGCCTGGAAGATATTGTCCCCACTTTAAAAACTTGTCTGTTGAGTTGAGAGTTTTCTTTGCCGAGTTTGGATTCCGTGATGCCATTCCTCCTCCGGAATGAGCTGTCTTTTTTACAGGTTACTCTCCAGCCTCCCTGAAGCAGGTCTTTCCCTGTACTAACCTCTCATCAGAAGGCCTCAGCCCAGCCAAAGTAACCTGCTCTTCTGCCAGGAATGCAGTTCTGCACCATTTAGACAATCAGGAAATGAAGCCTTGACCCAGTTGAAAGAGGGCGATGTCCGAGATGGTGAACAGAAATCAAGCAGTACATCCCAAGTATACTTCAGTGTCACCACCACTTTCTAGAACCTTCCAATTTGACTTTCCTGAAACCCAACTTTACTACTACTACTACTACTATTACTACTACTACTCCTGGCTTCCATTCCATTTATAGCATACTTACTGTATACCAAGACCTTGACTGCATTTTTCATTGAATCTTTGGAATGGTCCTAGTTAGTAGCTGCAATTATCACTGCTATCTTAGAGGGAGCAAATCTAAGAGAGTTTAAATCCTGTTCCCCAAATTATGCAAGTAATAAAAAGTTGAAATAAAATCCAAACCTAGTTTGGACTGACCCCAAAATCTCTGACCTTAATCACCTATTAGACCTCCTGACTTTGGAGTGGAGGAGAAAGACTGTGATATAGTGATCGAAGACTGACCTTAGTGTATAGCAGTGCACTGGCTGGTGGGCAGATGGCCAGGCCCCATGATGGGGACCATTTGCCCATTCTAGTGACTAGAGTCATCAGCTAGATTAAACTGGTATGAGTACTTACCTCGACTTATCCATACACCCAAAGACAGTCTTTTAATTTGGAAATTTTAATAACTACAAAGTATTTCACCAAGGATTAAATCAGCCTCTTCCAAGAGGGACTTATGAGGCACCGGCTGTATTGATTCTTCCCCTCTTTCTCTGGATTTGTTGTGGCTCTGCGTTACCCACCAACTTCAGCATCCCACACCAGTCCCTGTTCTCACCTGGTTCACATCAGAGATTCATGACAGAATACAAAGATCATGGCCTTCCGATCCCAACAGGGTAGAGTCTAGTTTTCTCATTACCCAAGTGTGTGGAGTACTGAGAGTTTACCAACTAACGGCATTGCTGTTGCTAAGTTATTTTTTTTTTAGTCTATGTATTTTGAGAGGGCAAGTAGAGGAGAGAGAGAGAGAGAGAGAGAGAGGGAATCCCAAGCAGGCTCCCCACTGTCAGCATAGAGTCTGAAGCAGGGCTTGAACTCATGAACCATGAGGTTATGACCTAAGCTGAAGTCAGACACTTAGACTGAGCCACCCAGGCACCCTAGGCTATTTTTATTCTTATTAGATGGCTCCCATTATTGAAAACATTGGAAATTCTGGAAGGTACTTTTCAAAGTACCAGCTAAAGGATATCTTCTCCTTGGCACCCTCCTCCTCACCCTTATTTTAAAAGGAAGAGAAATTTTTCTGATCAGAACGATACCTGGGAAATCCTCACTCTTGTCATTAAAATGCCTTTTTCTACCATTGCTTTATATGTTACAGCACCGATCACTCCTTTTGCCATCCAACTCATCACTAGTCATTTTGTCACCTTGCAAACTGCAAAGATCACTGCACAGTTTTATTCCTGAATGTCTACATCCCAAAGCTCTCATCTTTCAGGAGAAATATTTCTGTCTTACCAAATAGGTCAGTCATAATGGGAACATGAATATATGTGAGAAACTATAACAACTTCAATCTGAAAAAGGTGCCAATGTCCCATACTCCTACATATCACTTTTTTTTTTAAAGTAATCCATCTTAGCATCCATTTTTCTTTGATTCTGCTCTTGCCTTTCTTACTCCTAAAGAAACTTCTCAATAGGTTGGTACAAGGTACAAACTTTCAGCTATAAGATGAATAAGGTCTGAAGATCTAATATATAACATAGCGTCTCTAGTTAATAACACTGTATTATATAACTGAAATTTGCTAAGAGAACTTAAATGTCTCACATCCCCAAAAATATGAGGTGATGGATGTGTTAGTTGATTAGATAGGAGGAATCTTTTCACAATATATGTGTATGTCAAATCATCACAACATACTTTGTATGTTACTCTTGTATGCTACTTACTAGCTGTGGCTGTCCTGAATTCTGTGTTTAGCATTTCCCTGTGAATATACATAAGATATATATGTGTATGTATGTATACATGTGTATGTACTGATACATGTGTGTATGCATGTATGTGTGTGTGTCATTTCTGAGCTTTAAACATATATGTGGTCTGGAGGCTTGTTTGTATCAACTCTAGTTGATAGTCAGCTTCGCTCCTGTTTTTGCATACGGCCATTGTCCAGTTTTCACTGCAGCGTAGTATTTATTATATCATACCACAATGTTCTTTTCTCTGTTGATGGGCCCTTGGATTGTTTGTCACTCATATTCTTCATCTTATAAAATAGAGGGAAAGGCATCTTGTTTCACAGAATTGCTATGATTTACATGAAACACTGTGTCTATGCTTGGGACAGAAATTTTTAAACCCTGGGCAACTCCTCTCTTGACTCTGGAAGGACATGGAGATAAATCTCAATAGCCTGATGAGACAGTAACCCTGACAGCAACATGCAGGATAAATTCCACCTTTGAGGTTCTCCCTCAGCTGCTGTCTCACCCAGTGTTTCTCAAGCAAGGATAATTTTTGCCCCTAATCCCCAGGGGTGTTTGCCAATATCTGGAGACATTTTTGGTCATTACACTCAGGGGATGCTACCAGCATTTAGTTGGCGAAGGCCAGGGTTGCTGCTTAATATCCTACAGTGTGAAGGATGACCCCCAGAAGAAATCATTATTTAGCCCAAAATGTCAATAGCACTGAAGTTCAGAAACCCTGGTCTACTCCTTCTTGTGCTTAGGTTAGCCCAAGATGCACCTTGAGGACTAGAGATGGCCCTTCATTCTGTGCACTAAAGCGACTTCTCTGAAGAGACTCTATCCTTAGGATTGTAAGAGGGTGTGTATAGAGTTTACACAGGGTTTGTGCCTTACAGAGACTAAGAGAATACAAATAAAGCTCTTGCACAAAAAAATCCAGGTTGTCTTCCTTATTGTACATGTGACCTCCCACTTGTTTTCATTCCATTGTGAACCCCAAAGTCATTGGCTTGCTCCCCAGTCTCCCTATATCCAAGTCCATGCTCCTCCACACTAAGGCCAGAGGGACATTCCAAAACCAAGTGTTTTCATGTCACTGCTCTGCACATGGCCCCCTAGTGCCTTCATGTCAACACTGCACCAAACCAAAGTGCCTCTGTCTAGATTACAAGGTTCAACGAGTACAAGTCACCGTCTACTTAACTGACCTTAGAGCTCACCATGCCTCTAAGCACACCTCTGCTCAAGCCTTACTAATGAACGGTGTGCTCATAAGCCCCATTTGTGTGTATGTTTCCTCTTCCTGGAAAGCTCTTCCTTTCTGGTTTTGACCTGGTTAATTCTCATTTGTGCTGAAAGATCCAGCTTCAGTATCACATTCCCCAAGAATTCTTCCTATTTCCCCCTATGCCCTTCTGAGTTCAAACTGCCCTATGCTTGCCTCTGTCCTAGCACAATGGAATGTAGTAATTGTCTCTCTGCCTATTTGTCTCTCCCCTCCCCCACCCCAACAGTGAACTCCCTTAGAGCAAGGACTGATTTCTCATTCCTACAGCCTAACACAGTTCCTGGGCCAATAGCTGTCTAATAAAGCATGATGGAAGGATGGATGGATGAATGGATGAAGTTGCTGTCAAAGACAAAATAAGTTAGCTGATGAGAATATGACATTAATGACAGCACAATGAAAACAGAATGCCACTTCAACTTAGCCATTTTATTGGACAGTGAAATATCTTTTTCTCATAGAAGTCCCCAAGGAACATGAGCACACCCAGCAAGGGAACACAGGCATGAGGACGGAAAAACCTAATGCTGGGAAAAAGACTCGAGATGATGTGGCAAATCAGCTCTTCTCAGCTTGATGGCAGCAATGGGCAGGAACCAAGGATGACCCCCTCTCAGTGCCCAGGGGGCCTGCATTTGTACCATTAGGATACTGAAATTTCTGGTGAGTTATTTAAAGTGTAAGAAGATGGAAAGTGATGGTGTAGAAAGATTCTAAGTCATTGTGAGCTTTGGGGAGGGCAGTCAAGGTTTCTCTCTAGTTGGATGGTTGCTTTGCAGGAATCAGTGGGCTGAGGCAAGATCAGTGGTCGGCAGGTTTGGTGGCAGTAGGTAGGCTGGCTTCAGGCTCACGGGTGGTTGGGCTGGTGGGTTTGGCCTCAGTGGGCTGGCAGGGACTGGCATCTGAGACCTCAGCCTTGGAGGACGTTGAGTCAGTGCAATCCGGTTGACTGGAAGTGGACTTTTTGCAATCTCGTTTACAGGAGTCAGCACAAGGCAGGCGGGAGCAGACCGGACGGTAAGAGAGTGAAGTGACACAGGCCGGGCGGCGCAGGATGGAGTAGCATGGGCGGTAACAGGCAGGGCGATAGGAGATGGATGTCACATACGGCTGCCTATAAGTAATGGATCCAGAGCAGATTGGGCGACAGAGTGGACGACAAATTGGGCGGTAAGAAACCGGAGGAGAGCAAGGCTGTTTGCAGGAGCTGGGTATGTAGAAAGTCCGAGAGCAAGTTGGCTGGCAGATGGCAGATGCAGAAGACCCTGGGCGGCAGCAGAGAGGTTGGCAGGAGGTAGATGGGCAGGAAATGGGCTCACAGCAGACGGACCGACAGCGCTTGACTACGTAGCAGGTAGGTTGGCATGGACTGGGCACACAGATACTTGCTGAGCAGGGGCTGGGTTCAGAGCAAATGGGTTGGCAGATGCTGGAGACACAAGAGGGCTCTTGGCAAGTGCTGGAGACACAAGGCGGCTCACAAGGGCTTGGAACACAGCAGAGAGGGCGAAGGCAGACAGGCTCACAGACCAGAGCCACACAGGGAGCTGATTGGCAGTTGCTGGGCTCTGAGCAAGATGGCTCACAAGGACTGGAGTCACAACAGACAGCCTGACAGCTGTTAGCCACAGAGCAAACAGATGGACAGCAGCTAGGCGTGGGGCAGACCGGCTGACAGACAGGTTCACAGACTACTTGTTGGCAGGAACTAGGCATGGTGCAGACAGCTGAACAGCAACTGGGTTCACAGATGACTGGTTGGCAGCAGCTGGGCTCACAGATGATGGACTGGCAGGGAGTGGGTACACAGAGAACCGACTGGCAGGAAGGGGCCTCACAGCACACAGATTGGCAGCAACTGCTCACTGAGCAAGAAGGCTCACAGATGGTGGCCTCACAGCACACAGGCTGGGCACAGCTGCTCACAGAACAGGCAGGCTCACAGAGGGTGGCCTCACAGCACACAGGCTGGGCACAGCTGCTCACAGAACAGGCAGGCTCACAGAGGGTGGCCTCACAGCACACAGGCTGGACACAGCTGCTCACAACACAAGAGGGCTCACAGAGGGTGGCCTCACAGCACACAGGCTGGGCACAGCTGCTCACAGAACAGGCAGGCTCACAGAGGGTGGCCTCACAGCACACAGGCTGGGCACAGCTACTCACAGAACAGGCAGGCTCACAGATGGTGGCCTCACAGCACACAGGCTGGGCACAGCTGCTCACAGAACAGGAGGGCTGACAGCATTGTGGGCCACAACTAGATGATCCACAGCTATCCTGGCAAGTCACCAGTTGCCATGTCTGGCTCCGGCAGGAACTGGGCAAGCAGACGGGCCCTCCACAGCTCACCTCAGTGGAACAGAGAGAGATGCCTGGTACAGATGGGCATTTCCTAGAACAGCAGTTTCCAGACATGGTGGTGGTGCCTCTGCTCCCTTGTGAGTGCTGAGAGGGATGCTGCCTGACTGGGACAGCTCTCCGAGGCCCTCACTTTTATACCCCCTCAGTGGCATGTGCTGTTTGGAGCCCCTGCATCTTTTCCTCATTGATGTTTGGGCCAGTTTTCAGAGGAACATCTTATTATGGCAATGTTTGTTGATCTGGAAGTTGTTTATCTACCCATAAAGAAGCTGTTTGTTTACCGACTTGCTAAATTTGGAATCCTCGGAGCAACAGGTCATCTTGGAATAGGCATCACTGCCTTCAAACTGAGTGATCTGTGTTTCTGAGGGTCAGGAATAGGGGAAGAAGAAAGGAACTTATAATTTATCCATCTTCTAGTCCTCTGTACCAAGCTGTGGGGGGAGGGGGGCCACAGGATGCCCACATGAATAGGACCTACTCACCCCTTCCCATGAATCTCATTTTCTGGTGGGCAGACAAGCATGCAGGCAACCTCTTGCAGTGCCATGGTATGGTCAACAATAGACATAGAGGGATTAGTAGAGGGGAGCAGTGGTAAGCTCTGTGGGAGAGGGGATATCTGGGCTGTATTTTAAATGACTATGCTTTGCAGAAATGGTCTAATTTAAAACCATCAGCAATCCCCCAAGACAAGAATTTGTCTCCTCCCATTATAGGTGAAGAAAAGGAAAGGTGGTTGAAATTAGAAAGCTTAAGTCACTTGCTAAAGATCCCACTCAGCTTGCCCCCTAATCTAGGGATGCTCTCCTTCATCCTCACCATTCTGTCTGGTCTGACCTTTTTCAGAAGACTTTGTCAAAGCCACATGTCATAGGCTCAGCCAACTGTGCTGTTCTCCACCCTGTATTATGAACAGCCCTGTCCCGGACCACTGGCTCTACCTGTCCCCAGAAAGCACTTGGTCTTGTCTCTCTGCTTCTCCTCTTTCTTTTCCTCCCACCCACTCATACTTTAAGTATTCAGTGGCCCTCCAGAATCTCTCTTGCTTTTGGTGATTTAGTAGCTCCTAAAAGAAAGACACTTCCAAGACCCAAAGGATAAAGAGTAAAGGCAAGAGATCTTTTGCAAAGACATTGTGAACAAAAGTAAAGAATACAGATGCTTTCTCAAAGTGTGTCAATGCTCCTACTTGAGACAGATGTGAGATGAGAAACAAACCCTAGGTTTCTTTTTTTAATGTTTGTTTATGTATTTTGAGAGAGAGAGAGAGAGAGAGAGAGAACAAGCAGAGGAGGAGCAGAGAGAGAGGGAGAGAGAGAGAATGCCAAGTAGGGCTCGATCTCATGAACCATGAGATCATGACCTGAGCCAAAAATCAAGAGTCAGATGCTTAACTGACTAAGCCTCCAAGCACCCCACGAATCCTAGGTTTCTAAACACCAAGAACTAACATCCTTGCTCAGTAAATGCCCAGCTCCACAATGTGCTTTCAACATCAATGCAAAATCTAGACTCTCCTTTAGAAAAGCTGAACCGTTGTGCCATCCATTCATCATCTCTCCCTTCATTCATTAATTTATGCACTCACTCAATTTCTCTTTTATTCATCCTTTCGATTCAGGCATCATCAGGCTCTGTAGGAGGGCTACAAAATGAATGAGTTTCAATTCTCGCCTCAAGGAATCCGAGTTTATGAGAGAGATAGATCCATCCATAGCAATTATGGTACAGTATACATACAAGTAATATGACAGATGGCTGCACTGGGTCTTATGGGGGCACCCAGAAGAAACACCAACATGGTTTTTGGGAAATTAGACAAGGATTATCAAAAGCATGATCTGTTTGGGGAGCAGTAAATGGTTCCATTGCCAGGATGAAAGGTTCAGGGAACAGAAAGGAACAGCAATGGTACTAAAAGGGTTACTAGGCACTCAACCATGAAAGGCCTTGTGGGCCACGACAAGTAGTTGGATTTTATACGGACACCAGGGTGTTTTAAACAAGGGAGCAACTTGACCAAGTTTGCTCTTTGGAAAAGCATCTCTGGCTATGGCAAAGGGATTGGAGAAGGAGGTCAAGTCTGGAGCCAGGGAGACCCAGGGAGTCTGGAGCAGTTACTCAAATGCTTCCTGGTAACAACCTGAACTGGGCAGTGCCATGGTACTGGAGCAAATATGAGAAGTTTTACAGAGGCAGAATCTATAGAATCTAGTGGTTGAAAGTGGAAGATTAGGAACAAGGAGTATCATCCTTGAGATGTAGCTAGCAGGCAGTTGGAAAAGAAGACTTTTGGATAACTGTCTTGCAGAGGGTAAGGCAGAGAAGGAGCCCCCAAGATCCTGATCTCCACCTTTCCAGTTCATCTCTATGCACTTCGTCTTCCGTAGCTAAGCCAGCAATGCAATTCATATGTAGATTGCCCATCCTCCCACAAGTTCCTCATAAATTCCCTCAGCTGAGAAACTTAATGTGGCATCACCTCTTATCCCAGAATGTCCTCCCAAAGAATCTTTCCCTGCTAAGTGGAATGAGCAGACCTTTTAAAAATCTACCAAATTCCTACTTTATGCTTTTCTTTTTTTTCCCAAGAGTGCCTTTTTATTTTATTTTTTAAATAATTTATTGTCAAATTGGTTTCTATACAACACCCAGTGCTTAATCCAACGAGTGCCCTCCTCTGTGCCCATCACCCACTCTCCCCCCTCCCACACCCATCTCTCCCCTCAATTCTTTCTTATTCTTTGAGAGTCTCTCATGTCATGTCTTCCTTCCTCTCTGTGGCTTTTTTTCCCCCCTTCCTCTCTTCCCCTCCCCCCTGATTCTCTGCTAGGTCTTCCAAAGCCTACCTATGCGTGGGAACATATGGCATCTGTCTTTCTCTGCCTGACTTATTTCACTCAGCATAATATCCTCAATATGCTTTTCTTTTAAGTTTATTTATTTATTTTTCAGAGAGAGAGAGAGAGAGAGAGAGAGAGCATGCATGAGTGGGGAGAGGGGAGGAGCAGACAGAAGATCCAAAGCTGGCTCTGTGCTGACAGCAGAGAGCCTGATATGGGGCTTGAACTCACAAACCGTGAGATCATGACCTGAGCCAAAGTCAGAAGTTCAACCGACTGAGCCACCGAAGTGTCCCTCTACTTTATTCTTAGAGCTTTCGTTTCCCTTGACATTATATAAGTATCATAAGGGCAAAGATTTTGTGTATTCACTGATACATACCCAGCACCAAGGGCAATGTT
The DNA here is from genome assembly GCA_030068075.1 of Paguma larvata. NCBI lineage: Eukaryota > Metazoa > Chordata > Mammalia > Carnivora > Viverridae > Paguma > Paguma larvata. The sequence continues at coordinate 43,342,884 of CM057843.1, read as the reverse complement.
TGATACATAGGAAGTTCACAACTAATATTTATTGATAAATGTTTGAGGACCTCTGTGGACAACTAAGAAGGGCAGCAATTTGTAAGTAATTCAGAGAAATCACTACCCTGCTCTCACCCATCCGGGAGGCCACATCATAAGCAATAGAAGAATCAGTTCCTCTGAATCACAACTACTCAATGCAGACCTATTGGCCTCTTGGCAATTTTATCCTATTGGCATGCTCAAGCTCTGGCTGTGGTTTTGTCCTGGGAGTTAAAGAGCTAGTTCTTAGGAGGCCAATTCCAGCCAGAGCAAAAAAGACCTAAATTGTAGTGTCTGAAACTGAACCAGGGCAGACTCAAATTTTGAATCCTCTCCCAAGTAAGACACTAGTTAGACTTTTAAATGAAACAAACAAACAAAAAATGAAAACACTATAAGCTACCACTGTATAGCTGCTAGAATGGCTAAAAATAAAAAGATGTACCATATCAATCATTACCAAGGACATGGAGCAACTGGAACTCTCAGACATTGCTGGTGGGAATACAAAATGGTGTGGCAAAACAGTTACAAAACAGTTGGGTAATTTTTTTATGAAATTAAACATTCCCATACTATTTATCCAGAAATCCAACACCTAGGTATTTATCAAAAATAAATGAAAACATATGTCCACAAAAAAATTATACATGAATGTTCATAGCAGCTTTATTCATAATAGCCAAAAACTGGAGACAACCCAAATTCCCATCAGTAGATGAATATTTTTTTCATGTCCTTTATTTATACAATGTAATTCTATTTAACAAATAGGAATGAACTTTGATATCTGCAAAAAAGATGAATATAAATAATGTTATTTTAAGTGGAAGAGTTCACGCTGCATGATTTCATTTATATGAGATTCTAGAAATGGCAAAATTTATACTGACATAAAAATTGATAGTTGCCTAAGGCTGGGGTCAGAGGTGGTACGGATTTCCTGCAAATGAGGCGCTGGAGAATTTGAGGGATGATGGAAAATTCTACATCTTGCGTGCAGTGGTGGTTACTTAAGTATATACAACTGGCAAATCTCATCAAACTGTATGCTATAATTATGTGTACTTTATTATATATAAATTATACCTTAATAAAGCTGGCCTATAAAAAACAAAAATTTTAAAAGGCAAAAGAAGTAAAAATAACATAATCCCAGTTTAATTTGTAAATATGCTTAAAAAGAGTCTGGAAACATAATATGTCAATGATAAATGCTGAAGTTGAGAATCCAGGTGGCTATTATTTCTTCTTCAGATTTTTCTGTATTTTTTCATATTTTTAGAGATCATTGCCATGCTTATCTTAAATACAGAGAACAAACTGGGGATTGCTGAAGGGGAGGTAGGTGGAGGGATGGGTTAAATGGGTGATGAGCATTAAGGAGGGCACTTTTTGGGATGAGAACTAGGTGTCATATGTAAGAGATGAATCACTGGGTTCTACTCCAGAACCCAAGACAACACTGTATGTTAACTAACTTGAATTTTAAAATATATATATATATATTTTTTGCTTATTTGTTGAATGAAATATTGTTTTGCAGGAATAAAAATAAGTATTATTCTCCCAGGACAAGAGCAGAATTAGCTTTATTCCACATGTAGCTTAAGATCATGTTCAGCAAGAGGGGGCGCCTGGGTGGCTCAGTTGGTTAAGCGTCTGAATTCGGCTCAGGTCATGATCTCACTGCTTGTGAGTTTGAGCCCCACATCGGGTTCTGTGCTGACAGCTTGGAGACTGGAGCCTGCTTCAGATTCTGTCTCCGTCTCTCTGCCCCTCCCCTGCTTGCACTCGCTCTCTCTCTCTCTCTAAAATATAAAATAAAATATTAAAAAAAAATTTTTTAAAGATCATGTTCAGCAAAAAGTTGAATCAACAATTTTTTGAATTTTAACCTTCCGGCTGGACCCACACACACCTGGCTCAGGCCCCACCTGGCAGATGTACACTCACCCCTCTCATCCCTGGGACTCAAGCAGAAGAAATACATCTGGTTTCAGGACAGGAAAACCTAACCCAGAAGAGGGAGACTTTGCCAAAGCATTTGGCTAGAAGAAAGAACTGGAATTCCCAGAACATCCATAGGCACCATGTTCACAAAGTTTTGCCACGGGACTCTCTTCCATTCGGAATCAAACTTGCTTCACCAAAACCTCCTCCCCTGACTTTGCCAGAAAGTTCTGACCAAACCTGAAGCCTTCCTGAAGCACCATTCTAGGAGAGCCATAATGTTGAAGGAAGCCATGCCCCTTGCTCAAGAGTAAACCTTGGCCAACCTTAGCATTTACCCATTTACTGCATTTTAAAAGTGCAAGTCCTGGCTGGGGCTGCCTTCCTAGAGCTAATGGATAAGATCTCTAATGAATCTGTATTTTTTAAAAGCCTCCCCAAGTGAAATCTCATGCAGCACCTGGGGTTCTTGTCAAAAAGACTGATCGGCAGGCCACTCCCCTGTGGGTTCTGACTCTGGCTGGGGGCAGGGGAGAGGGGGGCTCCAGAATCTCCATTTTAACTAGATGATTCTGATCCAAGTGGTCCACAAACCACATTTCAAAACCCTGACTGTGGATGCCAGAGTAAATTTTCCTGGCCCAGTGCCCAAGAGGGAGCCAAGGAAGAGGCGGGAGAACTACTTTGGTTATGCCAGCAAGCTCGAATTTATTAAGAAGTTAACAAAGAGAAATTTTCGCACTCAAAAGCAGCAGAAAGCTGAGGAGAAGGGTCAGTCCCAAAGCCACCTTGAGTCAGAGGATGCCTTGTAGTGACAAGACATTTGAGTCCATGAAAATAAAGCCATGGGGATCCACCCTGTGAGCTTCGGGATCTCTCTGGATGGGACCCAGTTTCCATCTCTCACCAGCATATGGCTCTTGTGCTCAGGACCTTGAAACACCAGGGCAGGCGCCGGAAAACAAGCCCTCGTCTACCAATAACACGGAGGCACGGTGCTGTCTTGGATGCGGGGAAGGTCCCGGAGACGAGGGGTCTCCCTCCACCTGCAGCAGGTGCAGGCTTTGCTTGGGCCACCTCCGCGCAGAGGACAGGGGACTTCACTTCGTCTCGCAAACGGGCGTGGGCTGGCAGCAGACGGGGCCGCAGCACCCAGACGAGCCACAGCAGCTGGACCCGCAGCAGCCGGACCCGCAGCCCCCGCAGCCGGAGCCGCAGCCGGAGCCGCAGCAGCCGCTCCCACAGCAACCGCTTCCGCAGCCCGAGCCCCCGCAGCCCGAGCCCCCGCAGCCGCAGCAGGGCCCGCAGCAGCCGCAGCAGGACCCGCAGCAGCCGCAGCAGGCGGGCTGGCAGCAGCACACTTCACAGCAGTCTTGGTCTTGAGGGCAGCAGTTGAAGCAGTCCCCTGGGCAGCACCCCATGGTCCTGGCTGGTCAGGTGGCAGGTCAGGAGCGCGGCCAGAGTTCCCCACGTCTGACGGTGGCCGGCGGCCAGCAGCTTTTATAGCCCCTCACCGGAGGGTGTTGGCACAGGGGACAGGATGTTTCCTTTGTTATTATTTATGCCAGTTTCCATAAGAACGTCTCATTAGCTGCCTGTTTATTTTCCAGCCCTGAGTACCTCAACTCATAAAAAAGCCCCACTCGGCCCAACTGCTATTTGTCCAGAGGGTAAAAATGCATCTTCGAAAAGACCTGTCATCATGGCCAAACACGGGCCAGCCGTCATTAGCCCAGGTCGGATGGAGCCGCGGCCTCTGGCTCTGGAATGGGTCCTCCCCTTCCACGTCTCCTCGTGTGGCAAGCTGGCAGCCCACCCCTTTCATCGTGGGTGCTCATCCTGGAAAACCAGATGGGCAAACGCTGGGGGCCCTGTGTCTCCTGCTACAGGCAGAGGCTGTTATACGAGGTCCGGTCCTGTGGCTCCTCCCAGGCGGAAATAGCATCCGCGTGCGGACCCATGTGAGCAAAGCAAACATTTGTGACTGTGTGTGGTATGTGGAGTGTGCCACACATTTGTTTGGGCTTGGTCAGTGAGCATCAGTCATGATTAATAACTGCCTTGTGCAATGGGAAGAGACTCATCATAAAACTGCAAGAGGTGGGAGCCACGTTCTCCCTGGGCCTCCAGGTGAACTGAACACTCACACTTCTCTCGAAGTGGGCTGGAAGAACAGCGATCAGAACCCTTGCCTTGATGGAAGGAGATGGGGCAGGGGAAGGGAAGGAAGGGAAGAAGAAGGAGAGAAGATCGTCAAATATCCAAAACATCACACTAAAATGGGAATGTTGTGCACTTCTTCTAAGACCTCCAACTTTATAGACCATCTGGCGGTAGGAGGGATTGGCATACAAAATACTCAGAATACCATCGCAGGGAATAAAATGCCTTCGGAAAGAGGCTAGAATCCACAGAGGATTCAGGTCAGTGTGTAAATTCTGCGATGGGTCAAAATTCCTATCTCCACGTTGGGTTTGGTACCTTGTCATACTCTTGAAATGGTGATGGCATCTCTGGAGACTACAGGCTTGACCTTTGGTAAGCAGCACCCAGAGAAGGGAACTGAGTGGGATGAAGGTAGCAGTAGATGTGGAGAGACAAGAGATCGAGAGACACAGCCCCTCCATTTTAATTTGCCTTTTCTTTTTAGATGGATGTGGAGGTAAGACAGCCTCCAAGAGGAGTGGGACGGACTGAGAAGGGTAGAGCCAGATGATGGGTTGCTCGAATCTGATAGGATGCTCAGTATTTCACAGGATGTGGAAATTTAGGACTTGGAGGGAGACATCATGTGGTCCAGGGTTTCTAAACCTGATCTTACATCAGAATTGCCTAGGGTGAAGGCTTTTGAAAAATGTAGACCTCCAACCTTTACCCCAGTCCTGTTAAATCAGAGTATTGTGCTGATGAGAGCCTGAGAAGCTATATATTTTAAAGCTTCCCAGATAACTCAAATTCTCAAATGGATTAGGAAACACTGATATAACTTAATGCCACCATGACCATCACCCTGAAGCACTTCTTTTCTGCAGAAGCTGAGACAAAGGCCCAGAGAGGACACATTAATGATGGAGTGGGGCAGCCCAGATGCTCTGTTTCCTGGTCCAGTGTTCCTTCCAGCGCTCCACATCCACAGACGGATACCTCTGGGCAAATGTAGTACAGCGATGTCCACGACAGGCATGTCCTTTTCATTCTTTTTAATAATAGGCGATGCATTCACATGAGAAAGACACCAAAGGGCAGGCAGTGCAAAGTGTTTCCTCTTCCTGTGTCCACTGGCCGGTTCTCTCACCTCTCACCTGCCTTCCCCTCTCCTCCCAGCCTCACTTAACCCCTCCACGCCTCATCTATAAAATGGAAATTATGATAATAATAGTGCCAATTTCATAGACTGTGAAGATTAACTGAGTGATATAAAGCACTTAGAGCAGTGTATTGGCCACATATTGTTTGATAAACATTAGCTATTGTATTGTTTACATACAAGAAAAGCAAAGAAGGATAGATATAGATACATTTTTGTTTGTTATACATGATAGTAAGTGTGACAGTAGCATGGTATACACTCTGGTTTTTTTTTCCTTCTTCACAAGATATCTTAGAGCTCATTCCATTTCAGTACATAAAAACATTCTTCATAGTGTTCTATTGTAATGATAATTTATTTAACTGATTCTCTATTGAAAGACATTTGTTTCTAATATTTCCAATATCTGGCTATTATAAACTTTAATTTTAAATATTTTGCTGTTATGTAACTGTGTACTTACACATATCTTGCTATATCCATCCCATAAACTCTTGGAAGAGAAATTGAGTTTTTTCACTTGTAATTTTGATGGATATTGCCAAATCACCCTTCATAACGGTTGTACGACTTACACACCCATCGGCAGTGTGTGAGAAGACCTACACAATGTGTAATCAAAGTTTGTGATCTTGCCAATCTGATAGAAGAAAGATAGAATCTGGCAATTGTATTAAGTTGCTTTTCTATTATCGTGAATGAAATTAAGCAATATTTCATATGCTTAAGTGCTTTGATTGATTGATATGACTGCTTTGTGAAACAGAAAACAAAAACTTGGTCTGTATTATGGTTTATAAATATTTTTTCCAGATTATCATTAGCCATTGATGCTGTATTTAAATAATAATGAAAACAATAGTGTTTACATTATGAATTTCACACCTGCTTATTGTGGAATTTCTGGAAAATACAAAAAATTAAAAGAAAGAAAGTAAAAATCATCCATCACCCCACAACATAGCTAATCTGCTAATATTCTAGTTTCCCTTTTTAGCACTTTTTCTAAACTCTTGCATATAAATATTGATATGAACATAGGTAGCTATACATACACGTATATATGTATAAGTATACATATGTATATGTATAAGTATATATACATATATATATATATATATATATATATATATATATATATATATCAGGTACAAGTTTCTAAATCCATGTTCCAAAGTATGTTAAAAATATACAACTACCTTTCTCTTAGACTGATTAAACCTACTTTCAACCTTCATTCCAAACGAAGGCAAAGAAAAGTCCGTTCTGTATAAACTCAGAAATCATTCAAAATTTCTCCCTTCCCATCCTTCATCTGGAAATGGCATCTGAGTTTTGTGGGGTTTGGACAGAATTGTATCATTAAAGAGAGTTTCGGAGCATTAAAGGATGCACCGTGGGCATCCACGGAAAAGAACATGGTTCTCTTATTCTCGGCCACCATCCTCCTTCTGATGGCACCAGCTGAGAGATTTTTCTCCCTGTTCTCCACAAATTCTACATCCTTCCATCCTCCATCCAGGAGGCCACAAGGCCCTCTCTGCCTAACCACCCACTCTCCTCCAGCACAGAAGTCTACTTTGAATTGCATATGCAGAGCATTGACTTGGCTCATTTGCTCCACATTTCTACAGTAATAACCCTACCTCGGGGGCAGTGACTATAGAAACACCCCCATGGATGCCCAAGTCGGGAGAAAGGAGTAGCAGTGAAAGAAACTCCAGAATGAAGATAAGACCAATGGATACTCTAGTGTTTCATCCTGACAAAATTGAAATCATACTGTAAAATTTGATTTGTACACCAAATATCATCCTTCACCTGAGAAAATGCTCATAAGGTGAGCACTCATAAAGGTGTTGATTATTAAATAATATCAAAGTCTGAGAAATTATGTTTCTGTATTGCTGGATATCTAAGTGTTTCCAAGTTTCCAAAGCAAAACGTGGAACTGAGCTTGAGTCTATGCATCTTTATTATTATCTCCCTAAAGTAAATCCCTAGAAATATAATTACTGAATCTTCAGCATGTTAGAGGTTGAGAGACTCATGATTGAGAGACTGAGAAAACCCAAGCTCAGATTTTGACCTGAGCTGAAATCAAGTATCGGATGCTTAATCAACAGAGCCACCCAGGTGCCCCAATTAATATTACTTTTTAAAATCTCTTTGTCAAGAGATTCGTTGTAATTGGTAGTCAGGACATGGAATCTCATTGTAGTATTTATTTGTACTGACTTCATTCTTAGTGCATTTGTTAAGGCCTCTTTTTCTTCTTTTGGGAATTGTATGTCAAGCCTTTTTTTTTTTATTAAGCTTCACATCTTATTTTATGCTAAGTGTATTAACTTTCCTTTCTCACACTTCCTGCAAAATTTTTTCAGGGTATCATCTCCTTTAAATTGTGTCTGTGGATTTTTTTATGCATATAATTTTATTATAGGCACATATACCTGTATTTTCCTTTCTGCTCCTTTTGTTCTTTGAAACTTCTTCACCACTCCCAAACGAGACAACTATTTACTTTTTTTTTTTTTTTTTTTTTTTTTAGTTTTTAGTTTTTATAGTTGCATTTTTCACACTTACTGCTGTTATCCATCAGGAATTTATTGTGGTGTGTGGCAGATACTACTTTACAATAACGACCTGGTTTTCCTAATTGGGGTACTTGAGTGCCTATTAAACGAATTCTTGGTGTCCAAGAAAGAACAGGATGGGGACGTACAGCATGAGTTGCGAAAAACTTTCGCATGGTGTCTGTTTTGGCGGCCTCTTGTGTTCATTGGGTGACATTACACACGCAGCTTCTGGTGTTTCTTTTCCAGACAATCACAAGATAGGCTCTGATTCTGGCTTCACCAGAAACAACTCTATAAAAACTTGACTTGTGAGAAGCTTATTATATTTACATGGCATTAATTTTAAATCATGAGTTCAATTAACCACCTCTTGGCCAAGAAGGCACATTATCAGCCCCTCCCATTGTGCCAGGCTCTGCACTAGGTACTTTATATGTGTTTATATGGTTAATGCTCAAGATAACTACATACAATAAGTATTATGATCCTTATTTTGTACATGAGGAAATTGAGGCTCATGAAGATCAATGACTCTAACTAGAAGATGCCGAGCTTGGGTTCAAACCCAGATCTGTCTGCTTCTGGAGACTATTGCCCTTCCTCCATGTCAGGCTTTCTGGAAGGAACCACAGAAAATGATTTCTTTGTCTTCAAGTAAGCCTTATAGAAGAATATCTTCCATGTTTGTATGTTTCACGACCCCAGAGATCATATTTGTTTTATTCACCAATTTATATCCAGTGGGTGCTGTAAGGTGGGCACTCAATAAATATTTGTTAAATAAACAAATAAATAACACCATAAGTGAATGTGAGATGATCCCCTGTAATATAGTACACTGAAAGGTGTCCACTCTAAGAGAGTGGGGTCTCTGCTGCCACTCTTTACCCAACTTTCATTGTTATCAATCACTGCCTCACTCAATCTCAGGTCTGCAAGTAGCACTGTCCAATAGAACTTTCTGTGATAACAAGAGTGTTCCATATCTGCTCTGTCCAATATGGAGTCCACTAGATACATATGACTATTAAGCACTTGAAATGTGGCTAAGGTGAAACTAATTTTTTAAATTTATTTCATGTTAACATCTTTATATTGAAATAGCCACATATCGTGGCTTCTGAATTGGACAGGATAGCTCCAGAGGTTTTGTTTCAGATGGCACAGCAGGCTAGGTTATTTGAACTAAACTGCATTATGAAAACAACTAAATATTCTGTATTATTTTCTAATTGTTAATTTTTTTAATGTTTACTTATTTTGAGAGAGAGAGAGAGAGAGAGAGTGCAAGCAGGGGAGGGGCAGAGAAAGAGGGAGACATAGAATCTGAAGCAGGCTCCAGGTTCCTAGCTGCCAGCACAGAGCCCAATGCGGGGCTCAAACTCATAAACTGAGAGAACATGACCTGAGCGAAATCAGACGCTTAACCAACTGAGCCGCCCAGGAGCCCCTTGAACCTTCTTAACAGCACCACTGAGCTGACATTACTTCTTGCTTAAGAGCATTCGCTGAATTTGGCAAACTTGAATTGTAGTTTTTATGATGTTTCTGGGAGATAGGAACAGAAAATAAAGTCTAGGACCCATCCAAGGTAGAGGTTCCCCTCCATAAAGCTGGGACCCTCAAGGGCCACACCTCTTGGTGACCCAGATATAAATTCACCCCACTCACCTCCCATCACTAGGGCACTATAAGGAAAGTTATCATTTACAACTGAATGGTCCAAAAAAACTTCTGGCCATGAATTGAGTCTTCTGATTGGTAGTGCCTCAGTGTACCAGCAAAAACAAATGCAAATCCTGTCTGGAGGGACACACCACCATCCTACCTCAACAGAGTCCCACAGATGATATTCTGAGGAAAATAAGTGCGGCAATCATTAGTGCTATCACCACATACTTCTGTCTCTCTTCCTTTCAGAAACACGGCAGGAATGCCCTCCTCTATCTCCTTTGAAGTTTGGCATGACCAAGTGACTTGGCTAATAACATATGAATGGAAGTGATGCATATCACACATCACTTCCACACCAAGGCTATATGAGCTGATGTACAATGTGCCACTTTTTCTTCACCCTCCCAAGGAGATTTCTGGAAGTGTATCTAGAGTTGGAGCAACTGTCAGCCTGGAACCTTGAGTAAGTATGATCATTAGAGCCTCCTACTGGCTATATGGGACATAGATCATGAGCAAGAAATAAACTCATGCTGTGATAAGATTTGGAAAATTGGAAACTTGGTTCTTACTGCAGTAATCATAACTTAGCCTACTTTGGTACAGTGAACAATTTGCAGTCATGCATAACTAGGCACACAAAGAAGCAAAGTACCATGAGTGAGAATTGACAGAAACAAGAGAGCATAAACAGATGACAATTCAGATCCTGGAATTATCAAACACAGATTATAAAAAAGTATGTTGCTGTCTTTAATGGAGTAAAAGGCAAGCTGGAAAATATCTACAGGTGTGGATATGTATATCTGACAAGAGAAAGTCAGCCCTGTTTAACCCCTCCTTAGAATTTCATGGATGCAGAAAAGTCAAGATGTAACCATCTTGTGCTTTCTTTTGATTCCCACCACAAGTGAAGACAAACCAGAGGCCCAGAGAAAGTCTTTGTTTCAGTCACTAATGCTGCATAACAGAAAACCCAAATATAGTGAAATAAATCATTTTATATGAGCTATAAATCATGTTATTATGCTCATGAATTCTATGGGCCAGTAATTCTGAAAAAATCAAGTAAGATGACTTGTCCCTGCTCTGTAATGTCTGGAGCATCATCTGGAAAGAGTCAAAACCTGCCTGGACTTCCTCAAAGGAGCCCAGGAGAATGAGTGGAAGTTGCATTGCCTTTTATGATCTATCCTCACAAGTCACATAAGTGTCATTTGCTAGAGTCACAAACTTGCCCAGATTTGAGGGGAGGGTCTATGTCAACAGAAAGCTAACACAACCATGATGTGGAAAGATTATGGAAATAAGAGATATTATTTCACACTCCTCTTTTCATAGTATTTCTCTTCTCCTGGGTAATCCTTTCCCAGCCTGTGGGATGCATATGGCGTACGTTGCATTTTTCTCTGCCTCTTTCCTCCCCTTTCTCCCTAACAACAAAACCAAGAGGTATCTGGCATCAACCATTTCTTCAGATTTGCTAATAACCCTTTAATTGAACCATACCTGCATGCTCTCTATATTTCTTGCCTCTCTCTCTCTCTCTCTCTCTCTCTCTCTCTCTCTCCCCAGTTGCCCATTAAAAACAACCTAGGGGAATTATTTGAAGGAAGTTGGAGTAAGGAGGACAAGCCCTCTCAGTTGGCCATGGGCCAATTTAATTCAATATCTCTGGTTTCATTGAAGTCAAGGAAGTATGAGGACCAGAAAAGATGATCCACATTGAATGCACACTTCTATTTCCAGGAAAATCTTCCCAGGCCTGTATTTTGTGTTTGGAGCATACATGTCATCACAAACTCCATCACCTGCCATCTTGGAACTCTCCCTCCATATATAAGGGTTCTCCAGAGAAACAGACCCAATAGGATATATGTAGATAAATAGAGTTATAGATTATAAGAGGAGATTCATTATAGAAATTGGTTCACATAATTATGGAGGATGGGAAGTTCCACCATCTGCCTTCTGCAAACCAGAGAGCCAAGAAAGCTGGTGGTATGATGAAGTCTGAATCTAAAGGCCTGAGAACCATGAGCACCAGTATCCAAGGGCAGGACAGGATAGATGTCCTAGCTCAAACAAAAAGAGCAAATTCACCCTCCCTCTGTTTTTTTGTTCTCATCAGGACCTCAGTGGATTGGATGATGCAACTCACATTGGTGAGGGCAATCTTCTTTACTCAGTCTACTGATTCAAATGTTAACTTCTTCCAAAAACATCCTCACAGACACACCCAAAAATAATTTGTACCAGTTATCTGGGCATCCCATAGCCTCATCAAGTTGACACATAAAATTAACCATCACACTTCACAACCTCCATTTTTCTTTCTACTTCTATTGTAAAATATATGACAAAGGATGCCACTGGAAGACGTTCTTGATTAAACCAATTATTTGCATTTGAAAAAGAAAATTGTATTCTGAGCAGGAAAGTTTCCTAATACAGTGAATCTGCAAGATCAAATATCTTAGAGAACCTTGCATACACACATGTGGTCCTTCTTGGTAACCGTACACATATCTTATTGATGCTTCTGTGGTTGAGAGCATTTCCATATTTGTGTTTGGATCAGGTGCTTCCCAGTCCATCCTAGAGACATACAGACTCATTATATATAAATCTCATGCAGTGCTTCCAGGAGAACCCCCACGAAGATGAGAATGCATTCAACATAGATCATCTTTTCTGATCTTCACACTTCCCTGACTTCAGTCAACTCTAAGGTATTGAGTTAAATACCTCAGATATTGCAGGCAAAGCTAAAGCAGTTAGATCTTTCATAAAAGACCTTTGACTCACTTGTCCTCCTTTCTCCTTACCATAGGAAGTATGAAAATCACAAATGCTTTTACACAACTACTTGGTTGCAAGGAGCTGGACAAATGTCATTCCACCATTTTGTGGCTGTGGGTGACCAGGACCAAACAAAAATGAATATCCTCTTGGTTACTCAGCCTATACTTAGCACCAGACTTTTCCATCAGGTTAACAGCACCACCAGTAAGATTCCATTGCAGGCTGAAATGAAGAATTTAGCTTGCTTTTCCACCCAGTTCCTTTGTGTTTTGTTTTATACTTTGATAGCCACAAACTCCTTTAAGAAAAAAAAAATCTAGGCAAAAAAAAAGATCCTGGACAAGAAGGGGCCAGGATGGTGGAGCAGCACGGAAGTTCTCTGCTTCTCTCATTCCTGAAATGCAGCTAGATCAGCACCAAACCATTTTGCACACCTGGAAAGTTGATCTGAGGATTAACACAACAATCTGCAGAACTTGAGCCACAGAACTTGGCAGGCACAGAGAGGTAAACTGGGTGAAAGAGAAGCCTTGGAGTGTAAGGAGCTGTTTTTCAAGAGAGAGGACAGAGAAAGGGGAGAGAGTACAGGAAATTCATCCCCCCACCCCGAAAATAACTGGAGAGAAAGAGAAAGAGTGGAAACACCCATAAGTTACTGAACAAGAAATGGAGAAAGAAGAAGGGAGAAGGTTTCAATACCATTAAGACTCTATAAACAGCGGAGAGCAAACTCAGAAATTGCACAGTTTAATACTTGGCAGTACTCTGGTGGGAAGGGCAAATCCCCAGGAGCCGGCAGCAAGGTCTGACGGGTCCACAGGCCACATGGTGGGGAGCAGTTCCCCTACTAGGGGGAACATTTGGTAGAGGCCATAAGGCCTCCCCACAGGCAAAGATCCCAGTGGACCCCAGAGAATAGCCATGTTTGCTGGCATTGGAACGAATTGCCAGGGTGCAGTGAAACCTGGTGTCAGTTGTGTGTTGTGATTTACCATAATCCCTGAACCTCTGCTGCCGTGCGATTGCATGAACTTTTTCTGGGGCAAGCCAGCACCCAGCACAGTCTCTGAGCCTCTGCAGCACAATCGCACAAATGTGCCTGGGGGGCAAACCGGCACCCAGCCATTCTCCCTTAACACCCTCCCCCAGAGGGTCAGAGCAAGTTCAAGCTGCAGGGCCCTCAGAAGTGAGGGGTTTGGAAACACAGCACTATCTGAGGTAAAATTCAGGAGGGAGGTGCCGCCTGGCAGGCTGATGGCTTGAACACAGACAGTGTAGAAGCAGGGAGTGGACAGAAGCCAGAGACGAAGAATGGGGTACTTGATTGCCAGTTGGTGAGGGTGCAGTTTTCCTGTGCCAGAGACTAGGAATCTGAGTAAAGACATTTTCACCTTGCCCACACATGTGCATAGACATTTATGTCATACACATGCACATGCATGTATGGAGCCAGAGAGAACAGAGCCTTTACACCAAGCCCCATCCAACTACAACAATCAAGCTCTAGAGGACTACCATAAGTCTCTCCACCTGCTTAGTGTACCAACTATAAAGTCCTTCATAGTTTGACTTCTAGAGGATACTGGATATAATTTTATTCGGATTTCATTCTGTTTGCTGGTCCATCTATTCAGGGGTTTTTTTCGTTTTCTTTTCTTATTCTTGGACACAGAAAGAGAAAAAAATTATTTTTATTTTCTATTTTTATAAAAAATTATTTTTCATATATTTTTATGCTTTGTAAATTTTTTATTCTATTTTACTTTCTTCATTTCATTTTATCCTATTTTATTGTATACAGTTGTTTTAATTTTTAAATATTTTCTTTTCTTTTCTCTCCCTTTTTTCTCTATCAAGCTTCTTTCATCAACCATACCAAAACGCACCTAGGATCTAGCTTTCTTGCTTTGAGTTTTTGTATTGTTTTTAATTTTTTTATTTTGATTTTTTATTTTATTAATTCTTTTTCTTCCTCCAAAATGAGGGAATTCACCCCAAAAGAAAGAAAAGGAAGAAATGACAGCCAGGAACTTAATCAACACAGATATAAGCAATATGTCTGAACTAGAATTTACAATCACGATGATAAGAGTAATAGCTGGGGTTGAAAAAAGCATAGAATCCCTTTCTGCAGAGATAAAAGCAGAATGTAGTCAGGACAAAATTTAAAATGTTGTAACTGAGATGCAATCTCTAATAGATGCCACTGCGGCAAGGATGGATGAAGCAGAGGAGTGTCAGCAATATAGAAGACAAAATTATGGAGAATAATGAAGCAGAAAAAAGAGGGAAACTAAGGCAAAAGAGCACAATATAAAAATTAAAGTGGCGCCTAGGTGGCTCAGTTGTTTAAGCGTCCAACTTTGGCTCAGGTCATGATCTCGCCATTTGTGATTTTTTTTTTTAATAATTTATTGTCAAATTGGTTTTGTGATTTTGAGCCCCATGTCAGGCTCTGTGGTAATGGCTCAGAGCCTGAAGCCTGCTTCAGATTCTGTGTCTCCTTCTTTCTCTACCTCTACCCCTCTCAAGTTCTGGTCTCTCTCTATCTCTCAAAAATAAATAAATATTTTTAAAAAAGAATTAGAGAACTCAGTGACTCAATAAAAAGGACTAACAACCAAATCATAGGATCCCAGAAGATGAAGAGAGAGAAAAAGGGGTAGAAGGTTTATGTGAGCAAGTCATGGTGGAAAACTTTCCTAACCTGGGGAAAGACACAGGCATCAAAATCCAAGAAGCACAGAGAACTCCCAATAGATTCAACAAAAACCAACTATCAACAAGGCACATAATAGTCAAATTCACAAAATACACAGACAAGGAAAGAATTATGAAAGAAGCAAGGGAAAAATGTCTTTAATCTATAAGGGAAGACAGATCAGGTTTGCAGCAGACCTATCTACAGAAACATAGAAGGCCAGAAAGGAGTGACAGGATTCAAAGTCCTGACTTGAAAAAATATGCAGCCAAGAATTCTTTATCCAGCAAGGCTGTCATTCAAATAGAAGGAGAGATAAAGTAAAAAGATTCCTCAAAAAATTAAAAATAGAACTACCCTACACCCAGCAATTGCACTATTAGTATTTACCCAAACGACTCAGGTGTACTGTTTTGAAGGGGCACATGCATCCCAATGTTTATAGCAGCACTATCAACAATAGCCAAGGTAAGGAAAGAGCCTAAATGTCCACCAACAGATGAATGGATAAAGAAGATGTGGTATATATATACAATGGAGTATTACTCGGCAATCAAAAAGAATAAAATTTTGCCATTTGCAACAACATAGATGGAACTAGAGCGTATTATGCTAAGCAAAATTAGTCAGAGAAAGACCAATATATGACTTCACTCATATGTGGAATTTAAGATACAAAACAGATGAACATAAGGGAAGGGAAGCAAAAATAATATAAAAACAAGGAGGTGGACATAGCAGAGAACGTAACAGACTCTTAAATATAGAGAACAAACTGAGGGTTGCTGAAGGGGTTATGGGTGGGAGCATGGGCTAAATGGGCAAGGGTCATTAAGGAGGACACTTATTGGGACAAACACTGGATTCTACTCCTGAAATAATTGTTGCGCTATATGCTAACTAGGATGCAAATTTAAACAAAAAGAATAGAGAAACTATATTGTAAAAACCTATGCTTCTCTACTGAGAGTGAGTAGAAGTTCATATTTTTTTCCTATTTGCTGTGTTAAAAAATCAAGTAAACATTACATGAGAGACGACATAGAGAATTTGGGCTTTCAAGTCAGTCACATTCTGTCCCCTATTTCCAGACACAAACACAATCATGAATTTAATAAATACACTCTGTTAGCATTTTGTGCATATATAAATATCTATACAAGTCCAAGACATTTTAAAATATAGGCAAAAACATTGACTAGTATTTATTTATTTATTCATTCCTTCATTTATCCATTCATTCATTCATTTATTTTTACAGAGAGAGAGAGAAAGGGTGAGCTGGAAAGGGGCAGAGGGAGAGAGAGAGAATCTTAAGCAAGCTCCACGTTCAGCATGAAGCCCAACATGGGTTTGATCCCACGACCCTGGAATCATGACCTGAGCCAAAATCAAGAGTTGGGTACTCAACCAACTGAGTCACTTAGGTGCCCCTTGACTAGTGTTTTTAAATCAATGAATTTAATTTGATATTCAGTTAGTATGAGTTTGAAAGAACCCGCTGATTCAACCAAGAGATCCACTTTTTCACTAACTCTTTGTTTATTGTCAGTCACAGCTTGATGAGAGAAAGAAAAAAAAAGTCTACCTTACTTTGTTACCTTTGACCAGCTTTATGTCTAAGCAAGAGATGTCCAGCCCCTCTGTAGAGAGAAGAGGCATGGGAGCAAGATCAAAGCAAAGCGATCAAGTCTTGGCCAGGCCACTGATTAGCCCTGTGACATGGTCTTGATGGTCACCTTTGGGGTCTCCACTTAAGTGCCTCCCAAAAGAACTGGTCAAACTCTTGGCATGAATTCTACCTTTGTGTGGTTGAAACACTTTAGCTCTTTACTTAATTTCTGTTTTATGCTGGGCCTAATTCAAAGGTTACACTCCATACCCCTGTTTTGTCACCATGAATTCCATGTCTAATCCTGAAAGTGTCATGGTTGTTGATATAGGGATGACACACTGCCTTCAAAGCACATAGTTCCAGGGTTAAGAGAAAGGGGATTTCTCTCTCCTCATTAGAAAATGGAAATTATGTGCTTCCATGCTCCCTGCTCTTCTCATAGTTACCCAAGGGCTTCTCCTCCCAATGAGCAAAAAGCACTTTTTGCTGTGTGGCATTGCTCAAACAACTTTTCTGTGCTTCATTCCTTCATCCGCTCTAAATGAGTTATTAACTTCAGACAGGCAAGTTGGTATTTGTTGCACGTTGTAACCCTCTGTCTCTTCCAGCACCTACACAAGCTCCTCTTACAGGGTAGCTTTCTGTGGGTTGCTCTGAGGAGACAAAGGAGTACTGAATCACTCACCGGAGGAATTATCAAGAAGCCCAAGAAGCATCCTGAAAACACCCAGGAGGACATAATTGATTACGTGCTTCCTACATATCTGCCATAAAAGGCACACAAGGATCAGTTAACAAACGTGAAAATTCTTCAATGTTATTTAAACTATCTGACTTGAGGGCCAATCTAGTAGTGATAGTGACCCGGATGGAGTCCAGGGACCAGGCTCCAGGCAGGCTACTTGGCTTCCCCCAAGGCTGCCATGTGTAGTTTTAAGAGTGGTGTCAGGTGAAAGAGCACCCGTGGTGGGATCACATAGAAGCAAAAGAGCAGCGTCTATGCCACTTGACAAACCAGCCACCTGTGGGGTATGTCCAGCCAGGAAGGAGCCTTTCTCTAATTCACCAACAGCCCTTCTTCCTGTTTGAAAATTCTGATTGCTATAATTTGTGAAAATACGAGTAGTTTACATGTCTTAACTACATATCTTCCTCCCAATGTGCCATGCGCCACACACGCACATGCACGGATGCACACACACACATACGCGCGTGCACATGTGCACACACATGCACACACAAGTGCACATATATGCGCACACATACACATGTGCACACAAGCACATAAATGCATGCACATATGCGCACGCACGTACATACACACATGTGCACACAAGCATGCACACACACATCTGAATTCATTTAACTCTGATTCTCAGGCCTCAAGTTCAGATTCCTCGGTGCCTCGCTCACATCTAGCCAGTTTGCAACAGCCTTTGACTTGAGGAAACTTGAAACCAGCTACCTAACCTGGGTGCCAACACACATGCGCATGCACACACACACACACACACACACATACACACACACTTCAGCGTGTCACTCTCCAAGCTTTAGCTCATCAGGGCCACCACCAACTTCATTTGTGCTACCACATGAAGCCACATCATGTAGACACCAACACCTCCCTGCTGCACTGAGCACACATTTTAATTTCATATAAATCTATTTTTGCCCCAGAAGCTATACATTTTCCCTGGTCTTCCTTAAATTTCTGACGCATGCTTGTCCTTATATGTGACAAAATGAGAAAGTGAGCCCATGCCTGTGTAGGCTTCGATAAGAACCTGGCCAGGCTGGGGCCCACCTGCCTGGCACCTGCTCACATAAAGGTGTCAGCACGAGTTTTGCAATAACAAGGGACAGGCCACATCATGATCCTATCTTCTTACAATTATAGCAATTCTTGAAACTTTTGGCACCTCTTGTCTTATTTTCCTGTTTTGATGAGGATTGTGAGCAATTGTGAGATATCAGTGACTCTTCCTTGAAGCAAAACAAAGCAGAACAAAGCATTTGACTGTCACTGTCACCCATCACCCCCATCTTTGAACCCCACTCATCTGCCAAAGTGCTCCAGGTGTTTTCAGAATGCTTCTTGGGCCTCATGATAATTCCTCCTGTGAGTGACTCAGCACTCCCTTGTCTCTGCAGAGCCACCCACAGAAAGCTCCCTGTAAAAGGAGCGTGTGCAGGTGCTGGAAGAGATGGGGGTTACAATGTGCATCCAGGAGGAAAAAGGGGACAAAGAGGCCATGAAGGCCCACATCCCTTCTCCTCACACCCCTCTCATTGCTCCCCCCAAGGCTTCCTATCACATTCCATTCCCTGTGGTTCCTCCTCTCATGTCAGCCCCTGGGGCCTGGAATTTCATGGGTCAAAGAGGAAGATGAATACCTGGAATAACATAAGAGATTAATGTGCTTTTCAGATCAGGAAGTGGGTCCCGCTCTACCCCAAGGCCTTTTGGTGGAGCTCCTCAAGCTGGGAAAACAGGAGCCCAGGTTACATCTGTTAACAGCAGGAACAAAAGGACCATGTAGGAGGCTGAGTGGGATGTTCCACTGGGAACAGACAATCTCAAAATTAGACTTTGAGAACTTAGGAGTCAGTCTTCAAGGTTCAAGGTCAAGGGGTCAATGGTACTAATACTAAGGCTTATGTGTGAATGGCGCTGTGCCATTTACAAAGTGCTTCTACACACAGAGACATCACAACTCCCATGAGGCTGGCGGCCCAGGCATTCTCTAGAAGGAAGAGTCTAGAAGTTGGAGGAGTTGACAATTTGTCCAAAGCCAGGACCCAAAGATTCTGCCTCTGAAACAACCCATAATTCTACTATAACTGTCATCCAGTGGATCGCCCTGTCATTAGCAGGTGAGACTCGTCACCCAGCCCCATTGTTGCTTACGTCGCAGGGAGGGCAGAGCAGGGTTAGGTGGTGGTCCCCAGGTTCCAATGCTCTTACTTTCTTGCTGTGGGAGCACTGCTTTCTGGGAAGGCCTGGCTCTGGAACTCTTGACCTCAGCAAAGGTAGAGTGGGGTCCCATGGGAGGAGAAATTGATCTTAAACCTGGGAGAGCCCACCCAGAATCAACTAGAAGGAACTCCTAGTAAGAGCTCTCGCTCTTTTTCTTTCCCTGACTCTGTGTTGTTGCTGAAAGACCATTAAACAAACTAACAAACAAACAGGAAGTTCCAGACCCATTTATTTCTTTTCTTATCCTAAGCAAGCAGCAGACACCCATTATTAGTGATTATGTGACTGTCTACATTACTTTAATTGAGACCTGTATTATAATCATGTTAATCATTTTTAAAGTTGGTAAAACTATTATCTACTGATTCTTCTCTGCTGAAGTCAAGTAAAGAATGGAGCCCTCTACTGGAAAGGGGTGCAGACTCTCAGAGGAGTCTGCTTCCTGGGGAGAAGTGCAGTAGCATGTGACCAGAGTCTTTCAGAGGCCTGGCATTGCTCTGCACAGCCGCTCTAACACAGGTGAGAGGCTGGCCCAGAGACACCCAGGTGGGAAGGTGGCTGAGCAAGTGTGGAGGGCCTGTCTCCTTAGCTGTCCTCAGGAATGCACACCCTGAATCAAAGTTTTTGGTATTTTCCCCTGGAACTCGCTGCCATACCTAATTATGTGGTCTGTGAGTTTGGGATAAAAGTTTTAGTCCCATTCTGGCTCTTGCTTTGCCCCATGTTTTTCATAGACTGATGTTCTGATCTCTATGAGAGTTCTCATTCCTGATATCTCTTCATTCCAACCACTGATTTAAAAAAGTGGAAGGGCCCCTGGGCAGCTCAGTCAGTTAAGCATCCGACTTCGGCTCAAGTCATGATCTCATGGTTTGTGAGTTTGAGCCCTGCATTGGGCTCTCTGCTGTCAGCACAGAGCCCACTTTGGGTCCTCTGTCCTCCACTCTCTCTCTCTCTACCGCTCCCCTGCTGGCTCTCCCTCTCTCTCAAAAATAAATAAACATTAAAAAATAGAAAAACGGGAATCAGGGGCGCCTGGGTGGCTCAGTCAGTTAGATGTTCAACTCTTGATATTGGCTCAGGTCATGATCTCATAGTTTATGACTTCAAGCCCAGAGTTGGGCCCTGTGCTGACTGAGAGCATGGAGCCTGCTTGGGACTCTCTGTCCCCCTCTGTCTCTGCCCCTCTCCCACTTGTGCTCTCTCTCTCTCTCTCTCAAAAACAAACATTAAAAAAAATTTTTTTAAGTGGGAATCTTGTTAAAAAGAGAGTACTCTTGTACTGGGCTGGGCCTTGGGTTCCCTCACTTGATTGTTGTTTCTGTTCTTTTTTAACATTGGTAAGCGTGGACACCACTAAATGTGATAATATGATGGAAAGACGATCCCAATTGCATACAAATAAAAACTGATTGAACCGGAGCTCCAGGGCTCACTGAAATACAGAATCAACCAGCCACAATCCTCCACCATCTGAAGCACACTGCCAACTCGAGCGAATGAGCAGGGAAGGCACCCTCCAGCATAGATAGAGCTCTTGGCCACCTCACGGGATGATGGAAAGTCCCAGAGTTCTGGAGTGTGGAGGAGGGGACAGAAAGTGGAAGGTGAATTCCAAGCACTCCCTGCCCATCTAGCCTAGCAGATCTGGCCACTTCTCATGGCCACTGGATCCTTCATCCTCTGTTGTGCTCTTATGTTTTCTGCCTACATATTGTGTGTGTACCTAAATATATAATAGATTAGGGACACCTGGGTGGCTCAGTTGGTTAAACATCCAACTCTTGGTTTTGGCTCAGGTCATGATCTCATGACTTGTAACTTGGAGTCCTCCATTGGGCTCCATGCTGACAGTATGGAGCCTGCTTGGGATTCTCTCTCTCTGCCCCTTCAGATTCATGCACACGTGCTATCACTCTCTCTCTCTCTCAAAATAAATAAATGAAACTTAAAAAAAGAAATTCTAAATGAATAAATATATATAGAATAGATTAATTAATATAGTATTAGTTATGTGTTTATATTAAGTATATTATATGTAATGTATATTAATATGTAATTATATAATATATAATATGTATATATACATATCTGCATACAGTTTATGTATGTGGGTACATATACAGTGTGTATGCATGTATATGGTATGTGTATATGTGTATATAAGATAGATTTCTAATACCTTAGTGCAATTTTCTCTTCAATCTTACCCCAGCTATTAGCTGGACTTCCCTTTTCTTCTATGAGATATAGGCTTAGACTCCTCCCCCCAAAACTTCCATGGAGTTTGAAAGTCTGAAGGCCTCCCAAGAGTTTTTCTATAACTCGGGAACACTTTTTAAAAAAAACATCTCTTCTGGAATCATAAGATACAAATAAAACCCGCAAGAATCTTCAGCATCCAGCAGGATGAATCTTCACCTGCTTCTTTCTATGCACTGTGCTGTTTCTGCCTGGGACCCAAAAGCATTCCTCGAGCACTACCCAAGACCACCTCTTCCTGTCTGCACCCCAAGGGTGGCCACTCTGTGACTCACAACAGCCCAGATTACTTCTGCTAGCCACACTCCCGTGTGCTTCTGTGTACTTACTCCATCCATCCTTACAATCATCCTGTGAAAACACACTATTATTGCTCCCCTCTTAAAGATGAGGAAACTGGGGAGCATCGTGTTGACATTATTGGCAAGGTCAAACCACTATTAAAGAGCAGAGCAGGGATCCAACCCACAAATTCAAGTTCCAGAGTCACTTTCTTCAACTACATATTGTGGCCACTGGATCAACAGTTCAAGCCAATGGAGTCGGATGTGTCAGGGAATAACCACTTTGTCTCTACAAAGCACTTTGTGAAAGGTTTTGCACTTACTCTGAGTTCACACTTTCTAAATTGCATCTAGGAGGCTTGTGAGGAGGCAAGAAGCTTGGAGAAGGGGAGGGACTTGCCCAAGGGCCAGAGCTGGTAAGAGGCAGAGTCAGATTTGAGTACAGCATGGACTAGGAACCACTACTGATTTCTCCTTGCCACAAAGAACAGGAAGAACCTTGGGCCAGGAGAGTCAGGGGAGCTGCAGCGAGTGGTGCTAAGCTCAAGTGAAATCTCAGCTTTTCCATGCCTTTCAGACTCTTTTAGGGAAGCCTGGGGTCTTGACTGCAGTTTTACTGGGGGGCAGGACATATGCCTGAGACCCAGGCAGCCTCTGTAGGGAAAGGAGAAAACTAGGGAGAAGAATGAAGCCCAGAGGCTCTCTCTGAATCTGGGACTCCAGTGGGGTGACTTGTAGGCACTTGCTCTGTCCTGACAGCCCAGAACAACTTTGGGAGAAGGAATCTTGGCATCTACCCAGTGCTTCAGACACACAGCTTCACATAAGTTAGATAACTTGGGTGAACTTATATGTCAAAAAAGGTACACGTGTGTAAATGTCAGGCTGTTCCCTCACTTCGAAAAGGAAAGGTCTTTTTGATGGAAACAAAATCGTCTTAGTTTCAACTCTTTAATCACACGTGAGGCATTCCAAAGAATTTGAAATGACACATCTCTGTACAGAGTGCAGGGGGTGTGGGAGGTTCAGGGCTCACTAATTTGCTGGGTTTCACAATATTTCATCTTACACTCTTATCAAAAATGCTGAACACATACCTACAATGTGTTTAATTATCCTTATGTATTATTTTTATGTATTCTATAATATGTAAATATACCACAAATATTATGTGTGTTACAAAACTTACACTGTATGCTACTAATGAAATTTTTTTCAAATTTATTTATTTATTTTGGGAGGGGGTGAGGAGCAGAAAGAGAAAGAGAGAATCCCAAGCAGGCCCCACACTGTCAGTGCAGAGCCCAATGTGGGGCTCAATCTCATGAACTGTGAGATCATGACCTGAATGGAAATCAAGAGTCGGATTGAGCCACCCAGGTCCCCCTTAATAAAAATTTTTAAAGGAATATGTAATCTGTGATAAAACTTTTGCAATTATATTTGTTGTTATTATTAAATGGGTATAACATATGCCCTCCCAAATATACCATGATTGAATAATATGAAAAGTACTATTAATGTTAATAATACTTTGGTGAAAGGAATGTGATTGAAAATAACTCTTTTTTTTTTTTCAAGTAGGCTTCATGCCCAGCATGGAACCCAAAATGGAGTTAACCAGCTGAGCTACACAAGTGCCCCTGAAAATAAGTCTTTTTATAACATTGTGGTTTGAGAATTTATAATATCCTGACTTGATAGTCTGGACGTAAGAACGATTTATTTCTGCATATTTTAATAGTTTTTATAAAATCCGTAGGCAGAAAAATCATCATAACTTGATTTGGACAGCTATGAAGAAAACCTCTCCAAAACACAAAGATGAAAATTGAGGAGGATAATTGTTGGCTGATTATATTTTCTCCTGTTTTTTCCTAGGTTACAATATTTTAATGTTGCCAAGAGGTATGTCCTTCCTCTTGAGATTCACTTCCTCCTGATAGTGTCCCATTTCTGTGGTATTCCCTCTGAAGAGCTAGATAGAAAATGTTTGTACATAAGAGACTCTCAAAGACTAAGAACAAACTGAGAGGGGGTGGGAGGGGGGAGACTGGGTGATGGGCACAGAGGAGGGCACTTGTTGGGATGAGCACTGGATGTTGTATGGGAACCAATTTGACAATAAATTATTTTTAAAAAATGGACAGAAAAGAAAAAAAGAAAATGTTTGTAGTTACTGGCATGTGGATTCACCATTTTTTCCCCATCAACTTCTGCCCATCCCTGAAATTCACACCAATAGGTGGCTGATGTCTGGAGACTTTTCCTTTGAGGGAAGTCACATGACCTTTCATCTGATGAGAGAACACCAGTCACTTTTTATTGATATAAGATACCCAACTGGTGAATGAATGAACAAAAAAGGACAATTATTAGGTTTGTGCCAGAATAAGAGTTTATTAAGAAGTTAATAAAGGACTCTTACTGTAGTATCTCCGAAGACCAAAAGAGTGACAAGGAAGATTTTTTTCCAATTATGTTCAGTTTTGTAGATGGAGCCCATCAGCTGCATCATTCTTTCATGTAATTATTTTGAAATCACATTTAGATAAGTATTTGTTCAAGCATAACTTGTTACGCAAGTGTGTCATTGTGATAATAGATATTACATGATCCTGTTGTAGATTTCTCTATGTGCTCAGAAGACAGACGATCTGGTACAGACTTTGCTGTCTAAAGGATCAAGCCAGACAACTCAGTAGAAGGTAGAGTTGACACTTAGAAGCTGGTGCTGGTAGAAATCTTTCCTTTGTCCAAACTGTGGTCACCATAGGAGATACTTGCATGAAGTAGAGTTGAGAGTGACTTTGGAACCCTTCTCCTGCTGGCACTGGGACCTCTAGCGCACAAAGGTGTTGCAAGGCCCACACCGAGCACGTTGGACACAAGGATTGGTGACACAAGGCCCAATGGGTTTGTCACATGCATTGGTTGTGGCACATGGGTTGCAGGGGAGCCTGGAGACAGAAGACCATGGGGACAAATTAGGGGGAAATGAGCTAAAGAGATAGGAAGATATTAAATGCACTTCGTGTAAGAATATAGCACTTCCTCAGACTGCCTCCAACCAAAAAACTTGAAATTATAAATTTGTTTCCACTGAGATGATTTCTCATCCCCACAACAACTGCATGCACCCCCAAGGGAAATAGTACTAGCTTCTCACTCACTTGCAATCCTCACTCTCCAACAGGCCCCGGTATGTGTTGATCTCACACTCCAGGCGGGCCTTGACGTCCAGCAGCACCTGGTACTCCTGGTTCTGCCGCTCCAGGTCACTCCTGATCTCAGCCAGCTGGGACTCCACATTGGTGATCATGCACTGCACCTGGGCCAGCTGGGAGCTGTAGCGCGCCTCGGTCTCTGTCAGCGTGTTCTCCAGGGAGTCCCTCTGTGTGGGGAACATACAGAATGTCACAGAGCTGCTTCTCAGGGGACATCTCCATGGGGTTCCAGAGAAGTCACAGGCTTCACGAGGTAAGGAGAGGGTGGGCAATACCCTGAACAACACCCACCAGGTTGTGCTGGGCCTGCAGCTCGATCTCCAGGGCATTGACGGTGCGTCTCAGCTCGATGATCTCTGCCTGGCAGCACTGAAGCTGCTCTGCACTGGACACCACCTGCTTGTTCAGCTCCTCGGTCTGAAACAGCACAGGGGACAAGACAGGGTTGGAGCCTGACTCAAGGACCCCAAGGGGCTGAGGGTCCTGGGAGGCCGAGTGCTGAGATGCCCACCTGGGTGGTGAACCATTCCTCCACGTCCCTGCGGTTGGTCTCCACCAGGGCCTCATACTGACTCCTGGTCTCGTTGAGCACGCGGTTCAGGTCCACGGTGGGTGCTGCGTCCACCTCCACATTGAGGCGGTCTCCGATCTGGCAGCGCAGGGTGTTGACTTCCTGAGGGAGAAAGGGGAAGGTGGAAAGAATCACAAAGGGTTCTGGTGCTCTCTTCTAAGAGAGCAAGTTAGCTTGTGATCATTCTTCAGCTTTGAGCAGCTCTGTGCCATCAGATCCTATCATAAGTGAATTCTGTAATCAGTACCTAATCTGTGTATTCCACTTTGCAAAGTGCTTTCACACCTAGGACCTCTTTCCACCCCTGTATTCAGGGTACACCTCCTCATTTAGAGAGCAATTTAGTCTCCAAGCTGAGATGTGGGAGACCACCATGTACACTGTGGACCCCAAGCACCCATTTCAGTGTTTTTGGTCATATACCACACAGCCTCTTAGGTTTGATTCTTAACCATGGCTAATAAAAAGGATAGAGTCCTGCGAAAGAGGAAATAAGAAGAATGCTTACTTCAAAATCTGCCATCTGGGATGGAATAGACCTAACTGGTGATTTGTTGATTCTTTCAGCCTACATTCTGCTGAAGGAAATAAGTATTCATTCATTTCTCTGCAATCTCTTCACAGAACCAACATAGCTTGGTACTTGGGCTTAGGTGGATATCAGGCTTGAATTGAGGGCCATCTCTACCACTTAATGTATGGCTTCTAGAAGCTTCTAGGAGCCTCAAGCTCTCCATCTATAAAATAAGAACTACCTCTGGAGTTCTAAAACACTTAGCACAATGTTTGGCACAAAATAAGCTCTTGATTAATTTTAACCATCACTATTTACATTGTTCTGGGATTTAAGGTTTGCATAAAATGTCTGTCTTCTTTATTATACAACTAACCAAGAAGTGACAGTGAGCATTTTGCTCAGCATTTCCTCCAGACAACACTGACTAGCAGAAAAAGCTCTGGAGGAGAAGGAGGAGAGGTGGTTTTGTTTACAGCTGAGTCTTCTCTCTGCTGGGTGGCCATCCTGACCTCTGCAGTTGCTTAATGGGGAATTGGGATATAAGATCTTTGTGGAGCACATATGCCCCGGCCTGGGAGTGGAGGGGGCTGTGGGCACTACTGGGTTCCTGGTCTTTCCTCTTTTCTGGACTTGCCAACTTCCTTCACTTTCACTCCTGCCTCTGGCAGAAACATCCTACTCTCACATCACAGGTTTTCAATCGCCCATACTCTACAAATCCCTTTTTGTTTGGAGATTCCTCGGCTAGTTGAGTCTCTCCCACACCCCATAGCAATTGGAAACAGGCCTTGGCGAGCTTCAGCCTGTTGCTCTTTGGGGAACCTCACCTGCTCATGGTTCTGCTTGAGGCTCAGCAGCTCCTCCTTCAGGGACTCCACCTGGGCCTCCAGGTCAGCCTTGCACAGGGTCAGCTCATCCAGGATCCTACGCAGGCCGTTGATGTCTGACTCCACCAGCTGCCGCAAGCCCAACTCCGTCTCGTACCTGTGGTACAGGGGCATCAGGGAACCGCCAGGCGGGAACAGGCCTGGCCCTGACTCTGGTTGGGCTCAGTCTGTCAGACAACTGGAAGTTTGGGGCTTATAGTTTCTACAGGCTTCTCTCTCATTCAGGTTTTTGACACTGAGCAGTAGCTCCTAGAGGAAAATGCTCTGGGAATTGTTTTGTTTTTGTTTTTCGATAAATAAAGAGCCAATAGATTTAGGGAATAAAAGTCCATAAACTATGAGATTTCTAAAATTAAGACACCTCTCACATTCTCCCAATTGCATTCTGTGCATAGTAGAGCAATGGGGAGGCGGCGCCTGACTTCTATTCTAGATTGAAGGGATGTCACCTTGCAGAAAAGCCAGAAGAGGGATCTAAATCTGGAGATGAGAGCTCTGAGCTCTGCTGAGCAGTAGCTCTGTGGATCCTGGGGAAAACATCTAGGGAAAAGCTTTGTTGGTATTAAGGAGAGACTAAGGGGAAAGAGAAAAGAGAGAGGACACCCTACTTGTCCACTCACTTGGTCCTGAAGTCATCTGAGGCCAGCTTGGCATTGTCAATCTGCACCACCAGCCTGGCGTTCTCTGCCTTGCTGCACAAGATCTAGAAGATCCAAAACAATCTAGGATGAGCTTGGTTATTTTTAACCAACAGTAATTCCTGCTAATTCACTTACATGGAAGGGACAGAATGAGAAATCACACTGAATCTCATATAAGATTATTAAATGCTGTCCATGCGCAATAAGTGCTCAGTAAATATTTGAAAAATCAGACTTGAGAAAAGAATACTGAAATGTGTGAGGAAAATATCAGCAGCTAAGTAATCTTTTTCTTCCCTAATAAGCAATATTGTGAGGCTGATAATAATAACTAACATTTTTTTGAGATATATATATAGAGAGAGAGTATGAGTCGGGAAGAGGAAGAGAGAGAGGGACAGAGGATCTGAAGTGGGCTCTACTGACAGCAGAGAGCCCTGACGCGGGGCTCACACTCATAAGCAATGAGATCATGTGAGACAAAGTCAGACATTTAACTGACTGAGCCACCCAAGTACCCCTAACATTTGTTTTTAAAAACCCACCATAATCTGGCATTGTTCTAGGAACTGAAGATACAAAAATGAGTCAACACTGGATTCCCACCCTTAAGAAATGTCCAGTCCAGTGGGGAAAATGAATACATAACTGGCCATTGGAGAGGCTGGGTCAGGGAAAGAGTCATGCCCTTCCGGCCATCCTGGATGGCTTGGCACTATTTCTTCCTAGGGGGTTTCCACTCTCTCTGATTTTAGTCCACCATTTTATGCCCTCACTGGACATGGAACACCAGGAGAAGTCCAGAAGCCTCCAGGTCAGGAAAATAATTAGGATAATTAAGTACCCAGAAGAGGACAGCAGTAAGAAGTCAGAGTAGTCAAAAGTCCAGACAAGGGAGAGAGAAAATGGCCCAATTCTTACAAAAGGTTCTGCTTCCTCAGCTTCCTTCTTGGGCTTCTTACTTTTCTCTTACCTCAGGGTAATAAATCTGGAGCTTGGCAAATGCATGGAAGCGTTTGGAGGCGGCTTTTAATTACAGCTTATTTATGCAAAGTGCTTCTACCTTCACATAGACTTGCACTATGCAAATATGCAGGCCTAACAGTCCTGGGCCTCGTATAAAATGGGCCCTCAAGAAAACAAAATGGAAAACCTGAACATCAATTGAGAACTTGTATTGTTTCTTAATCAGACCACAGATTCTCTCCCTACAACTTCCGACGGAGGGCATGTGGTGCCTACCCCCTCACCTTCTGCTGGAGCTCCTCGATTGTCCGGAAGTAGGACTGGTAGCTGGGGCACACGAAGGGCACCTGCTGCTGGCACCACTCCCGGATGCGGCTCTCCAGCTCCGCGTTCTCCCGCTCCAGCTGGCGCACCTTCTCCAGATAGCTGGCCAGGCGGTCGTTCAGGAACTGCATGGTCTCCTTCTCGCTGCCATTGAAGGAGCCCTCGCAGAACCAGCCACAGTTGCCCACGTTGGCGGGGATGTTGCAGGCCCCGGGCAGAGTGCAGGTGTGGCAGCTGGGGGGCACGCAGGGCCGGGAGCAGCAGGTGGAGCGGCAGCTCAGGTTGGGAAGGCAGCAGTTGTAAGGCATGGTGCAGGAGGGAGTGAGACACCCAGCTGAACACAGAGTCCAAGTTCTCTAAGACACAGAGCTGTGGGTCTCCCTCCCCTGGGGAGCATTTATACCCCGTCCACAGAGGGTGTGGACATGGAAGGCAGCCCTTTTTTTCTTACTCATTTGGTGATTGTCAAAAGCCCTTCCCTCTGGTTTGTTATGTTTCCTCAGAAGAGTCCCTCACCTCATAAAAGACTTTACTTGGGCTTCTCGCTAAGTCAGGACTCCTCTGCCATGCTGTGCATCAATGAAGTATGAGCTTCATAGGGTGGCTTCAAAGAGCTGGACTCATGAACGCCCTGGGCTTCATTAGTGGGGTGTGGCAGGCCCAGGGACACTATTCTTGTTTTGCCTCCGGGCTTGATAGCCCTGACTCCTTGGTGAGCCCCCAGCTCTTCTTGATGAGATGGGAAAGCACAGTTCTTGCCCATGTACCTTTTGCCAGATCAAATTGCCAAATGCCAAATGCCAAATTCATGATTCTTAGGAAGACGAATGGATCCCTTCTGGAATAGTTACAACAGCCTGGCTCCCAGTGGCTCTGTGTCTTAATATGGCAGAAATTTCCATGATAATGTGAATTAACTAAATAACAGATAGTCAACAGGATAACAGTATGTCCGGGGCACTGTAAGGAATGGAAGTTAGGCCCAGGGCTGTCAGGAGGAGCTCACACTTGTTGAGCACCTGCACAGGCTCACCTTGGTGCTAGACTCTTTTCACAAACGTGATCTCATTCATACCTCACCATGACCTTCAAAGTATATGATATTATTCCCATTTTACAGATGGGTCAATGGAGGCATAGAGGATAGGAGGTAATATGTTTTGAAGCCAGGATTCCAACACAGAGAACAGTGATCTCTCTTCATCTCCCCATGCTACTTAAATACAAATGAACTATCTCCTTCCCTCACTTTTTCAGACAAATAATTTCTTCCTCTCTGTGAGCTCTCATCTCACTTTAAGCATAGCAGTGCACAACTTCTGTGCTCTTTTATCTCTGTATCTGAGTTCCCTGAAGATAGGAGCAGAGTCTAATTCTCTGAATCCTCAGCTTTAAGTACATAGTACTTAGTAGACACTCAATGGATGTGTGTTGAGTGGATGAGGAATGAATGTGGAATAATAATCTAAGGCAGGAGATGGTAAGTGATAAGTGAGAAATTAAGGAAATGGGCAAGAGGGCACTGCAAGGATGGGAAATTCACAGTAGCATATATGTGCTGGGGCATAAGGCTTCCGAGACACAGAGGAGAAACATGGGCCCTGCAGGTGGAAGAATGGTATGCACACACAGAGGGCAGGAGAGCCCAAGACATGGTAAATGAGACTAGCGACTGAGAGGGAAGAGGTGTGTAGGGAGGTTGTAGAAAATAAAGCTGTATGGGTAGTTTAGGCCATACAGTAGAAGTTCTCTATGGCAAAGCTAAGGAGCTTAGACTGTCCTGGAGGGAGACGTTTTAGGAAATATTTATCAAACATTTATCTTGTTTAGCAAAATGAAAGTAAGGCTGGAGGCAGAGAGGCCGGCAAGGAGGTGATCGCAATAGTCCAAGTCAGTAGTGAGGAGGCGCTGAGTTTAGGTGTCTGCAGAGGAAGTATAAAAGAAGAAATGGTGTAAGAACCATTTTCAAAGAAGAATTGTTTTTAACCAGCAATCATTTAGAAAGGTGAGATGTGGGAAAAAAAATCAAGAATGAAACCAAAATTTGGCAAGTGAAATATTTGGGAGAAACACAGGCTGTTTTGCTCATCAAGGATGAGCTATCCCACTTCCTTTAACAGACATTTAACTGAGCCCTTCATGTGCCAGGAACAGAGCCAGGCACTAGAGATGCAACGGTGAGCAAGAGAGGCAAACCTACAATCTGGTGGAGAATGCACACCAGCCAGGTGCAGGATACATCTGTGACAAGGCAAGCCACAGCAGCTATAGTAATGTGTACCAGGGGACCTTACCAGACTGAGTGGAGGTCTAGTAAGGCTTTCTGGAGGGAGTGCACATTATATTCAGGCATGTTTCCCATTTTTCACACAAAAGCTTATATAGTAAATGATAACACTTTATGGTTCCCTGGGGCAGTGACTGGGCTGCCTTGGCCAACTACTCCAAGGACTCAGACCATCAGTACCGTGGACCCCTCCAACCCATTCACCTCAGTAAGATTGGGAAGTTCTGCAATAGAGGAACTGAGAGAAGCTCAGTAAGCACCATGTAAGTCAGGGAGTAACAGATGAGGATGGAGGAGAAGTAAACTCTTTCCCTCCTCTCATGCTGATGAGATATAAGTGACCTAGTTCTTTCCCTCACTTCTTCTGACAGATTATTTCTTCCTCCTCTGTGAGCTCTCATCTCAAGCACATGGCATTGTCATGACTTACATGCTTCTCTCTCTCTATTTGAGTTCCCTGAAGGCATGAAAAGACTTTCATATAAAGGACCTTGTACACCTCCTTGAGGAGCTTAGGCTTCATCAGGGAGTCAATGAGAAGCCATTGAAGGTTTTAAGGGAAGAAGTGATCTAGTTTCATTCTTGATCAGCTACATTTGAAGGAATGGTGGAAACTATACAGGAAAATGTTCATCAGGTCCTTGAAGTAGCAAATCTAGAATTCATGACAGGTATGATCCTAGTGCAGATGTGAGGGTTGGATAAATGAATCAAGGGAGAATGTACAATGAGAAGAGTAACAAGGG
This sequence comes from Paguma larvata, assembly GCA_030068075.1. Classification (NCBI taxonomy): domain Eukaryota; kingdom Metazoa; phylum Chordata; class Mammalia; order Carnivora; family Viverridae; genus Paguma; species Paguma larvata. The sequence goes on along the minus strand of CM057843.1, from coordinate 43,310,531 downwards.
TCTAAGGACCAAACTTTGGGGATTCCCCAACCAAAGAGCAGAAGGAAAAAGAGTCAGAAAGAAATGGAGAAATGGTGAGAGAAGATGAAGAGAGTCAGTTCATGGCATCAGAAAAGGCTAGGGAGGAGAGCTTCAAAGTGGAGGTGGAGGTCAAAAGTGTCAAGTATGGCAAAGGCGCCCTGTAAGATCAGAACCATGGAGAGGGTCTTGGATACATTGACCAACAAGTTGCCAGGACCTTTCCATGGTCACACTGGTGTGCTTACTGTATACAGTACCTGTGTCCTTGAAGTAACCTCCACACTGAACTTTAGGCAATCAAGACTTTAAACACCCAGAGTTGAGATGTCCATTGTTTAAAGAAGTCCTGCCACAATCAGTTTGTACACCTGATTATAGAGCTTGTGAGCTTTGTTCTTACCAATACAGACTTTCTACAATAATTAGAGTGTGCTTTAAGTAGTTTAAAGATGTCAAGCTTGTTTGGATTTGATGATTCATAATAGTTGGTGATTTAGGAACATCTACCCAAGAAGCACAAGCAATCAGAAATGCCCATTTCTGAATTGCATATAATGCAATTTTTGCTTTTTTTTTTCAAGACATAAGATGAGACTTATTTGGTATCCTAAAGAGAAGCTATGTGGAAAGAATTCAGTTGTGTGCCTAGATGCATTATCTGGGGAGGAGAAGGGCTTCCTACTGTTGTATTAACAGAAGAGAGCAGGACTCAGAGACAGACGCTTGCAGCAGGACTCCAAGATTCAACTACGGTTGCAGATCCAAAACCAGACTGCTTTGTATTTGGCTCTTCTGTTCCTCCGTTCCACTTCCTAATGTAAATCCCAAATGCCAAAATTGTCAGAGAGGGAGAAAATCTTGGAACAAGAGTGACATCAGGGATCATCATGATCATCTTATGCAAGCCTCTCATTCTATAAATGAGGAACTAAGGTTCAGAATGGAGAAATGGCTAACTTAGGTTCATATAATTAGAAACCAAATCTGCTAATCCCCACTGCATTTCCAGCCCCCATCAGCAGACTGCAGAAATGTTGAATAATTTCACAACTAATATGATCTGTCAATTGCTTAAGGGCAGATATTAATGAAAAAAAAACAGAAAAAACTGACTTGTTACCCATAGATATGCCATGGTGAAGAAGAATAAAGGGTGAATATGGAAATGATAGAATTCAGTGATACTAAGGTTCCTTATTGCCATCCTGATTTCAATCATTATTTCTAAATTGATGATATAATTTTGTTCCAAAAGTTTGAAACAACTTAGATATAATTATATCCCATCAGTTGGAACAACTTAAAACCACAAATAGTGACCCTACTCAAGAGCAATATGTTTACCCAAAATAAAGAGCACACACAGAGTGATAACAAGATTAAAATTTATATAATTTTAACAATGAGGACAATTGAGAGATAAAAAGAATGACCCTATAATGATGACTCTGGAAGCTTTTAAATGGTAGGATTGTGAATGCTTCCCTTGCCCTTCTCTGTACTTTTTTGTTCTCTCCAAAATTTTTAAAAAGTATCTATTCCTCCCACATAAGCAAAGAGAATAAAATTTACATTAAAAAATCCAAAAGGAATTCTTATAAGTTTTCTAAAGAAGTAAAGAGTTATAGAAAGATCCAAGTAAGGCTCCTATTCCAATATAATCACTAAATTAGACTTGAGCTTATTGTTGTAGAAATAAAGGCTTTGTCATGATTGGCACTGTCACCCTTGTGATAACTGCTGACTTTGCCAATTCTGAAGGGGAGCTATTAGGAAGTGAGGAAATAACACAAAGCTTCCTATGGGATCAAACAACCTGAAGTTCATAAAGTGACTGAGGTGTGGGTATGAGCTTTAGGCAAAGAGAATGCCAAGAGGATGCCAACTGATTGCCAGTCCAAGATCATGTATTAGGATCACCTCACACTGAGCCACACCCTAAGAACGGACTTCCCACACAAATAAAGGATGATGAAATTTCTCTTCTGGAAATCATTTCTGAGTCAAATAAAGCCTGGAATCTTAGAATGTTGGAGCCACCAAGGGCTCAAGTGGTCACCTCATCCAACTATGTTACAAATGGGAAAACTTTGACCCCAAAGAGGAAGTGACTTGCTCAAGGTCACACAGAAAGTTTGTGAAAAGAGTCTAGGTTGAAAAACAGTAAATTATAAATGAGGGACAGGGGACAAGACCTTCAGTCTATATGAGAGAGTTGGAGCTCAGACTACAGGAAAAACCCATATCTCTCAAAAGACTGTACCCTTCGTGAAAACATGAACTAGAAAAAGAAAAAAAAAAGTATGCTCATTATCACAGCAAGATTTTTTAAAAAAGCTGAACTTTTATTGATCTCTAAATTTAAAACATTATGCTATATAAAAGAAGCCTGTCCAAAAATACCACAGATTGTATGATTCCCTCCATATGCAATGCCTATGCTATGCTATAGACACCATCGTGGTTGCCTAATCTGAGGTAGGGGGTCCTAAGGATTGACTATTGGGTAATGGGTACATGATGTCTATTTGAGGTGAGGCTATTTGTCCAAAATTGTAATAATGGTTATACAACTCTATGACTACATTGAAAACCATTGAATTGTAAACTTTATATAGGGGAATTTTGTGGCATATGAATTATATTTTACATAATACGAATTATACTTCAATAAATCTATCTTTTAAAAAGGAAGTCAGAAGTGGAAAATCAAATAGGACAGAAGTAATACTGAAAAGCACAAATCAATTCAAGAAGCACATCAGTCCTAATTAGGAAAACAAAACCAGACCCACCCCTAGACATAATATAGGGAAGACACACAACACTTCAAGACAAAGAAGCAATCTGAGAAACAAAAAGAGGGAAACAATAAATAAATAAAAGGATTACTAACATGGAATCACACTTAGATTGACACTTTTCAGCATCAGCAACAAAATCCAAAAGACAATGGTATAACATCTTCAAAACGCCAAAAGAAAATAGCCACCCATCTGCAACTCACACTGAACTAAATTATTCAGGAGGGATCACTAAGAAGAGACATTTTCAGACAGAATCTGGGAGAACTTATCGCTTACAGATTCCATAAGAACTACTGAATGTATTTCAGAAAACAAGAAGGAAGAAAGTGCAAAAAGTATTGGAAGCAAACAAACTGGTAAACACACAGGAAAATCGAAAAATAATAGTAACGATGACCAAATTTTGGAGTGCAAAATCAAGACAGAACTAGGGATGCCTGGGTGGCTCAGTTGGTTAAGCGTCTAACTTTGGCTCAGGTCATGATCTCACAGTCACTGAGTTCAAGCCCCGCGTTAGGCTCTGTGCTGACAGCTCAGAGTCTGGAGGCTGCTTCGGATTCTGTGTCTCCCTCTCTGTCTGCCCCTCTCCCATTGTTCTCTCTCTCTCCCTCTCTCTCTCTCTCTCTCTCTCTCTCACTTTCGCAAAAATAAATGAACATTAAAAAATTTTTTTAATCAAGGCAGAACTTAAAAAATAATGAACATAAATCAAAACTTCTTTGCACCTTCTTTTATGTGCAAGAGATTAGTTAAAATTAGCACTATGCCTGCACATTTAAAAGTTAATAAGCATCAACAAAGAAAACAAGATCAATCTGATAGATCTCAGGAAAGGAGAAAACAATAAGGTAAGAAAGACATCGTGATTGATAGCAAGCACAAAATAATATTTTAAAAATAAATCCAAGTGTGTCAGTAGTAAAATTCAATATAATAGACTAAACCCTATTTTTCTTCATCAGCCATTCAGCTCCCTGACCACCCTATCTGAGAGGCTTCATCCCCCTTCCCTTTCTGTCCTCTTTCCCAGTGTCTTAGTCCGTCCAGGTTGCTGTAGCAGGTTACCAAACACTGGGCAGCTTATAAACAACAGAAATCTATTTGCCACAGTCGAGAGGCTGGGAAGCCCAAGATCGAGGCTCTTGCACATTCAGTGTTTCGTGAGGACCCGCTTCCTGGTTCATAGATAGCATATTCTCGTGGAAGGAGGGGTGAGGCAGCCCTCTGGGGTCTCTGTTTATAAGGGATCCAACCCCATTCATAACAGCTCTACCCTCAGGACTAATTAGCTCCCAAAGGCCCCCACTTCCCAATACTATCACAATGGGAGCCAAGATTTCAACATAAGGATTTGGGGGACACAGTCTGTAGCAACCAGCTTTGTTTTGCTTCTTAGCACTTAACAGTTGACATAGTCATGTTTGTCTGACTCTTTTTACCGCCTGTCTCCCCACCTGAAAGTAAGCTCCTTGAGAGCAGATCTTAGTTTCTTTCACTCCCCTGTCCCGACACCCAGGACAGTTTTAAGTCATCATGGGCATTCCATGATTATTGACTTGAATTTACAGTTAAGAAACCCAAATGACCGATCAAAACATTCTTTAAAGGTTTAATTTCAGTAGGAATAAGAAAACTGCAAGCTATAACAACAAGATGCCATCATATCCACATTTATTGGCAGTATTTGCTCAATCTGATGGCACTGCACAAATGTGAAAGTGAAAACAGATTGCTGGGTCTACAACTTGACGCTTTTATATACATGCGCATACATTGTGGAAGGATCACCACAATCCAGCTAAATGACATATTTGTCACCTCTCCTGGGTTACCTTTGGAGGTGTGTGTTTTGCGAGGGTTGCGTGTGCGTGCATGCATGCTGGGAAGATTTAAGATTTATCTTCTTAGAAAATTTCCAAAAAATACAATACAGTATTATTAACCATCATCACCACACTCTACATTAGATCTCCAAAATGTACTCATCCCCTATAACTGAAACTCTGTACCCTGTGACCAATAGCTCCCCATTTCCCTCATACCGCTAGTCCTTGACAACCACCTTTCTATTCTCTGCTCTTATGAGTTCAGCTCCTTTAGATTTCACATGTAAGAGAGAGAATGCAGAAATTAATGCAACATTGTGTGTCAGCTATACTCAAATAGACAAAGCTTTTTGTTTTTTTTTCTTAAATGTTAACAAAAAATAGACCATGCAGTATTTGAATTTCTGTGTCTGGCTTATTTCACTTAGCATAATGTCCTCCCAAGTTCATCCACGTTGTCACAAATGACAAGATTGCCTTCTTTTCTTTCCCTTCCATTGTGTGTGTGTGTGTGTATATACACACACACATATATATATAATCAGTATATATATATATATATATATACACACACATATATATATATACATATATATATTATAGTTATCTGTGTCTACAGACATTTGTTTCCATTTATGGCTCTTGGGAGCAATGCTGTACTGAAAATGGGGGTGCAGATATGTCTTTGAGACAGTGATTTCATTTCCTTTGGGTATATACCCAAAACTTTCTTATATAAGTTGTAAAACAAAACAAATAAATAAATAAACAAAACAAAACACATTACTGGGCCCTACTCCCAGAGTTTTGGAGTTAGTAAGTCTGGGGTGGTACTGAAGAATTTGCACTTCCAACAACTTCCCAGGTTCCCAGGACCACACTTTGAGAACCACGGCTCTAGAGAACGACTCACACAGGTACATAAAGAGATGTTGACAAGGATGCCCTTGCAACACTGTTTGTAATGATTAAGGAAAGAAAGAAGCACCCTAACTGTCCCTTAGCAGTGGAATAAATAAATAAAAACATGATCTGTTTCATTATGAAATACTACAAAGAAGTTAAAATAAATTGTAAGAATAATGTGTATTAACACAGATAAATCTCAGACACATAATGTTGAATGGAGAAAATTAATGGCAAGCTTTATACCTCTTGTATTTTCTAACCTAAACTGCTAATTGACACACACACATACACACACACGCACACATGCTGTACATGAATACATTACATGTATAATTTTTAGAAATGGTTCAATTGAAGAATGATACACCACCGAATTTAGAATAGCAATTACCTCTAGGGGGACAGAGGGAGACAAGAATGAGTAAAGGATGAATTTGAGGTCAACTTGTAACCTTTTACTTCCAAAAGCCAAACCAAACAAACAAAACACATACATAGCAATGGCGTAAATGTGGATTTATAGGTGTCTTATTGCCTTTTGTATTTTCAGATGTTTGAAATATTTCATAATTAGCAACTTAAAATAAGAAATAGCAGCAGTGCCTTGTTCCACCAGGTGGCGAATCACAACTCACCAGCAGGGGACTTCAGCGCATGTGTCTTGCCCCACGTATGAGGTCAGTAACACTGAAACCCACCCGGACATCTCGGAAATCAATCTGGCTTTGTCCTGGGACAGAGTTATTTCCTTGAACTCCTCTCTCTTCTTCACCAAAGAAATCACTGTGGCAGAGACCAAGATTCAGGACAGCCTCCCCCAAACCTAGTTCTCCCACTGACAGCCTTGTCTAACATAGAGACAACATTCTATTTGATGCTTTACACACTAAATAATAAGAAAACATGTATTTATTGTGCTGACAAATCAGAGCTCTCCCTCACAAGGCAGAGGACTGGGTATCTGGGAGGCACCTGTCGCTAATAAAGGCAACTGCTGGTACCTGTGGATGGATGGAGGTCCCAGCACGAAAGGAGAACTGATTGCCTAGAGTGCAGAACTGTAGTCATAGGACGCATGCAGGTGGCTCCTGGGAAGGAAGGATGAGAGGCTGAAGTACACCGGCTGGATCTGGGGCATTCTGAGCACAGCACGGAGGGTCACTCTGTCATTGTCCAGGGCCATGCCTGAGGTCTGGATAAGGGAGCTCCAGCAAAATCAACAACACTGAAGCAGATGCTAAGGAAACTAAGCGTTTAAGACAAGAGTTTACGACCAACATTGGAGCAGCCATCATCACAACAGTGGGACATAGTGTCAGCTGCATCACAAGAAAAGAAAACATAACTAGCACTTTAGCCCAAGATGGGACAGTCGCCTTGCATGGACACAGCATGCACAGCTGTGGGAGCCATCAACACGGCCGGACATCAGAAGGCACCAGCAGGGGCAGGGCACCAGCATAACTGTCACTTTTAACACTGGCAGAGACCAGAGACTTAATATCCTAGTTTGATTCTCAAGAACTTCTTTTGGGGTGGGGAGGGGAGCTGGTACCCAAATACAAATTTAGTCGTAGTGGTTATAAAATTCAAATGAGAAGAGAAACACTACAAATCTGTTGGGTGTTACTCAGATATAAGAGATGCCTTTTTACTGTTACTAGTTCTTCAGTATTCCCCAGAGGAGAGTTTCAGAGATGTTTGGGGTATTAAGAGCATCGTCTCTCCCCTTGTGATAGTGTTGAAGGATGCATAAGATCCAGGTGCTTGGTTGGGACTGATTTCATTCCCTAACGGTCACACCTCAGGTGTAACTGGCATTCAGAGAATGAGCTCTGAGCTCCTTACAGGGTGAATAAGAATGAAAATGAGTTGTGCAGTTCCTGGTACTTGCTTGGTGTCCAATAAATGTTAGCTCCTGTCCCTCTTCTTGTAGGCACTTAGAAAAGAAAAAGTGAAACTTTCTAGAAATGTTAACCATTGTGCATTACTGAGTCAGCTCCCATAGAGAATATTCACCATATTCAGATGAATCCTCTTGCCTTAGTGGTCCTACTGGTTTCCAGTTGGCCCAAGTGGACGCTGGGCTCACTGCACCTAATGAATGTTAATGAATGGTAATGAAGCCCTTTGGGGAGAGGATTAATGACACAGTCTTCCTGGGCTTTCAAGTGGTTTTATAAGAAGCACATATACACAGAGTGAACACTTTGGAAAGAATGAATACAAATGAGAACTATTACTGCTTTGCAAGAGGAAAGTTTATTAGATTTACAAAGGGATTTGGGGACCTGCAAGGAAGGTCAAAGCAACAGATAGAACCACAACACACCTCATATGACACCTTCGCAGCCCAGACCTGGCAGACCATCAGGTCACAGAATAACTACAAGAGAGCAGCCTTGAATGATGAGGATCAGGTGGGCAGGGCTCAGAGTTGAGCCACGCCTGGGTGTTTGCTCTTCTTCCAGATCATGATTTATAAGGATTCCTGGGGCTGGCTTCTATGGCTGATGCTCGTCAGAGAAACAGGGCTGGTTCATCCATGGCCCTTCTGTCTTCATGCAGTCCTCTTGCTGGCCCTGAGACATCTAGCACACAAAGGTGTTGCAGGGCCCACAGCGGGAGCGTGGGCCACACGGGGTGCAGGGATTGGTGACACAGGGCCCAATGGGCTTGTCGCATGCGTTGGTCGTGGCACAAGGGTTGCAGGGAAGCCTGGGACACAGAATTAATAGCTTATCAGCATGAGAGGGATCATTTTTAAGAAGGAGGGAGGTCAGCCCAAGGAGACAGAATAAGCAGAAACCATTCTCCAACATCTTAGGAAGCCAAACCTTGTTCAGACTGCTCCTTCTACAAAGCTCTGAGACAGTGGCAGAAAAGAGCAAAGAAGACTGGAGGTGGAATTCCAGCCCTCATTCTATAACACTGGAGCCATGGAGAAGTCCCTTCACCCCTCTGAACCTCAGCCTCCCTGCCTATAAGATGGGATTGTTAATACCTGCCACACAGAATGTGTTCATGAAAATACTGTGTCAGGTGACAAATACTCTACCCCATGAGCTAATGAATTGTCTTCTCATTCAGTATCCAAATGCTCATCTGTAAGTTGGTTATACTGTCGCCACTCTACCTGCCTCAGATGATTCCAATAAGGATCAATGAAATAGTGAATTTGAAAGTTGGTTTAAATCCGAAAGCACTGTTCAAGTACATGTGATGATTGTTGAGTTTTGTTTTTTCTTTTGCTGTGACAGGCCAACCATGAAGGTACAAGGCTTTATTTACCCATCAGCCTCCAAAAGCTCACCAGTTGGAGAAAACAGCCAAGTCTCCTGAGTATCTTTTGGAACAGAAAATAACTTTTGGCCAGGTAACTACAGCAAAATATTCCCTCTATGGTACACTATTGCAACAGAAAACTCTGGTCTCTACAGACATATTGACCTCTGAAACTTAACCTGAAAAGTCTCTGTTTTGTCCTTGAGTAGAACCATACATGTGCCTTGTAGGGGTGATGCTTGCTGGCCACTCACTTGCAATCCTCGCTCTCCAACAGGCCCCGGTATGTGTTGATCTCACACTCCAGCCGGGCCTTGACGTCCAGCAGCACCTGGTACTCCTGGTTCTGCCGCTCCAGGTCACACCTGATCTCAGCCAGCTGGGACTCCACATTGGTGATCATGCACTGCACCTGGGCCAGCTGGGAGCTGTAGCGTGCCTCGGTCTCCGTCAGCGTGTTCTCCAGGGAGTCCCTCTGTGTGGGGAACATACAGAATGTCACAGAGTCGCTTCTCAGGGGGCATCTCCATGAGGTTCCAGAGAAGTCACAGGCTTCATGAGGTAAGGAGAGGGTGGACAATACCCTGAACAATACCCACCAGGTTGTGCTGGGCCTGCAGCTCGATCTCCAGGGCATTGACGGTGCGTCTCAGCTCGATGATCTCTGCCTGGCAGGACTGCAGCTGCTCTGCACTGGACACCACCTGCTTGTTCAGCTCCTCGGTCTGAAACAGCACAGGGGACAAGACAGGGTCAGACCCTGCCTCAAGGGTTCCCAGGGGCCAAAGGTCCCGGGTGGCCAAGTGCTGAGATGCCCACCTGAGTGGTAAACCATTCCTCCACATCCCTGCGGTTGGTCTCCACCAGGGCCTCATATTGACTCCTGGTCTCATTGAGCACGCGGTTCAGGTCCACGGTGGGGGCCGCGTCCACCTCCACATTGAGGCGGTCTCCAATCTGGCAGCGCAGGGTGTTGACTTCCTGAGGGAGGAAGGGAGAAGAATGAACTCAGGGGGAAAAAAAAAGTCTATAAATAAACTCTTTTTGAGTAAGTTCAATATGATCGGAAGAAGATTGCAATGGACTTTAGGAAATATGAGTTGAAGCCCAGTTGATGTAGAACCCAGCTGAGTTACCTCTGTGTGATTCAGGCCTCCTGCCTGAGTGTCTTCTCATCTGCATGATGAGGCTGCTTGAATAAGTAATTGCTAATGTTTCTTCCCAACCCAGGATTCTACCATTTCTTTCTGATTTTCCTTTTGCTCAGTGGTAAGCCTGGCATGGTAACTGGTTTATAATTATTGCTACTTCAATACAGAGAAACCAGGTATAACTCCTCCCATTTATTTCATGGTCTTCTGCCATTAGATGTTGTACATATAGTTTCCTCTTCTACATTAGCCAACTTGATGATAAATTATATTTTAAAAATCTAATGTTGGTTATATGCATCTGACGTCCTACTGTTATATTCTGCTGAGGTCTGAATCAACCATTATTTCAGTTCCTTCATTTCTCTCATTTTTCCCATTCATCCACCCACCCATCCACCCATCCACCCATCCATCTACCCATCCACCCATCCACCCATCCACCCATCCACCCATCCACCCATCCACGCATCCACCCACCCATCCACGCATCCACCCATCCATCCACCCACCCATCCACCCATCCATCCACCCACCCATTCACCCATCCATCCATCCATCCATCCATTCACCCATCCATCCATCCATTCACCCATCCACCCATCCACCCATCCATCCATCCATTCACCCATCCACCCATCCATCCACCCATCCACCCACCCATCCACCCATCCACCCACCCATCCACCCACCCATCCACCCATCCACCCATCCATCCACTGGGTTCTAGTATCTAGGTGACATATAATATGAGGAAGTTTTCTGTCTCCTTCCAGTCTTAGTCCTTCATTTGTCACTTTCAAAAACTAATAGATCTTGTCCAAAAATAGAAAGTACTTTAAATATCTTTGTATGGACCTTTGGCTATATATCTGGCCCCAAGGGAAAGTAAGTCAGCTGACCACATTCTTTAAGGTAAAAGAGGTAAACCTATGACCCAGTCCCTGAAAAGCCCCTGAGTTTTGAGCAAGCAGAAAAATGTGGCGTAAGCTCCAAGGCGCTTGCTAAAGACCGACCTTATGCTGCACGGGGGAGGTATGGAGCGCTCCATATAGGATGATGGGGGCTGGGACTCCCTCACCTGCTCATGGTTCTGCTTGAGGCTCAGCAGCTCCTCCTTCAGGGACTCCACCTGAGCCTCCAGATCAGACTTGCAAAGAGTCAGCTCATCCAGGATCCTGCGCAGGCCGTTGATGTCTGACTCCACCAGCTGCCGCAAGCCCAACTCCGTCTCATACCTGCACACAGCAAAAAGTCAAAAGGAGTCAAAAAAATAAAAGACTTTTTCCAGGGCTTTACTTGGCTGGCCCAAATTCATTACATTTTGAAAGTTTTTTAATTTTTAAAAACTTTTTTGGAAGGGAAAAAAAATACCACCATGCTGAATTAAAAAAAAAAGACCTATTTCTTCCCAGAGACTCACAGAAAAGGTATTAGTGGGGGGGCCTATGTACAGTCTTAATCTGATATTAACTGCATTTGTTCTAAGAATCCCATGTACGGGCTGCTATGGATTAAGCCTTGTCATCTTGTCTCTTTAAGTGAGTCGGTGAACTTCATAAGCCTGGTATACAGATTGTCTTACCATCTTTTCCAACCACCTTGAAAGCAACGTGATGTGATGAAAGCATTGAATTAGAAATAAGTTAGGACCATGGATAAATTCCTTACTGTCTCTGAGCTTTGACTTCTTCATCAATACAATGGAAATCAAACTAACACTTCATAGGGTTGGTCCAAAGATGAAGAAATGGCATAGTTATTACAAATTCATTGTAAACTATAAAGTCTCTTAAACATGCAAAGGATTCTTATGATTGTAATGATCACACCTAGAAAAAAGTGATTCGCTGAAATGGATTTCCTTCCAATTTTTGTGATTTAATAACTTTTTTCCCAATGGGCTGATAGTGATGAACCTATACTAAGAAACAGGTGTGAAATTCACTTTTAAAGTTGGCCCATGTATTAAGTTGGAAAAAGAGAACAAATGAGTGGTTTCTTGCACTCCTTAAAAGTAAGCTTAAAAATGCAGCATTCTTGCATTCAATGAGGAAACTGACAGTTAACCAATGCAAAAATCCTCTCAGTGTCACCCCAGACATCTGCTTGCACATGCCCAGAACAAAGTTCATCATGTCACAAGTCAGCCTGTGCATTACTAGAGTGCTCTGATCATTAGGAAAATCTTACTTGGTTCTGAAGTCATCCGCAGCCAGTTTGGCATTATCGATCTGCACCACCAGCCTGGCGTTCTCGGACTTGCTGCACAGGATCTGGGGACAGGATCCGTTATGAAATGGGTTATACTGAGAAGGAAAGCCTGTGCCCTAAAGTAAAAAGCTTTTTTTCTTTTTTTTTTTCTGAATACACATTCTTTCCAAATAGCTTTGAGTCTTCTCAGATTGTTAGTTTGGGAGTAAAAGGAAGATAAATTAATTAATAGCACTCTTCATTTCAAAACTGAAAACAGTCAGGGGAAGTGTGCCCTTTGTCTTGAATTCTTCTCTCCTTAGTCTGCCTCTGGCTTCTCACAGGAATTGAGCACAGTGGGTAATGAGCCTCACTTAGGGTGACCAGTGTCCCAGTTTGCTTAGAAATTGGGGGCTCTTGGAATGCTAAACCCAGCCAAACCAGGACAAGTTGGTTTTCCTACCCTCGCCCCTCCTTACTCCAGCCCTGCTGACCTCTTTCCACTCCCCCTCATATTACCCTTGTCCGTGCTTTTGTACAAAGCTTCTTTCTCTATCCAGAATGTCCTGGGATGTCCTTGCCCACCTAGCAAGACCCCTTGCGTGACCCACATTCTCCCTCCATCCCCCCAGTTCTTGCAGGGGGGTGACATCCCCCAGGCACACCCACAGTACTTTGCACTTAGCCAGTTACGCTTCTCACAATGTATTTCCATGTCTTTCTCCCCTACTAGACTGTGAGCTCCTGAAGGAAAGAAACTGTCTTACTCTGTACTTTATCTCTTACTTAAGCACTGTGCTTTGTATTCAGTAAATATGGGCAAATGAATGCATGATCTTCAATTTGCATGGCCCCTTTCTGACATTCACCTTGCCAGCAGTACTGAGCAGTGAACAGTCAGTCTCCTCAGAGAATCAAAGGCTTGTATCATTGGATATAAACTCCTGTTCATCCATCAAATCCTGCTCAGATATTCCTCTTCTGGGAAGTCCTCCCTGACCTGCACCATGTAATAAGTCTCTATCTCTGTGCTGATTGTATACTTATCCCCACTTCTATTCCTGCATTTCTGATGCTGAATTCTCACATGGTTGCTTGTTCTAGTGGATGGTACAGAGTCTGGATATATTAGTGAGGCTTTAGGGGTCAACAGCTCTTTTGCTTTGCTGTGGAAACAAGTCTCTTGCTATAGCTTCAAAAAGCTTTAAATATTTGAGGATCTACTCAGGAAATTCCTAGCTCCAAGAAATAATTCAGATGCATGCTTTTTTATACCTATAGGCCTGGAGGCCTAAAAATAAGACCAGGATATCATAATAGAACTAAAAAAATCAGATGCTCTGGTTTTAGGTAAGAAGCATCTTACCTGTCTGATGCCTTATCCTACCCAGTCTGCATCCTTCCCTATAGGGCTTCCCAAACAGATTTCCTAAGGCATCGTACCTAAGCCAATGAAGTCAATGTCTTTATTAGTGTAGCTTTGAACAGTCTTAGATCCGTTAAGAAGTTGGTATGTTAAATTTAAATAAATAGTTAACTAGGGGTGCCTGGGTGGCTCAGTCGGTTGAGCATCTGACTTTGGCTCAGGTCATGATCTCACAGTTTGTAAGTTCGAGCCTGTGTCCGGCTCTGTGCTGACAGCTCAGAGCCTGGAGCTTGCTTCAGATTCTGCATCTCCCTCTCTCTCTGCCCATCCCCACTCACACTCTGTCTCTCTGTCTCTCTCTCTCAAAAAAAAAAGGGGGGGCACCTGAGTGGCTCAGTCGGTTAAGCATCCAACTTCAACTCAGGTCATGATCTTGCTTATGGGTTCGAGCCCCACGTCGGGCTCTGGGCTGACAGCTCGGACCCTGGAGTCTGCTTTGGATTCTGTGTCTCCCTCTCTCTCTGCCCCTCCCCTGCTCACACTCTCTCTCTCTTAAAATAAATAAGCATTAAAAAATTTTTTTTAATTTTGAAAATTTTAAATAGTTAAGTAAATTGGCAGTGTGGTGCCCACCCCCTCACCTTCTGCTGGAGCTCCTCAATGGTCCGGAAGTAGGACTGGTAGCTGGGGCACACGAAGGGCACCTGCTGCTGGCACCACTCCCGGATGCGGCTCTCCAGCTCTGCGTTCTCCCGCTCCAGCTGGCGCACCTTCTCCAGGTAGCTGGCCAGGCGGTCGTTCAGGAACTGCATGGTCTCCTTCTCGCTGCCATTGAAGGAGCCCTCGCAGAACCAGCCACAGTTGCCCACATTGGCGGGGATGTTGCAGGCCCCGGGCAGGGTGCAGGTGTGGCAACTGGGGGGCACGCAGGGCCGGGAGCAGCAGGTGGAGCGGCAGCTCACGTTGGGAAGGCAGAAGTTGTAAGGCATGGTGCTGGAGGGCTCTTCAGTGGAGCTCTGAAGGTCAGTTCCAAGGGTTGATTCCTCTCTCTGGTGTAAGCCCTGGTCCTTTCCAGAGCTTTATATTCTGTCAGCAGTGGGTGTGGTGACCACATGCAGCATTACCAGTCTTTTACCTTATTTACCAATTTTTCCATTTGTTATTTAGCCACCTCACGCGAGTCCTTAACCTCATAAAATGTTTTACTCTGGCTTCCTGCTAAGTCAGGACTCCTCACCAATTATGCTGGTTGGTTAAGTAAGACCTTCAAAGTGACCAACCCATGACCTTGCCAACAGCAGTGCTTAATCACAGGGTATTGATTTAGAGTGACAGCTGTCCCCCGTCCCCCAGAGATGGGGGCATTTCTATGCCTCTTTCTCCTAAAGGAGGAAACATCTGTGGTTCATCCAGGTTCCATTCAGTGAGGGCTCTGTGAGAAAAGTCACTTAAGGAAGGATGCCTGGACACTAGACTGTTCAGTAGGGAATCTGGAAGCTGAGATCAGAACAGACCTATGAGGCCATCCTATTCAACAGCCCTTTGCCCTTGCATCCAGGCCAGATGGAGGCAATTCTCCACTCTCCTTAGAGGGGCTGGAGGAAGCTCCATTTCTACTATTATTCAGTGTTCACAGGACATTAAGGAAACAAAAAACTTGGGAGTATCTATCCTGCATCAAGAATGTATTGTGTGCTTACACACAACAGGAGTGTTATCAGAATGGCACCTGCTTCCCGAGTACCACAGTTCGAAGCACCTCTTACACACCATTTCCTTCAGACCTCACAAAACCCTGCAGGGTTTGTAGATGAGGACCCCAAGCCTCTGAGAGGTTGCTCCCACATTGTGAACCGACATTCAAACCCAAACCTTTCTGCTTCCAACAGCCATGCTCTCTCCATCACACCAACTGTCTCTTCCAATCTCCTCACTACTGAGATGCAATAATGCACAAGTGGATTGAGTTCAGTGAAGCTGAACTAGACAGTATCCCCTCCTAAACCATAGTGGGCCAAGAAACAAAAGCCTGTTCTCTATTGAAGAACCAAAGGTCCCTTCTATTCTAATGGAAGGAAGTCTACTAAGTGAGGAAGTGTAATACCTGCTAAAAGCTTGAAAAAATAGGAAACCCTTGGTTGATTTGATGGCGAAACATCCGAGCCCAGCTCTCCAAAGGATGTGATCCTGAAAAACCACCATGCCATGATATGTTTAATAGCATCTTGTGACCATTGATACATTTCTGACCTTGTGCTATTCCAGATGGAGCTATGAACTATGAGGATTTTGTGTTTAATCTATTGGGGCTCAAGATAGGACAGATACTCCTTAAAGCAGTTCCTTTTGGAAGCTATGTGCTAATTCCTCCTGTATAGCCACCACTTACATCACCTTTTCTACAAAGCTGACCTCACAGTCTAGGACACTTTCTTTTAGTTATCCTCATTGAAGGCAAATCTTCATCTTCTGAGGGTGTGTCTATTTTTGAAGCCAGCCAGATATCATTTGGAACCAAGCCTAGTAAGTGGGATGAACAACGAAATTTGGTGGCATCTTTAGTGGGTCAGAAACACATTAGGACTGTAAAATAATAATGTACCTTTTCTTGGGTGATTCTGAAAGTCATTGCCAATGTGAAGCTTCAGATCTGCTCCCAGAAAGGACAGAAAATGTGGAGTAAATGTGTGGACTTCCAGGTGTAATGCTTTAAAGACACTGATATCCTTACCCACATTTACAACCCACAACTCTCTGCCCCTCCTGCCCGAATCTCTGCATTTAGAGAGAGATGGGATGGGTGTGCTAGTTTAAAATCAGTACCAAAGTGATTGAGGTCCTACTGAATCAAAACCAATAACATAAAGCAAATAGCCAGATTCATCAGCTTTTCTGGTCCCCCCCCCCTTCTTCTACGCCCCATCCTTCAAAAGAGAAAAATCAAGACAGTGGCACTTTTTTAAGGAATAGGAGAGATGCCATGTTGTAGATTGACGAATATGTCCATGGGGATTCCTATACCATTATGGCAGCTTCTACCTCAGAACAAAATGACCCAGAGATAAGTATCCTTGTATCTTCAAAAGTGGAGGGCAGAGTTTAGAAAACATGACTACTCCCATCTCTTGAGCAAAAATAACCATGATTGCTGCATAGCTACATGGTCATTAGATTATAATAGCTGAGAGGACTTGGATTTATTGAGAAAAGAGTCAAGTTTTATTTCCCAGGAATTCTGAAAGGCAGTTGCTTTTTATTTATTCCACTTACTGTGTGCTTGAATCCTTACTTTTACATAAGCAATGCCATTGTCTCTAGTTAATGACCCTTCAATAAACATGATGAGCAAATCAAATCCTAACAAACAAAAAGGTTTTATACCTGCCTGTGTAATTGTGGCAGACGCCATGGTAAGGCTTCTGGTCTCCAGATGTGAGAAAATTGCACTTGAGGTTAAAAGATACTATTTATTATGGAAGCCACGGCTATAACAGTGGGAGAGATCACATGCAAACCCACCAGTGGCACTTAACCATGGAGTGGATTCAGGGCAGATCTGCTGAGACCATCCTCCACATGGCAGAGCTTTAAAAGTATTAGGAAGCCTCCCTCCTCCTTCCCAAAACCGTCTTCTCTGATGGCCAGGTACTGGTACTTGAAACTCTCACCATGACGGGCATTAAAAAGGGCACATGTTGGGATGAACACTGGGTGTTAAATGTAAACCAATTTGAAAATAAACTATTATAAAATTAAAAAAAGAAGAAGAAAAAAGAAACTCTCACCATGACAAATAGAAATTGCATTATTTTTGAAATGTAAAGTAACATACTAGGACACTTACAGATTAATTCTATTTTAATGCAGACAAATGGCAAGAGGAGACCAGGAGTGCTATCACTGGGCACACATAGACCAAGATACTGATGTCTGATTAAAAGAGATGAAGAGTTACTCACTGGAGAATTAGAAAAGCAGAAACACTGTTTAATACCAACACCAGTCCACCCTATTGGGCCAGTCCTATTAGAGCTACTTATAAGAACAAGATATAGGGCTTCCATAGACTACTCCATACAAGTGTCTATTGCCAGTTTATCAGTCACTCAGCCTTACCACATTGAGGGGAGCAATTATGATGGTGATCCAGGAATTAAACCAACAGGTTTGGCTTTGAGAGGATGTTCAAACAACATTTTCAATAAGGAAAAAGCAGAGGGGGACATGGAGAATAAGCTAGGTCAATAGTAATAAGAGCTGAGCAAAGAGAGGTACAGCATCCCAAAATACGATTCAGAGCTCATTACTCAAATCTTCTCCAGAGCTGCCGTTTGTTTCCCTTATACTCAGTCCTCGACTCCCAATGGGAATGGAGGTCTTGAGGGACCAAGCCAAATCATAAAAATGCAAAGCTCATCAGTATGTTTTTAACTCTATCCAGTCAAGAATAGAGAAGTCAAGAAGAACAAGAAAAATTTCAAGACAATAAAACTTAATGGTCCTAATCTTCTGTGAAAGCTGGATTCAGGAACCACTCAGAGAAGGGCTGAACACCTGTTTATATGACTCCTTGCATATCAAAGGGGATAGCAGATGCTAAAACATTTTAAGAGTTACACAGAGGGGGGACCTGGGTGGCTCAGTCGGTAAAGCATCCGACTTCAGGTCATGATCTCACAGTTCATGAGTTTGAACCACACATCTGGCTCTGTGCTGGCAGCTCAGAGCCTGGAGCCTGCTTTAAATTCTGTGTCTCCCTCTCTCTCTCTCTGCCCCTCCCCTGCTCATGTTCTGTGTGTCTCTCTCTCAAAAATAAAAACATTAAAAAATTTTAAAGACTACACAAAAGATAAGGCAAAATAAGCTTCATGTTTAGTATGAATACATTGTGTTGAACTTTTGCATTAAGCTCACTATTAAGCTGGTAATTTGAAACAGATGTGAAAAAGTCACTGAAATATGACTTCTTCCTCCAGCATCCCATAGATCCTGCTCTCTCTGTGGTCACCAGTGATCTCCCTATTGCTATGACCACTGACTTGTCTGAATCCTCATCTTCCTGGCCCTTCAGGAGAGACAGTATCTTCACCTAATTAAAGCCTAGTATAAACCACAGAATACTGTAAGTGGAATAAATAAGGAACCACAACACTAATGAAGATTCGTGAGAAGGATGCCATTGACCATCTCCTCATCAAAATCCCAATTTCTTTTGACTTCTTTTTTTTTAATTTTTAATGTTTATTTATTTTTTGAAAGAGAGAGATGGAACATGAGTTGTGGGAGGTAGGGCAGAGAGAGAGGGAGACACAGAATCCCAAGTAGACTCCAGGCTCTGAGCTGTCAGTACACAGCCCGATGCAGGGCTCTAACTCACAAACCATGAGACATGGCCTGATGCAAAGTCAGACGCTTAACTGACTGAGCCACCCAAGGGTCACTCTTTTGACTTCTGTGTTGCTTCAGCTGCTTCCCACTCCAGCTGCTTTTAACCAGATATCACCTCTCTCCTTGGGGACTGGGCCAAATCAAGGAGGAACCTCATGTCAGGGATTTTGGAGAACCTGAGACCACTCTGTCATTTCTACCACTGGTTCCCAAGGTTATCCATAGTCTAATATCATCTCCTTGAAAGTCTTAACAACTCCTATAGCTCTAACTGATCATCTCTATTTAAGTAACTCTCTGATGTCTCTCCCAAATCCAGTCATTCTCTTCCAGCTTTCTCCACTGGAGCCCCACTGGTGTTTCATTTTCTCAGGCTCAAAAAATGTCCCTCATGTTGACCCAAAGCAAGTATTCAATCAGTAGTAGTTTCCTTCCTTCCCTTTCTATTGTCCCTCTATCTCCAATCAGCTTCTACATCCAGGCCATGGCTCTGAAATCCACCCCATCCTTGGCTCCCCAACCATCACCCCCACTCAGTCCTATTGTCTCTCATCAGCCTCCCAATTATTCTTTCTTCTTTTCCACCCAATACCACCAACTTCTAGGACCCATCACAACCCACTTTATACATAGCTGCCAGATATACCAAACTTCTTTACAAGTAAATCTCACAGATAATCATGAAAAGCACTGCCAGATATAATGCTCTATGATTACTTTGCAGTTTCATCTTCCACCATTGTATTTATGCTTTGCTCTGGCTAGAAATTGGTCTGCCAAGCTCTAGACACACTTCCTCTTCCTCTTCTCCTTACCAGGCAAAGCTCATGTTTGGAAAAACTTTCCCTCTTGTCAGACCTGCACACTCTCATCTGTCCAAACATATCCCATCAAACTTTATTTCAGAATTATGCTAATATCTTACAGTAATCATTGACTGAAGTTGGAACAAGGGAAGTATATAAAGTTTTAATAACCTTCTCATGAATCCTCATTAGTGTTACTGTTCCTTTATTCCACTAACAGTATTCTGTGGTTTACACTGGGCTTTAACTGGGCGATAATACTGTCTCTCTTGAAGAATAGGCAGACAGTATTTATATGAACAGAATATTTGGGTTTTCAAAGCCCTGATTGAGCACTATCTCCTCTTTGAGTTACCTCCTCTTTTTACCACTCTCTCACACTTAAACTATAGAAATGATTCCTGAAATTATAGTTTTTCTCTCACAGTTCAGAAATTTATCATTCTTCACTTACGCCTTTCTTGAGCCACATTGATGTTTGTATAAGGGTTGTTCCTTTGTCTTGTTCATTCTAGACTGTGAACATGCTGTGGGCCAGGTCCAGGTCTCATTTATTTGTGTATTCTCAGTTCTCCACATGGAGCATACACAACAGATGTTTGATTGCAGTTGTGTAGGTTAGATAGTGTCAAATCAAATGAAGACTTGACACAGTGACTGATAAAATTAAGAGCTCTAATAATTCAGCTATGAGTCAAGTGGGGGGTAGGATTCGTGTCTGTTGGGGGAGACAATGAACACTGGTCTTTTTTGAAATTATAGGAAATAAAATGATACAGAAGTTATAGAAGGACATTGCAGATAGGAGCGAAGGCCTGGAGGAAAGAGGGAACTTGAAAAGAGAGAGGTAGGGAGATGTGCTTACCTGCATTTAAAGGGTCTTTAGATTACAAAGTGTTGGGTATAACAAGTGGGTAACAAGAAGAACCAATTTGACGAAGATAAGTTTGAGTCCAATTAAATGTGATGTGACTGTCTAGTACTGGGTGAAAATGTCCTATGGGCAACTGAAGACCTGAGACTTGAACTAAAATGAGAGCAAGATTTGGGAGTTGTCAGCATAGAAGTGCTAGTTCCTCCTGAACTGTAATGGAGGAGAAAAAAAAAAAACAAAATAAAACAGGTGAGGATCTAGGCATTTCCTCCAGCTGGGACAGAAAGGGGAAGTCAGGCTAATCAGGAGCTGGAAATGGATAGTAGGAGATATAACAAGAGGACCCAGAGTGTGCTGGTTTATGGAAATTATTGAAGGCATGTCTTGAGGGAAAGGTAGGTATCTACATTGACGATGCAGGTACAGTTGACAGGTTGAAAGGAGAGGGAAGCTGCTCTCTGAGCAGTTTCTACAGAAGCTGATCTTTAGACAGTTTAGGGGAAAGGAGAACAGAAAATCAATCCCTGAGTGATGAGAATGATAGTGGGAAATAGCAATCGGGTTAGGCAATACTCAGTATTGCCAAGGACCGTGCAGCCAAGGAAAGATGGGCATGAGTGTTAGAGGCCAAGTTTCCTTCATGGTCTCCCCTTGGCGGAGCCTCCCAGGAGAACAGTCCCTCCCCTCCTCCAGCAGTATTTAACAGTGGAACATAATGGCTGGGGTTACTCACTGAACCCGTTTCATCCTAACAAAGGGATGCTTTTTATGAAATGGCCACAACAGGTACTTTACAGTGCATAAATATGAATGAGAGACACATTTACTATGCCAGAGAAATAAAGTTTATTGGGAAGTAAATGAAGTAGCTTCCATGCATTCCAGAGAATACCAAAGAAGCAAGAAAAACAGGAAACACAATACATACAGGAAATGCCCTGAAAATAATACCTGGAGCTCAGATAGCAGGGAGCTGGACATCTTCGGAAACAAAGACACTCAAACTTCAACAAAAAGGGATTTTCCAGACATTAGAAGTTAACCATGTGTGTCTTTGCTTATTGAATCTGGGAAGCATTTCCATGTCTAGAAATATCATATTTGGCATGGCTAGGCTCCGAAAAAGGCAAGACCTGAGGACCTTTCCTTTGCTTGAACTGAGTGGCTGGCTTCATTGTCGTCTTCAAAGAGGATGCAAGTTCTTAAATTAAGAGCAACGTGTTTGACAGGTGCCACAGGACCCGCAGGAATTGCCACAAGCGTTGGTGGTAGCACATGGGTTGCAGGGAAGCCTGGGAAGACACAGAGATTTAGAATGGATTGAGGATGGTTGTGGAGAGAGCCTAAGGTGCTTAATGAGACAACCCATGAATTCTCAGTGGTTGGAGATAGTTGGAATCAAATTTGGTTGTTATTGAATCCTTCTCCCCTCCCAGAATGCCATGTGGTGAGGTGGAAAATTGTCCTTTTGAAAAATATGTTATACTTTGAGCTCTCCTGGAACCAACACACACTGACTTACCCAACAGCTATTGTTGCAACAACCTGTCCACCACCACTTCTCTATCATTAGCTCCCTGAGGCAGGGGTTGTATGCCCTTCACCTCTGACCTTTTTTTTCTGCTTAACTGTCACATCATGGACTCTCTATAAATACATGTTGTTCTGTGAGTTTAAAATATGGCCCCTATATGTATGCCCACAATATCTTGTAGTCCACCATATGTCTTCCAGAGTTCTTTGCCTCACACTCACTTGCAATCCTCGCTCTCCAACAGGCCCCGGTATGTGTTGATCTCACACTCCAGCCGGGCCTTGACGTCCAGCAGCACCTGGTACTCCTGGTTCTGCCGCTCCAGGTCACACCTGATCTCAGCCAGCTGGGACTCCACATTGGTGATCATGCACTGCACCTGGGCCAGCTGGGAGCTGTAGCGTGCCTCGGTCTCCGTCAGCGTGTTCTCCAGGGAGTCCCTCTGTGTGGTGAACATATAGAATGTCACAGAGCCGCTTCTCAGGGGGCATCTCCATGAGGTTCCAGAGAAGTCACAGGCTTCACGAGGTAAGGAGAGGGTGGACAATACCCTGAACAATACCCACCAGGTTGTGCTGGGCCTGCAGCTCGATCTCCAGAGCGTTGACCGTGCGTCTCAGCTCGATGATCTCCGCCTGGCAGGACTGCAGCTGCTCTGCACTGGACACCACCTGCTTGTTCAGCTCCTCGGTCTGAAACAGCACAGGGGACAAGACAGGGTCAGACCCTGCCTCAATGGTTCCCAGGGGCTGAGGGTCCTGGGTGGTCGAGTGCTGAGATGCCCACCTGGGTGGTGAACCATTCCTCCACGTCCCTGCGGTTGGTCTCCACCAGGGCCTCGTACTGACTCCTGGTCTCATTGAGCACGCGGTTCAGGTCCACGGTGGGGGCCGCGTCCACCTCCACATTGAGGCGGTCTCCGATCTGGCAGCGCAGGGTGTTGACTTCCTGAGGGAAGAAGAGGAAGGAATGAACCACAGAAATGGATCTGATGTATATCTTCCTACTGTAGGAAAGTGAGCACAACCCTGCCAAAAATGTACTGAAGGAAATATCCTGATCATTCCTCAAGACTGACACACATACGATATAGGAATAGACCCAAATAGGGATCACATCAATTTATTTCCCAAAAAACTGAAAGAAGCTCCCGTTTCCAATAAGACTAAGTCCAAACTCCCTGACCTATGCAATCCTGCGTCATTTCCCATAACATCCCTATAGGTTATGCATGCCCAACCATATCAATCCATGGGCCAAACTCAAATATACCTGCTGTTCTACTTCTATGTCTTTGCTCGGCCTCTTCCCCCAGATCAAAACATTCCAAGTGTGAAATCCCCCTCCTTCCTATGACATGCCTCTGAGAGAATTCCCTATCTCCTTCCAGGTAGACTGGATTATTCCCTGCACATGCCGCTCATATTTCTCATATAGTACTTCTTTCCTCTGACTGTATTATATCATTGTTTTTACATAGCCATCTCCCCAGACTACTGGGAGCCTGTTGAAGAGAGGGGACATGTATTATTTCTTTTTTTCCCCTCCATCTCTACCACCAAATTTAGAAACTAACAGTGAGCATCAGAGAGCAGGGCTCATTAATGGATGCCTTTTCTCAGCATCTCCAACATCTGCCCAATCCTCACCCAGTTGTTAGAGAATAAGCAACCCACCTCCCTACATGCTATGGATATAGTATCATCATTCTCTGAAGAGCCTTGAGTTCTTCAGAGAATAGTCCCAGCCCAAGAAGCATGATGGCTGCTGATGCTAAAGGCTTGGCTCTGAAACCTACTTTTTTTTCCTTTTCCTCTCACCTCCTCATGGTTCTTCTTGAGGCTCAGCAGCTCCTCCCTCAGAGACTCCACCTGGGCCTCCAGGTCAGACTTGCACAGAGTCAGCTCATCCAGGATCCTGCGCAGGCCGTTGATGTCTGACTCCACCAGCTGCCTCAAGCCCAGCTCTGTCTCATACCTGCACACACAGAGATCAGAGAGAATGAGGCAGGGAAGAAGACAGTCCCCCTGTTCTGTATCTTGTATGGATGGAATGGCCTCCATATCTTTGAGCTAATACAGTTTTCTGCCTCTTTTCTTCTATGTTCCTCTCAAGTTCTACATAGATAGATAGATTAGAGAGGCCCCTGACTCACTCTAACACCAGAAGGTGCCCACAGGGACTCATGAGATGCAGTCTCTCTTTCTCCTCTCAATTTTGTTGGGTAATATACCACCACTTCCCAAGAACAGTCTATGTCAATCTCTGAATTTGGGGATTTAAGAAGACCTTCCAGAGATACGAATATAGACTGAAGTACACACACACACCATATGAGTCTGGATCTCTGTTTGGAGCTGGTTTTTATATAAAGCCAGGCTTCAGAAGAGAAATCAAAAGAGATAAATGACTACCTCTCCCCTTCCCAGGAAATGTTAGTCTCATGAGAGAGTCATGGGACTCTTAGGGGTCACCTAGCCTAAAGGTCTCAACCTACTTGGTTCTGAAGTCATCAGAGGCCAACTTGGCATTGTCGATCTGCACCACCAGCCTGGTGTTCTCAGACTTGGCACACAGAATCTGAAAACAAGATTCTAGTGTGAGGGCCACTTGAATTTGAGAATGTCTTATTGTTCAAAGACAGTTTCTATTGTGCCCCCGCATGGTATCCCCTCACCTTCTGCTGGAGCTCCTCGATGGTCCGGAAGTAGGACTGGTAGCTGGGGCACACAAAGGGCACCTGCTCCTGACACCACTCCCGGATGCGGCTCTCCAGCTCCGCGTTCTCCCGCTCCAGCTGGCGCACCTTCTCCAGGTAGCTGGCCAGGCGGTCATTCAGGAACTGCATAGTCTCCTTCTCACTGCCATTGAAGGAGCCCTCGCAGAACCAGCCACAGTTGCCCACATTGGCAGGGATGTTGCAGGCCCCGGGCAGGGTGCAGGTGTGGCAGCTGGGGGGCACGCAGGGCCGGGAGCAGCAGGTGGAGCGGCAGCTCAGGTTGGGAAGGCAGCAGTTGTAAGGCATGGTGCAGGGAGAGGTGATGGAGAGCAGGTAAGCTGATCTAGGTGGATGTGGTGAGGTTTGAGTTTTCCTTCCTCCACAGTCCTTTTATACTCTTAATGGTGGGTGGGGGTTGGCATACAGCATAATTTCCTTTCCTAATGCTTCAGCTAATTTTTTCTCCAAAATATGCTAGTTAGATGCCTGCAAAGAGTCTCCTCAACCCATAAAATTATTCCATTTAGCTTGTGTCACAGGAGGTTCCTCCTGGGTCCTAGTGGTTGGTGAAATAAGAGTTTCATCAGATGGCTTCAAAGGAGACAGAATCATCATAACCCCAAATGGCTCTCTCCATTACTCAGAGGGGAGGACAGCCAGGGACATGGGGTGGAGTTTTTGGGACTTCTCACCTATGAGGTTCTACCACTAGATTCCCTGGAAAGAGAGTCTGGAGTGAACAGTCTTCCAGGTGGCTCTTTTCCCAGTACTACCCATGTTTCAGCATTTGGTTCAACTTGACTTTATATCAGAAATTTGTCCTATATTAGTTGCAAGAACCCTGGACCCTACTTATGAGAGTGTTAATTGGTGGTGTGAGAATTTATCAATACATGGAGATTGAAAATAATGGAGTGTTCATGGCTGGGAAGTAAAACTGACTGGATGGGTGGGAATAGCCCTGAAGCAGAGATCAGCGAACTGGGGCCCACAGACCAAGTTCAGCCTCCTGCCTTTTCTTTTCTAAATATAGTTTTATTGGCACACAGCCATGTTCATTTGTTTAGGTATTGTCCATGGCTGCTTTTGTTCTATAATGGCAGAGTTGAATGGTTGTAAAAGAGACCATATGGTTTGCAAAGCCTAATATATTTAGTCTCTGGCACTTAATAGAAAAAGTTTACCAAACTGTACTGAGGCAACAATCTCCCTAAATATGAGGACAAATATCCAAAAGGAAAATTATGCCTGTACTAGTCTATAGAGAAAGTTCAAGTGGCACTGTTGAAGCATAAATATGAAGCATAATACTTCAGACTCAACAAAAATGGGAAAACCAAAATGAGGAGCTCAGAGCTATCTTTGTATCCTTGGTGACCTTATCTCAGAGTCTCTGGAAATTTCTCTCTCACCTTGTTCCTAGACTTAATCCTCTTTCTGAAAGCACCATACATGCCTAGAGTTGTGACTCTGCCAGCCTGAGATGTTCCCAAAACCAGACACAGCATCCATGAGAAGACACCTTCACCCTGTCATCCCTAAGTAGTGGACACCATCCCTGATGAGTGGATGCCTCTCTATCACTTGTGGGGTCAGATACCCTTGGACCCTTCCAAATTCCTGGGAGTCTCCCTATTGCCCAATAAGGAATCTTAATGAAGTAGCCCTCCTCATCTCACCTTCTGCTCCTTGTCACTATATCTGTCCTTTATTCCACACAGAAACAAAATCACTGTTCAGACAGAAGTACCAAAAAATTATTTGTGGAACATAGTATAAGTAATTTATGAAGGATGTGTTTAGATTTCAAAGGCAATATCAAGGTAACAGAAAAGCATCTGAAGCTAAACCACCTGAGTTCACATTCTTACTGATGATATGAGCTCAGAGAAGTGAGTTCCCCTTTTGACTCTTGTTTTCTTCATCACTTAAATTTAAGTAATAATAATGCTGCTGTTCAGTTCTGATATAAATTTAAATAATAGTATGTTGTGTGTGAATATGGTTGGGAGTGGGACTGATGTTTATTTCTTTAACTTTCGTCCTTCCTATTGTTGGGCAGATGGCCCAGATATAGAATTTTCTGAAAATTCAATTCTGTTGAGCAGACACCTACATACATTGCCCAGACCAATCCAATGGTGATAATACCTCATTCACCTACTTTCAAACAGTAGGTGCATAGAACTATATTCATGAATTAATCAACAAAAATACAAAATTTAACATTAACTTAGTAGCCAGAATAGAAAATTGGCAGAAGGCACACTGTGTCTACGTTCTCTGCTAAGTTACTGATCTTGTAGGTTTGGTTATCTTATTTGGGGTGGTTCTTGAGGAAGACAAGTTCTCTACATGGGGTTGTAGGGCCGCCAAAGTCTCCTTTCTTGTATTGGCATTGAAATGGGCTCTACTCATTTTGTGAGATTCCCCCAGCCTTGCATTTCTGTGCTAGCATCCATAATAATGATGATGGTTTTGGTGATGCTGATGATGTTACTTAGCACTTCATGAATACTTATTTGGTGCCAAACAAGGTAGATGCTAAGTGCTATGGCACATTTCTTATTTGACTCTCTCATCAACCCTGTAAGATTGGCCTATAAAATTATTCCCATTTTACAGATAAATTAACAGATTGGGGAAGGCTCAGAATTTTCCCAAGACACAGATAGTAAGTGGCAGAACTGGGATTTGAACAATTCATTGTCTAACTCTTGAACCTGAATACATAAACACAATGCAAACATTTGGCACAGAAATTTCTCTGATTTTTTAAGGGGAAGAAAATCTTAGATTCCTTTCTTCCCATTGCCCCCTCTTTATCATTTTTTGCTTCCAATTCCCTCTTGGGCCCTATTCCCAACCCCTCCCAACTCCATCAGTCCTTCAAAGCCTTCTCTGCCCAAGAAGCCCTCTCCCTCACCTACTCTTTCTGGTACCCTCTTGAATCAAAACCAAGTTACACTTATCTTTTCTCCATAGGGAAATGGCTGTCCTTTTGTAAGACTAGTTGATATATCCAGATTGGAAATTAGATTGCATTTTCTTAGCATCTAAACAAATCAAAATGCACAAAGGCATGACCGAAGGTGATTTAGAATCTGAGAGGCAGCCTACTTGCCTCACTCTGAAATTTTGGCCCTGTAAAAGTTCACCTCCAAGAAGTAAGACCTATTTTCTAAGAATCAAAGAATTCTAAAGCTAGAAAGACCTGAATTTGTGGAGAGAACACTAAGGTTCAGACGATGAGGCAGGAAAGAAATGAATATCAATATGTCATTTCCTCATCAGGTAGTCTACTAGGACTCTTCACACATAGCATTCCATCCTCACCCCAAACTCTGGATGTTTCAATGCCATTATTGTCACCATGTATCAGAGAGAAATAATCTGAAAAGAATGGGAACTTATCCAAAATGACACAACTAAGTAGACTTAAGTCTGCTGGACCCATCTCTACCTCACTGTGAAGTAGAGAGATGAGACACTGGCATAGGCCAGGGTGTGACAAAACACAAGAACTGGAAGAAAACACAGAGGTAAGCTCATGAATTCCAACACCAGCTCTGAGCATGAACAGGGAGACACACCTAGGCTTCCTGCATATTGCTTTGCTCCTCAGTAAACTGGAGGTTAAAAAGTGACAAATCCCACAAGCTTGTGATGATGCATGCCTCCTGGAAGTAATGAAATGGGCTTTTACAGAGAAAAATGCTACTCATTCCTGAACCATCCTGCTCTTCCTGTAGACACTGACAGTACCCTCAGACCTCAAAGAACTCAAACAATGACTTTGACCCCAGATATAAGGATTCAAAAAATTCCTTAGCTGTACCCATATCAAATACAAAATTTTCAGGATAACAGGGAAAGAATCAGCAAAAATATTCAGGACACAAGCTTGAGAATGGGTCAAGTGTCTGAGGATGATATTTCCAGTGGGCTAAGAGTTCAGACCAGGACAGCCAAGAGCCAATAAAACAGGTCACCAAAGAGCACTGAACATGCCAACTGAGAAGGACCTGGGGCACCATCAGAAGATGGGCCTGGAGCCAAAGAGTATCAAATAATACTGACTAGAGCATGTACTCCAAGTGCAGAGCTAGGTGGGGGACTGAAAGAAAGAATCAATGGTGTGAAAGACAACAGGATGGTATACAAACCCTACCATTGGTCAGGAAACAACAACGACAACAAAAATGACTAGCTTCTTTATTCTTAAGAAGATTATCTATATGTTAAATCATCAATAATCAAAATAATAATGTTAATAAAAATATCTGGCTTGCAAAATGTTTCCATGAACACAATCTCCCATGATCCTCTTGGCAAGTGTGTAAAGCAGGTAGAGAAGCGATTGTTACCCCCACTCTGGGGAAACTGAGGCCCAAAGAAGTTACGTGACTTGTTCAAGGACACAGAGTAGGTGAGAGGATAAACAAGAACCAATACCCTAGTTCTGGCAAGTGGGTCACAATCCAGCTCATTAGAACCCCCGGTAGAGATTCTAAAACACCCAGTGGATAGACCGTGTCCCAGACCAATGAAATCAAGTTCTCTAAGGGAAAACTCAGTCTTTGGCATTTTTTTTAAGTTCTCCAGGTGATTTCAAAGCACCACCAAGGTTTAGAACCACTGTCCTCATGTGTGATGATGATGACAGAGTACCTGCCAACAATTTAAAAACTACATGGAAGTGTTTAAGGGGACATGGAACACATTTATTTACAAAATTAAGATTTAACTAGAAAGATTGAGATTTTTGTTTTGAAAGAACATTACAGAATTTGCATATCCAAAAAGCTTTGCCCTTGGCCAGAATCTTCCTTTGTTCTAATGATGGCCTCTCTGTTCAAAGCATGTTTGGAGCTTTATGTTTTGGCAATGTGTGTATCTATTTAACATCCAGTTTGTTGATAGCAAACCTTTGCCTTTTAAGGATGGATTTGATTTTTTGGAAGCCATTCAACAAGAAACCTTGTGAATAAGATAAACCATCAAGTTAGATAATTAAAACAACAACACCACCAAAGCACCTAGGTGACCCAGTCCATTAAGTGTCCAACTCTTAATTTCAGCTCAGGTCATATTCTTGCAGCTCATGGGGTAGAGCCCTGAATAGGTCTCTGCGCTGACAGTGCGGAGCCTACTTGAGATTCTCTCTCTCCCTCTCTCTCTGCCCTTCCCCTGCTTATGCTCTCTATCTCTCTATCCCTCTCAAAAATAAATGAGTAAAGCTTTAAAAAAATATCCCCACATGTGGCTTATAATTGATTCAAAAGCCAATTCTTTTTTTTTTTTTAAGAGAATGAGCAAAGTGAGGGAAGGGCAGAGGGAGAGAGAGAATTCCAAGTAGGCTCCAGGCTCAGTGTAGATCCTGACATGGGGCATGATCCCATGACTTTGGGATCATGACTTAAGCCAAAAACAAGTCAGAGACTCAACTGAATGAGCCACCCAGGCATCCTCAAAAGCTAATTCTTAAAGAAACATGCCAAAATTAAGCTGGAATTTTTATGTAGGTAATAATTTTGAAGAATGTTATTGACCTGGATGTATTTATTCTGCTCAATTTTTATATCATTCTACATACTCTATAGTACTGCCATGTGCACCTATAAATAGAACCTGGTTCAATCCTCATAATTGTTAATAACCAACTGTGATTTGAGCAAGTCTCTAAGGTTCAGTTTCCTCATCTGTTAAAATGGGTTTAATTTGAAACCTTTTATAAAGATTAAGATAAGTTCCTAATATTTTGCCTAACCCATAGCTGATATTCAAAAGATGTGAGCCATCATAGTTCCCTATTGCTACCGTCACAAATCACCAAAAATTAAGTGGCTTAAACCAATACAAATATATTATCTTAAAGTTCTATAGATGAAAAGCCTAACATGGGTCTAAAATCAAAGTTTTACTTTCACTGGGAGTCAAAATTTTTTAAAAATTACAATAACATCAACAAGAATAAAATACTTAGCAACAAATGTAACAAAGCAGGAAAAAGACTTGTATGCTGAAAACTGCAAAACATTACAAAAAGAAATTACAGAAGATACAAATAAATGAGAAGACCTCCTGTGTTTGTGGATTAGAAGATTTAGTACCTTTATGATGGCAATATAGCCCAAAGAAATCCCTATCAAAGAGATTCAATGCAATCTCTATTAAAATCCCAGTGATAGCTTTTGCAGAAATAGAAAATCCCATCCTAAAATTTATATTATATGAGGTTTCAAGATACCCCCAAAAGCCAAAACAATCTTTAGAAAAGAAGAACAATGTTAGAAAACTCACACTTTCTGGTTTCAAAACTTACTATAAAGCTATAATAATCAAAACAATGCAGTACTGGAATAAGGACAGACATATAGACCAATGGAATAGGATAGAGAGTCCAGAAATCATCCCTCACATATATGATCAATGATTTTCCAAAAGGATGTCATTCAGTGAAGGAAGGACGGTCTTTTCAACAAATGGTGTTGAAAAAACTGGATACTCACAGGCAAAGAATGAAGCTAGACCTTTACCTCACAGCATATGCAAAAAAATGTACCCTAAATGGATCATAGACTAGAATGTAAGAGCTAACATTATAAAACTCTTAGAAGAAACCATAGAGAGAAACTGCATGACATTGGGTTTGGCAATGATTTCCTGGCCATAGCACCAAAAGCACAGATAATCAAAGAAAAAGTAGGTAAAATGAACTCCAGAAAATTTAAAAAACTTTTAAATTTCACTATTGAGAGAATGAAAAGGCAATCCACAGAATGGAAGAAAATATTTGCAAATTATGTTTCTAATAAGGAGTTAATATCCAGAATACATAAAAAGCTCCTACTCTGTGTCTTTTTTTCCTTTCCCCTCTTCCCCTCCCCCTGGTTTTTGCTTAGTCTCACAAAGTCCACCTATTCGTGGAAACATATGGTATCTGTCTTTTTCTGACTGACTTATTTCACTTAACATAATACCCTCCAGTTCCATCCATGTTGCTACACAACTCAACAACAAAACTAAATGGCCCAATTTTTTAAAAATGGTCAGAAGACTTGAACAGACATTTCTCCCAAACGGTCATCAAGCACATGAAAAGATGCTTCAGCATCACTAATAATTAGGAAAATGCACATCAAAACCACAATGAGTTACCATTTCACACCCACTAGGATGGCTATTAGTAAAAACAAAAACAAACAAAAAACCCAGAATTTAAAAAGTGTTGGCAAGGATGTGGAGTAATTGGAACCCTTCATGTTGCTAGAAGGAATGTTAAATGGCATGGCCTCAAACAATTAAACATAGAATTGCCATATGATCCAGGAATTCCATTTCTAGGTACATACATAAAAGAATTGAAAACAGGCACTTGAAAACAGGCATATATACCAGTGTTTACAGCAGCATTAGTTACAATAGCCAAAATACACATCAATGGATGAATGGACAAACAAAATGTGACACGTACAAAATGTGACATAATAGAAGATTATTTAACCTTTAAAAGGAACAAAATTCTGATACGTGCTACAACATGGATCAACCTTGAAAACATTATACCAAGTGAAATAAGTCAGACACACACGCGCACACACACAAATGAATACTGTATGATTCCACTTATATGAGGTACCTAGAGTAGTCAGATTCATAGAGACAGAAAGTGGAATAGAGGTTACCAGGGGCTTGAGGCAGAGGGGTTAGGGAGTCTGATGGGGACAGAGTTTCAGTTGGGAAGACAAAAACATTCTGGAGATGGATAGTGCTGATTGATGGACAATAATGTGAATGTACTTAATGTCCCTAAATTAAACACTAAAAAAATAGATCAAATAGTAAATTTTATGTATATATATTTTTTTTCCACCATGAAAAGAAAAGAAAAATCAAGATGTTGGCAGGACTGTGTTCCTTTCCAGAGGCTCCAAGGAAGGATTCATTTCCTTTTCTTTTCCAGCATCCAGGAACTACCTAATTCCCTTGGTTCATGGTCCCTTCCTCCATCTTCAGATACTGCAGTGAGGGGTCCAGTTCTTAGATCACATGGCTCTGACGTGTGTTCTCAGTCATATTTCCGTCTCTCTCTCTCTCTCTCTCTCTCTCTCTCTCTCACTGTCTTCTGCCTCCCACTTCTACTTTGAAAGACCCCTGTGATTATATTGGGCGCACTGGATAATCCAGGGTAATCTCTCCAATTTAAGATCGGATGATTAGCAACTTTAGTTCCATCTGCACCTTTAATCTCCCTCTGTGTGCAATCTAACATACTCCTGGGTTCCAGGAAGCAACATGAGCGTCTTTGCAGAGAAAGGCAGTCATTCTGCCTACCGCAGGAGCTAGTAGCATTACTTCTGCATCATTGTAAAATAATATATGTACACAGGATGTGGAATAAAGGAACAAGCAAAATTAAGAAGGTCTCTGAACTGAGCTTGACCTTGGGTTTGGAGGAAATCACAGACACAGCAGCGGACCACATCAGAGATGGGATTCCAGGTCAGAGGCTTCTCACAGATCCAGCAGGAAGGTGTGCAAGTCTGAATCCACCCTGGAATTTGAGCGTTAAAAATAAGAGTCAAGGGGACAATGATGGTAGAAACAATAAGTAGGTGTTTTATCAAATATATATGTAATTTCAATTCATTTGATTATTTCAGTACATAAGATTGTGTTTCACCAAAGTGGGTTCCGATATCTGCCTCAGAAAGCCTGGTATGATGGGAAGGTTCGTGGGAAGAGGTAGAAACTTGAGTGGTTTCTGATCTTTTCATGTCAAAATGGTCCTCTGGGGCTTTAGTGAGTTAATGCTTACCATTTCCATGCCTTTTCTTTCAAGTTAAAGATTCAAGTTCAAGCCTTTCTTGATGAACACTGATGTCACTTTCAGTACTCGGAGTGTTGTTTGGAGCACAAGCCTGCGTGTTCAGTATTGGGGATAATGCCTTATAACAGCACTACTTAGGGACTAGTTCTATTCCTTTAAACAAGTTGTTGGGGTGCCTCGGTGGCTCAGTAGGTTAAGTGTCCCACTTCGACGCAGGTCATGATCTCGTGGTTTGTGAGTTTGAGCCCCACTGGGATTCTGTGCTGACAGCTCGGAGCCTGGAGCCTGCTTGGGATTCTGTGTCTCCCTCTCTCTCTCTCTAAGTGCTCTCTCTCTCTCTCTCTCTCTCTAAAAAATGAAGAAACATTAGAAAGAAAAAATTTTTAATGTCTTTCTCCATATGTCTCTCCCTTCCCCACCATCCAGGGTGTGTACAGAGTAGGTATTCAACAGGTACTGATTGGGACGGATTGAGAAAGGCAGAAGTATCAGATGAAGAATGAGGAGGTCTCTAAGCCCCAGAGCTGGGAGGGTGAGCCCCTGGAGCCCGGGCTGACAATGATCCACCTACGCAGGAAGGGGAAGTCCTGAGCACAGCAGGCAGGCAAGGCTAGAGCATTCCTTTCCTGGGTGTTCCTGAGGCTGCCTGGATAACACAGCACTGGACCTAAAACTTCCTGCTGAGAAAAGATGAACTTTCCAGCGCCTCTTTCTAGCCCCTGTTCATGCCACCATATTTCAGATTTAGATGCAATCAGCTCCAGGAGATACCCAAGTCTCAAGGGGAGAGTGGGGAACATCGAAGAGTGGTCAGGAGGAGATGGGAACCGCCTTATGGCAGCTGCCATGCCCTCCCTCCTGCCAGCCTGCCTCACCCAGGTGTCCAGGGCGCCAGGCCAGCCATCTGCCCGCCAGGCAGAGAACGGCTCTTGTATCCAAGAGTCAAGCCATTATGTAGCCTGACTTTCAAGTGGCTTTTTTATAGAGTGCTCAAGTGATGGGCGCGGTGAAACAAATGAATACCAATGAGAAAGGCATCTGCTTTGCCAGGGAAATCAAGTTTATTAGCAGGTTACAAGGGAAGGCCCTGGCACTTCCGAGGGTTCTCTGGGCAAGTGAAGAAAGAACACACCTCAATGAAGGAAAGGGTGGGCAAAAAATGGTCTGCAGTAGGTGGGGTGAATTTCGAGGCTGCCTCACTGGGGCGGCTCCAGCCACTCAAACTGTGTTTTCTGCTCCTTTTTGTCGAATGAACCAGTGCCGGGTCAAAGCTCTGGAACCTTGGGCCCTGCCTCCTTGCTCCTCTGGTAGCTCCTGGGCCCTAGCGCACGAAGGAGTTGCAAGGCCCACAGCGTGGGCGGGGGGCACAGGGCGTGCAGGGGGCGCAGGAATTGGAGACACAGGACCCGGCAGATCCGCATGCATTTGTTGTGGCGCAAGGGTTGCAGGGCAGCCTGGAGAAAAAGAACGATGTGGAAAGGTGAATTGAGGGAGGCTTGGGATACACACACAAGAGACTCCAAGAGTGGAATTGCCTGTGGGATTTGGCCTGACCTATAAAAGAACAGAGAAACCACAGGCTTTCCTGCTGCAAACCTTCCTGTCAGACTGCTCCTGGTCTTCCCACCATACAGTGCCCAAAGTGCTAGACAGAAACTCTAGAACTCTGGCTTTGACTCCCCACATTGTCCATTCCTAGCTAGCGACCTTGGGAAAGTCAGGTTAGCTTCTTTTCACCTACAGACTGGGGAGAATGCTGATTCAGCCTGCTTGGCAGTAACTGCAAGGTCAGATAAGGTAGTGTATGCAAACGCTCCTTCTACTACACAATACAGTCTTGTAACATGCAAGCAATATCATAGATCTCCTATCTATATGATCACAGAAGAATGCAAAGAATTGGCTGTACAATTTCAGTGTGTGTCTCAAACAGTTCTTGCTTTCCTATATTTTGAATGTTGGCCATACTGTGTTTTCTGAGTTCTGTTTAATCCTGTCTGGTGTGGAGGCATGATTTCCTTTTGAAAGTATGTGCTCTTTGCCCAGAGTCCAAATGAGAAGTATGCTTATGTGAGCGTGGATTCATCAGATACCTCCAGCTGGCCACTCACTTGCAATCCTCACTCTCCAACAGGCCCCGGTACGTGTTGATCTCGCACTCCAGCCGGGCCCGCACATCCAGCAGCACCTGGTACTCCTGGTTCTGCCGCTCCAGGTCACTCCTGATCTCAGCCAGCTGGGACTCCACGTTGGTGATCATGCACTGCACCTGGGCCAGCTGGGAGCTGTAGCGCGCCTCGGTCTCCGTCAGCGTGTTCTCCAGGGAGTCCCTCTGTGTGGGGAACATACAGAATGTCACAGAGCCGCTTCTCAGGGGGCGTCTCCACGAGGTTCGGGAGAAGTCATAGACTTCACAAGGTAAGAAGAGGGTGGACAATGCCCTGAATAACACCCACCAGGTTGTGCTGGGCCTGCAGCTCGATCTCCAGAGCGTTGACCGTGCGTCTCAGCTCGATGATCTCCGCCTGGCAGGACTGCAGCTGCTCCGAGCTGGACACCACCTGCTTGTTCAGCTCCTCAGTCTGAAACAGCACAGGGGACAAGACAGGGTCAGATCCTGCCTCAAGGGCCCTGAGGGGCCAAGGTTCCCAGGTGGCCAAGGGTCCCAGCAGCCACCTGCTGAGATGCCCACCTGGGTGGTGAACCATTCCTCCACGTCCCTGCGGTTGGTCTCCACCAGGGCCTCATACTGACACCTGGTCTCGTTGAGCACGCGGTTCAGGTCCACAGTGGGGGCCGCGTCCACCTCCACGTTGAGGCGGTCTCCGATCTGGCAGCGCAGGGTGTTGACTTCCTGTGGATGCATAAAAGACAAGAGTGACTCTCCTCAGTGAAGAATGGACTTTGCTTGTTGAAGCCCCGTTAGTCTGTTTCCTTGGGAAAGAGACCTTGAGTGGAGCGGTCTGCTGACAGCTCAAGGCAATGCGCTCTGTGCTCCATGTGGAAGAGTTCCCTCCTCACATGACTGTGCCATGCACTTGGATTCAAAAAGAATTCCCAAGGATTTGCTCCAATGCCACCAAAGGATGGACTAATGCCTAACTTTCCCAGTTTACAGATTGTCTGCCGAATACTTCATAATGCAAAGAATTGGCCATACAATTTCAGATTGTACAGCAAACAATTCTTGCCAGCAAATAAGATGATGGTGTGACCCCTCCAGGAGAGAAAAGGAGGATCCTTGGCTCATTTTTCACCAAGACATTGGAAGAGTAGAGACTCAGGTTCACCAGGCTTGATTTGGTGGCCTTTGGGAAGAGAAATGACTTTGCACAGCATGAATACAGCAATGCTGAGACTCATTCTGCAGCTCAGTAACCAATCACAAGCTAATGGAGAGGCTCTGGGAAATTCCCATGATGCACCAGTTTTGAGTAAAAGATACATCTTGTCTGGGAACATGGATTGGTTTCATCTCTCTATTTTTCACACATCATGAAGTTTTGGTGTTTTTAAAGGAAAATTGTAAAGTCAACCTCAACCTCATATTCCAGATTCTGCCACCCCAAATCACTCAAGTCACCCTCAGCCTGAGGCTGAAACGGGTTTCTTCATTTCTCATTTCCAGTCTCACCTCCTCATGGTTCCTCTTGAGACACAGAAGCTCCTCCTTCAGGGACTCCACCTGGGCCTCCAGGTCAGCCTTGCAAAGAGTCAGCTCATCCAGGATTCTACGCAGGCCATTGATGTCTGACTCCACCAGCTGCCTCAAGCCCAGCTCTGTCTCGTACCTGCACAAGGACAGGGTCAGAGCAGTGACCAGCCAACCTTCAAGACTCACAGGAATGATCTTTGATAACTCCATTCACTTAGTCTTTCCACTTTCTGCAATTAGTAGACCCAGGAGACAGAGGGTTCTGGAGGCTCAGTTCAGACCAAATATTGATCCAAAAATAAACCGATTGATTTGAGTCCTCATCTATTTTTGTGATTCTTTTGCTCGATTCCCCTCAATCTCTATAGAATTCTTCACCACTGACAGATGGAAACTGCTGCTTGGTAAAGCTATGGAAATCCCTTTCCTTTAACCAGGGATTAAACAAAAGGGGTGGACACCAGTGTGAATTCTGAACAACTCACTTGGTTCTGAAATCATCTGCAGCCAGTTTGGCATTGTCAATCTGCACCACCAGCCTTGCATTCTCAGACTTGGTACACAGGATCTGGAGAATGAGAGACTGCTTAGTGAGGACTGCAAATAAGTATGAAATCAGCAACTTCTTTAAAATGGTTTCAAAAGCTATTTTGAAGGTAAAGAAGGAAGCAAGAATCATGATTGCATAGAAGCAAGAGACATACTGCTCTACTACAGATTGAGATTCATAGCAAACTCCTCTTGCTCAGAGATAATAGCAAAGACCCTCACCTTCTGCTGGAGCTCCTCAATGGTCCGGAAGTAGGACTGGTAGCTCGGGCATACGTATGGCTCCTGCTGCTGGCACCGTTCCCGGATGCGGCTCTCCAGCTCCGCATTCTCCCGCTCCAGCTGGCGCACCTTCTCCAGGTAGCTGGCCAGGCGGTCGTTCAGGAACTGCATGGTCTCTTTCTCGTTGCCATTGAAGGAGCCCTCGCAGAACCAGCCACAGTTGCCCACATTGGCGGGGATGTTGCAGGCCCCAGGCAGGGTGCAGGTGTGGCAACTGGGGGGCACGCAGGGCCGGGAGGAGCAGGTGGAGCGAAAGCTCAGATTGGGAAGGCAGCAGTTGTAAGGCATGGTGCTGAAGGGAGCAAGACGCCTGGCTGAACACAGAATCCAAGTTCTCCAGGGAGCTTGTGGATTTCCTTCCTCTGGAGAGCATTTATATTCCCTCCGCAGAGGGTGTGGACATGGTATGTAATGTCTTTTTTCTTTCTATGTCTTCACTGGTTTTCAAATGCCCTTCCCTCAGTCAGTCTGTTATTTGCCTTCCTCAGAAGAGTCCCTTATCCCATAAAATTCTTTACTTGAGCTTCTTGCTAAGTCAGGACTCCTCTTCAGGCGGTATACCCATAAAGTCGGAGTTTTGTGGTAGATCTTGAAAGAGGCCACACAGTCTAGTGCAGGTATCTGCCCTTGTTAATTGGGAGTTGGTCCATCCAATGACATTCCTCTGTGTTATGTGATCCTGTAAACCCATACTCAGACTCATTTCCTGGCCCACCTGGCATTTCCAGGGAGGGACTGGGATTGACTCAAAGAAGAAGTTGCAGTGAACTCCCTTTCTATCTGCTTTAAGAGAAGAATCCCTCTATGCTGCAGCACCCCAAGCCTTGGAAGCCTTGGGGTCGATAGGGAGTGAGTTGGTCCATGGCTGAAAAGAATGGGCAGCTATTTGTGGGATGCCTTCTATATACCATGTACAGATACTGTAGAGGAATTTTAAAGGAAGAGGCTCCGACAATTAGCTTAAGAACAGGGAAGGCTCTGGAGGAAGAGATCATTTGGGAGGAGGGCTGAGAGATCCCTATAAATGTATTTAAACTATCCAGAAAATCATCTGGGACAGATGTGGACAGGAAAAAGGCATTTCTTATCAAACCTTACCACTGAAATGTCCATAGCATTACACTAGGGCGAGCAGATAATCGAGAAAGTCGGGAGATCACCCAAAGGAGTCTCCTCGAGCATGAAAACTTTGAAGTTGACCTTAAAACCTCGTGTGAGTAGGCTTTATATTCCATCACTTCCCTCTGTGGGCTTTAATATTTAAAAAAAAAAAAAGGACCGTTTTACAATTTCCATTTAAACTTTCTAAGGTTTGGCCACATCCTCTGAGAGAAATGAACCCGCACACATCCTGTCCTGGGCTCCTGTCCCCAGCCTTATTGGGTTACGCACAATCTGGTTTGAGAACCGAACGTTAAAAGGTGCCAAGGTGGGCTCCATGGTGGTGTAATTAAGTCCAAAGACTTGGGCACCGGGACAGAAGCTGATGAGACATAGAAGAAGCAGATTTTGCAAAGCAAGCTTGGAGCCATGCAGGGTTGATTTGGGAGGTGAGGGAAGGCACCAGAAGGTCTGAGAAGGGGGTGGCCAAAGTTCTGAATATATAAAGGTTGCGTAATTATAGGCACCACCAGGGTCCCACCCGCATCTCGAGTAGCAGCATCTCCACTTCCACTGTGGCTTTGGCTGCCAGCCAGAGTGGCAGTTTTATTGACAAGTTATTGGAGTCCTTCCCCCCAGAAAGCTTTCATGATGAGATTCACGCGGCACTGCGCTTGGGTCTCAGATAAAAGGTCCTTCATCTACCCTCTCCAAGGTCATTATTTCGCCGCTTATTATAATGCTATTCAGACGGAAAGTCCCACCACACTACAAAGAAGCCCCAGACTTATAATAAAACCAAAATTTCTTTGTTTTCCTTCAAGGCAATTAAAGGGGCAGAAATAGGTGGGTCCTGAGGCAGGCATTACAGAGACTTTCCAGAGGAAGGATGCGAGGCTAGGTGGAAGGAGCTCCGTTCTCACTTCGGCTGGCCTTGGGACAGAGGGAAAGGTCTATTGATCAGACTGATGAGCATTTGCCCATAGAGCACAGTGCAGGCCTCCTGCTTCCTGACTCTTGTCAGCCTGCTCCAGAGCACTGGCTTTCCAGCCCGATCCTGTTCCCCAATCCTGCCTCCCTCCCTACCCAAGGGGACTTGCCCCTGAGCACAGGCCAACAGCAGCCCCTCTTCAAGCTCTTCAGTCGCAACCACTGATTGACCAGCGCAGCCTCATGGGGGCTTTAGTCCAAGGAGAGTGTTTAGCTTCTAAGTATGAGAAGATTCAAGAATTGGGTCAACAACAACAACAAAAACTAGAATTTGCATGGAGTGCCAAGAGATCAGAGGAATGGAAACTAAGAGCACCATATTGAATAAGAGATAAGAACACACGGAAGAGGCAAGGAGAAAACCGGAAGAATCTTCAGAACCACACGAGCCCATGTTATTCAGACAAAGCTAGCCCACCTTCCAGTGAGTGAACCTGGAGAGTACCAAGCTGAGAAGTGGCCAATGCGACCCAAATCCACAGTCAGAAGACTGGCCCACCCTGCCGAGCGTCCTGCCTGATATAAATCGAGACGATTCAGGAAAGATCTGCAGACACGGGACCCCAGCCTCTGAGGCCTCCAAAAGAAGTGACGTTTTCCGAGGTGCCCAGACCAGAGCATCACCTCCATGATCCAGTCTGAGATTTGTTTGTGGCTGAGAAATACAATGTTGTCTATACCAGGCAGCATAAGGTCAAAAGGGGACAACGTTATCTGTTCCTGAATGAGTAAGGAGTGTGGGCAGAAGAAAGGGAGAAAGAAGCAGAGGAGATCAGACCTGCACTGGCTTCAGGTCACGGCCAACCGGCAGCCACATCGAAGATGCAGGAAAGAACAGTTTACAACCGGAGATTCCTTTTTTCCCCTGCTGGTTGCCCCACAGGTGAAATGGTCGGGCCGCAGATGGAGTGATCGGTGAGTGGACATAATGTTGCCATCCCTTGTAAACCTAGCCTCTGTCTTGCAGTGTTTTCAAAATATCAGTAGGCTTGGGTGAATTTGCTTTTTGAATTAGTGGGGAAAGGGGACTCGGGCGTTCTAGGGTCTTCAAGACCTCACACAGGTTGGGAGTAGACTTCATGTACTCTCTTGATTTCTTAATTGAAATATCTGCAAATCGTATTCATTCAAAGAGAAACTGAGCAGTCAAGGGACTATCAAGCCCACTTTCTTCATTTAGATCACTTTTATTCGAAACATTTATTGTGTGGCTTTTCCATGCTGGGCACGGGACTACACTAAAACAGAAGAAGCATAGTTCTGGTAAAGGATTGTATTTTTGTGAGCGATTCAGGCTAATATGGGTCCCCCCAAAATATATCAAAAACAACAAGAAAGTAAGGAGGTGAGATATTTAAGAGGAGGGAGATGGACGTATACAGAAATACAGGTGTGCTTAATGTAATTAGGAGACTGCGTGTATGACATCAAGGGCGGCTGTTATTACCGAACAACTGCCAAGTGCCTGGCATAGCCCCAGAGCTGGGGATGGGGATGCGGGGACGGTGAGGGGGTGGGGGGTGTGACATGCTGCTGTCCTCTACGAGCCTTTGGTCTTTCTGAGCAGACAGGTGGGCCCACAATGAACTCTAATGTGAGGAGACATAATTGGGCCCTTCCCCCTAGAAGTTTCTTCCTTCTCCCTCCACTTCTTCCCATACCTGTCCCTGCCCCAACCTCCACTTGGGCCATTTGGACCATTCTCTGATTCTCAGCCCCAAGATGAGGGATGCGGCCGGTTCAGGTTATTTATCCATATCCCGAAGAGACTTGGTAGTGAGCCCACTCTCGAGGTGACTCAGAAGTAGGATTCAAACAAGTGACCTCAATCGAACCCTAATCCCTTTAAGACCCTTTCTTCCACCAGGCCGGGTCATTAGTTTTGGGTTTTGGGTTGGTTTTTTTTTTGTTTTGTTTTGTTTTTTTTTTGATTTTTGGTTCTTGTCGCTTTGGAGACCACAGTTGAGTGGTGTGGCTGCCCCGCGGCATCCCCAGAGGCTCCGTGACATTGCGGTGAGTTTCCAAGCAGGTGGAAGCAGTTTCCGGGGACACAGAAAGAAGAGAGGCAATGCTAAAACAAGCAAGTGAGAGAAGTGTCAAAGGGCCTGAGGTTCGTGGAGGGAAATGGAGGCGACACGTGAACCCGCTGGTGAGCAGACATAAATCTGCCGCCCTGGGACGAGAGACATCGGCTGCAGGGCACAGGCATCTCGGCGGAGGGCCTTTGGGGGCCCATGTGGATGACCAAGGCATGTGTTTGCAACCAGGCAGGGATATGGGAGAGGCCAGCAAGAGAGCTTTGGGTACAAAATCCAGCATAAAGGGGGAGCCTGGGCTGAAGAAGTCCAGGGGACAGCAAAGGCCAGAAGCGCTCTGTCTGAAATGGGGTTGGGATGAGGACACTGCAGGCTGGGAGAAAACACCAGGAAGGTTCTCCCTGGGGCGATTCCCAGAGCCTATTAGATCCGTGTGAGCCACCTCACCCCAACATCAGACAGTGGGTCCGTACAGGCAGTTTTATGCAGATATACCTCCGGCAAAGCCCTCAGCAGTTGGGCGCAGGGCCAGGTGGTGGGCTTGAGTGAGAGACCACCTGTGAGACCCCTGGAGGCTCATTTCCCTCCCTGACCCTGAACTTCTCTCCCTGCAAAATGGGGTCTGTGGAGCCTGCTCTGTGTCTCCCAGGAGTTTGGGGGATTTCAAATTGGACAGCCTGTGTGAAAGTGAGCTGTAAGCAGTAAACGGACAGACACATAAGTGATTTTGCCTGTTTCTCTTCTCTTCTTCCCCAGTAGACAGAGTGGCAGGGGGCGAGTTGACCTTCTTTAGTGATTCCCAGTCATTAAAATTGCCGAGGTTCTCAGGCTATTTTGAAATGAGGTACCACCTTTACGTCTTGCACCGCCCTTTGAAGCAGAAATTCTCAGCTGTGGCTCCTCCAGCGTAAACACTCTCTTGTCCCTCAAGGAAGAGGAATCAAGACAATGGGGTGATTATGGTTCTGTCATCCTGAGGACACAACTGGAGACTTGGCCTCCATGAAGCACAGGGGTTAGGAGCACAATTGCCGGAGGCAGATTGCTTGGATCTGAATCCTGATTTCATTGCCTACTAGCTGTGTGACCTTGTGCATGCTACTTAACCTCTCTGAGCCATAGTTTCTCACTCCAAAATGGGAATTATATGAGTTTATGTCCTTAAATGTATCTGTAACTTAGATCAGTGTGTGGCTCATGGGAAGAGCTGGATGAGTGTGAGCTTCAGTGCTGATGACGGTGCTAATGGTGGCGGTGATGGTGGTGATGATGAACTGTTTGGTCTCCAGGGAAGCTCTTCACACCTCCCCAAGCATAGTGATCCCTCCACCCAGCATTTCTTCCCAGGAGCCCAAACCACTTCACACACACACACGCACCACAGACACACACGCACACCAACAATGTCTCATCAAAGCTCATCTTTTAATTATAAATGACAGGGCATTGGATGTGAACTTAACAAACATAGGTCAATTACCTGGGGCCTCACTGACTCATTTCATGTCGCCTGAAGAATCCCTCAACCACTCAGTGACTCACCTTCTCTCCCTCTCCTTAAAAGGGCAGAACAATGCTTACCCTACCCTGTCATGGTGCAGGAACAAGTGGGTTTATTTTGTTAGACAGCTTTGAACTTGTTGGATGAAAGGAACTATTTAAGTACAAAGGAAGAGGTGAAGGTATTTGGGCCAAGCGCTAAATTAAGACTTATCAAGACTGTTTTTTTTCTTATTGGGACCTGCCCTCAGAGATGTGTCACCTGTACAGCTTGGGAGAAAGAGCAGAGGCCCAGTAGAGGGGAAGGGAGGATAGGGTGTGACCGCTTCTGACCCTTCCAGATATGATGGAAGTCCTGAGGCCTCCCAGGCAAATCAGTCCTGTCCACACAGACAGTGGCCAACAGGTAGGATTCTGGACTTGAGAGCAATCGAAGGCACACCAACCAGGCCCTGGCTTAAGATCTCTTGACCCTTGGGGCTTGGGACTGTGGTCATTTCTGCACTGGGATGGGCTAGACTTTGTAAATTTCTCAGCAGGCTACTCTGATGCAAATTACTCAGGGAGCAGAGGG
The DNA here is from genome assembly GCA_030068075.1 of Paguma larvata. Classification (NCBI taxonomy): domain Eukaryota; kingdom Metazoa; phylum Chordata; class Mammalia; order Carnivora; family Viverridae; genus Paguma; species Paguma larvata. Next base: position 43,266,132 of record CM057843.1, on the reverse strand, counting down.
AAGATCAGAACCAGCTCCACTTTAACACCTGTAATCTCACTGATTAATAAGACCTAGACCCCAGAAAGTCATATTTGGGGGGCTAGAAGACCCTCTACAACCATCTCATCCATCCCCATCAGATGCCTGAGTAACCTCCTCAACATCCCCACCAGGTGGCTGTAAAGGCCCTGCTTGAATGCCTCCAATGATGGGGAACTCACTGCTTCCCATCTTTGGCCAGCTCTGACGCTGCTTTCTGGAGACATGCTGTTCTGTGCCATGGCTGCCTAAATATGGAGCATATGGTTCATGTGTCTACTGCCCAGAAGGTCCAAGCCAGGCAGCTGCCAGGAGGGCTTGCTGGTGGAGCCTGTGGGGGAGCTTGGGTGGGTCAGTTTGGCCTTTTCTCAACTGATAGTCTGACAGGCTCAGCAATCGCCATCATTTAACACATTCAGCGTTTCACAGCGTGGAGGAGAAAGTCACAGTTTTGGTTGGATGAAGACTTCCTCACACACGGGCTCTATCAGGAGCCTGTGACCAAGTCTTTCTAGGTGTATCTGGCCTGTAGGAGCTCAGTCCCCAAATAAATCCCCTAACCCAGTGGCTCTCAAACTTGAGTATGCATAGAATCACCTGGAAGACTCAATAAACTGGACTGCTTATTTGGAAAGTCTAAGGTGGGGTCCAAGAATTTGCATTTCCTAAAAGTTCCCAAGTAAGCTGATCCTACTGCCTGGAGGACTACACTCTTAGAACCCCACCCTAAACCTCCTCGTGTTTAATATTTTTCCATTCTTTGGGACTAATTCAAAGAGACGGGAGTTCAGGTCTTGATTCAGCCACCCACCGCTCCCTCTTTGCAGGGTTTGTGTGGGACCCTGCATCCCAAGATCTACAAAGCCTCAGCACTGTGCCTTGCTCACCAAGGGCATGTGATCACAAAAGCTCTAAATGGAGTATTCTAGGGGGTTCCGGCAGAACCTCGGACCTGAGCTCTTCCTTTAGACAAGGACCACAGGTTTCATCCTGATAAGAGGGAGGGTTTTATCTGGCATGTGTGTTTTAAAAGCTCTGTGAATCTGGTTCTAAGTAGGCTTTAGATACCCAGATACAGCTGGGTGTCCCTCGACTGTGCCATTTTGCCACGGTCCTGTTTTTAACTGCGGTCCTCGCTGGCTTTGCCATCTCCCAGAACCCCTCTGATGAGGGAGCCCCAACCCCTGCTTCTGTGAGAACAGCAGGCTCCAGGAGACTTCAGGAACACTCTTGGCACGGTGTAGAGACACTGACCACAGGCCCTGGGCTCTTCATGCTGCGGAAGTTTATTAGCAAAATAAAAACAAGGTTACCTACCACATCTCAGACTGTGAGGCAACAGGAGAGAGGAAGCACAAATCCAGGGGCGGGGGTTGAGCCGCTGGACCCCACGGCGCATCAGCAGAGAGGCGCTGCCTGGTGTCGGTTTCTAGCCTGGGGGCAAGGCCTAGAGGCTGGGGGGTGGGGGGCGGCCGCAGAGTGGGGCCAGCAGGGCTGCAGGCATTCCCCACCTCCCGATCCCTCAAGCTGGGGAGAACGTCAGCGTCAGCATCGAAGTGAAGAGCGGGAGGCACAGGAGGCCCGAGGAGGAGGAGGCCCGGAAGGGCAGGGAGAGCAGGGCCCACAGGCTGCAGGGGCAGAGCAGGGGGTGCTGGAGGCTGGGGTCGCGCAAGGGTTGCAAGGGAGCCTGCGGACAAAGAAAAGGTGTTTCAAACCTTGGCATGAGAAGTGCATGAAAGACAAAAAGTATACACTTTAGAATCGGAAACACAAAAGGGGATTTTAGACTTCAGAGGTCCAGCTAGGCCTAGAGAGGGGTAGTGATATCACCAGAGTCTGCCGTGGCGCTGGGACTGGACCCACTGGACTGTGTGCAAAACCGGTGCTTCCTGCCACAGGCAAAGGAACACGGTGGAGAAAGGGGGAAAGGCTGGCTGGGCAAGAGCAGACCAGGCGTCAGCTGCCCTCCAGATTTACCCACGGCCGTAGTCTTGTTCTTTATTGCTTAAAGAGGTGCGTACCATCCACCTTCCCTCCCACAGCAATGGAAGCACAAAATGAGACAATGGCTGCAAATGCCCTTAGCGATATTTTTTAACGTTGAGTATGAAGAATCTCTGTTACTGGAATACTGCTTCCAGAGAGTTTAGCAAAACCTAAATGCACTGACGTCTCCAGTATTTCAGCACCTCTCCCCCTCCCCCGTGGCAGTGATTAGCATCTGGGAATGTGATCAGCAAAATGGAATTCAGGAGCCGAAAAGTTCCCACAGGCCCTCCTCCGCATCCAGGCAGCTCACCATGCTCACCGGGTACCAAGTCCGTCCCAGAGATGTGGTCTGCAATGCCACCCCTCCTTTCAAATCATTCCCGTAAAAGGTCTCTGCTTTCACACCTGACATTGGCACAAACGTCAGGGCACGTACTTGCAATCCTCGCTCTCCAGAAGTTTCCGGTACGTGGCGATCTCGCCCTCCAGGCGGGCCTTGACGTCCAGCAGCACCTGGTACTCCTGGTTCTGCCGCTCCAGGTCAGCCCGGATCTCGGCCAGCTGCGCCTCCACGTTGCTGATCAGGACCTGCAGCTGGGCCAGCTCGGTGCCGAAGCGCGCATCCGCCTCACACAGGGAGTTCTGCAGGCAGTCTTTCTGTAATACGAGAGGGGGAAGCAGTGGGAAATGACAGAATGCAGCCCTCGGCCTCTTCAGTAAGACGGTGACACTCCAAGGCATTGCCCGGGCCCAGAGAACATTCTGGGTCCTGTTAGCAGTCCTCGGCTGGAAGAACTAACAAAGTGCTATTGCTCTTCGCTGTAGACCTCAGGAGAAGTTTGCAGCACCTCCCTCACCTGGGTGAACGGTCATTCCTCAGCCTCCACATCTATGAGGGAGTCAAGGTCTGAGCTGTGTCCTGGTCTGTATTTAAGGGAGGCATGGCCTGAACCGGAAGTGCCCTTGGGGGTGGGAGCCAAGCCGAACTTCCGGGCGTGCGGAGGGGCTCACCAGCGCGTGCTGGGCCTGAAGCTCCACCTCCAGGGCGTTCACCGTGCGCCTCAGCTCCAGGATCTCCGACTGGCAGCACTCCAGCTCCTTGGCGCAGGACATGTCCTGCTTGCTGATGCTCTCAGACTGAAGCACAAGTGCACAGAGACATCGTATCACCCCCCTGCCCAGGTGGAAGCCGGAAGGCCCTCCCTGCTCCGAGGCGGCGCCCTCACCTGATCCTGGAACCACTGTTCCACGTCGTTGCGGCCGGTCTGCATCATGGCCTCATAGTGGCACCTCATCTCCTCCAGCACCCTGCTCAGGTCCACGGTGGGCTCTGCGTCCAGCCTAATCTGGAGCTTGTCCCCCAGCTGGGCCCTCAGGATGTGGACTTCCTGTGGGCACAGGAGGAGGACATCCCATTCATGTGGCCCCCACCGCCCTCCACCACAAGCCTCATCTCCCACTTCCTGTCCCGGTGATTTCCCCGTGCTCCTCCGAGGGAGAGTCAGCGCCTGCACCAGCCCCACACTTTGTAGAGGCTGAGGAGGAAGAGCAGGCTCGCACTCAAGCAGGAGCTCAGCTCCATAACTCACGAGGCTTAACCATGAGGCTAGCAGACCTTCCCTCCTAAGCAGGACAAAGAGCTTCATTTCTTCCCCCAAATGAGCTTGACTTCACCCCTAGAAAGCCTCACACAAAAGGCCATGCACCTGCTCGTGGTTCTTCTTAAGGCAGAGCAGCTCCTCCTTCAGGGACTCCAGCTGCGCCTCCAGGTCACACTTGGCGAGCGTGAGGTCATCCAGCGCCCTGCGCAGGCCGCAGATGTCAGCCTCCTCCAGCTGGTGGAGTGAGTGCTCCGTCTGGTACCTTTAGCAGGGCACACACAGGAATCAAGGTTAGAGAGCAGAGAGGCCCCAGGATACTGGCGGCCACTCCCCTGGCTGTCCCTCTGCAGCCTAACTGCCAGCTGGCATTTCCTACGTGGCACGCTCCCAGCCCGGACAGCAATGGATGTTCCCCACGCATGTGACCCTGAGCGCCTAAGACAAGTCAGGCAGAGTGGCCAGTGCTGAGAGTGCCGGGATGGGCTGATGGCCAAAGGGGAGGCAGCCGAGTCGCCAGGCAATTGTCAGGCCGGGTGATCTCTGCAGACCCTCCTCCTCCACGTTCCCTACTGAGACGGAACTTGGGTTCTCTCTCGGATTAGAAGGCAAACGCCAGAATAGGAGGATGGAAATGGCTTTCTTTAGCTCCAGAGGAGTGAGAGTTCTACAGAGCCCTGAAAACAAAGACAATAAAACGCAACGCCCCTTCCTGTTCCCAGGTTGGACCTTCAGGTGGCATTAACCTTCTGATCTTCACATGCCTCCATCATAGACAGGAGCATGATTTCTGCCATGAGTGACTGGTGCTCACAAACTGGCCGGGCTGCAGTGTGGAAACGTCCTCTGGGAGGCAGCAGAATCGGATAGGAAACGGCCTCAGGGTAGGGAACGTGGGGCCAGGCTCCAGATCTAGTGCTCAGTAGCCACATGACTTCGGGCAAGTTGCTTCCAGGCCCTGAGCTGCTGTATCCTCACAAAGACGAAGCCACCACTGCTCTGCCTGCCTCCCCAGGTTCTTGGAACGATAGCAGCAAGTGGATGATGCATTCTCAACCGTGTTGTGAACTGTAAAAGCGAAGCAATTGAGGGGCAAGGGTGGGTGTTCTTTCAAAGTCTCAGGCATAAGGCTCTGTGTTTTCTCCTGCTGTAACTGTGGGTCTGGGAGCTTGGTCAATTACATCTCTGATGCCAACTGCATCACAAGACCGAAGAAGTCAGGCAGGCACCTGGCTCCTCCCTCTGCCTGCCCTACCCCAACTCACTTGGTCCTGAAGTCATCCGCAGCCAGCTTGGCGTTGTCTATTTGCACAACCAGCCTGTTGTTCTCAGATTTGATGCACAGGACCTGGAGAAAGAAAGGAGGCTCAGTAATTCACTATCTCCAGAGCCATCAATGGCCTCAGGTCGAAGGAAATTCCACTGACTAAGATTCACAGCATCCCCTTTGGACAACACAAACTCCCGACCACATAAGAGATGCTGGAACGGTGCAGGATGGGGGGCGGTGTGCAAGAAAATGCTCGGCAAAGGACGGAGGCATACAGCCAGAGGAACTGGGAGCTAGAAAGGAGTAGCAAGCCGAACATAGAACAGAGACTTAATTCTATTTCACCAGCTGTGATGCTTCCCCTGATATAAACAAGACCTGAAATCTAGGCCACAGAACAATGGGCTAGAAATGAAAGGTTTAGGTATAGGGGGACCTGTTCCTTTTTCATATACATAATTTTTTTTGTTTATTTATTTTTGAGAGAGAGAGAGACAGAGCATGAGCATGAGCAGGGGAGGGGCAGAGAGATAAGGAGATACAGAATCCGAAGCAGGCTCCAGGCTCTGAGCTGTCAGCACAGAGCCCAACACAGGGCTTGAACCCACAAACTGCAAGATCATGACCTGAGCCAAAGTCGAATGCTTAACCGACTGAGCCAACCAGGCACCCTGGGTGAACAGGGGGGCCTGTTGTTAATAAGAAGTCCCTTATGTTGGTTGGTCAACCTCCCCAAAGGTCTTCTGTGAATCTATCTAGGTTTTTTGGCCCCCATTCTGACATTCTTTGTCTTCCCATCTCCAAAACTAAGATGTAGGCTCTTAAGAAGCATTGCATTGATTGACAAAGGGGATAGCAGATATGCAGAAGAGACCAATGCTGCTGAATGGCCTTATGCTGGCTCATAAAGGACATTAGAACATGCTACCTGTACCATGCCAGAAATTACATTGCACTGCTTTTGCCACTACAATGTTAGATTTGTAGGGACTGACACTAAGTAAACATAAACTCAGAATCCTGGAGAGTCAAATCCTACATCTCGTCTTTTACATGTTCTCATTCACCTCCACTCAAGTGATTTTCTTCCCACAATCAGAAAGAAAGAAAGAAAAGGAAGGAAGGAAGGAAGGAAGGAAGGAAGGGAGGGAGGGAGGGAGGGAGGGAGGAAAGAAAAGAAAGAAAGAAAGAAAGAAAGAAAGAAAGAAAGAAAGAAAGAAAGAAAGAAAGAAAGAAAGAAAGATAGGGGAAGGGAGGAAGGAAGGAAGGATGGAAGGAAGGAGGAAGGAAGGAAGGAAGGAAAGAAAAAAGGAAGGAAGGAAGGGAGGGAGGAAGGAAGGAAGGAAGGAAGGAGGAAAAAATTTCACCTGTGACTGTTTCCACTGCCAATCCAGGCCCTGAAAATTCCATGCAAGTATCAGTAATCTTTTTCTGTAAAGGGTCAGACAGTAAATATTTAAGGCTTTCAAAGCCTTGAATCTCTGTCACGACTCTGCCATTATAGCACAAAAGCAGCCATATGCAATACATTAATGAATGAGCATGGCCATGTACCAATAAAACTCTATTTACAAAATCAGTCAGTAGGCCAAATTGGGCCATAGTTTACCACCCCCTAATCTGGAGTACCACAGACCTCACCTTCTGCTGGAGCTCCTCGATGGTCCGGAAGTAGGACTGGTAGTCTGGACACATGGTGGACTCATGGCATTTGCTCCACTCTCGGATCCTGGTCTCCAGCTCCGCGTTCTCCCGCTCCAGCCGGCGCACCTTCTGCAGATAGTTGGCCAGGCGGTCGTTCAGGAACCGCAGGGTCTCCTTCTCGTGGCCATTCGGGGCACCTTCCACATAGTTCTCACACACTCCAATGTTGCCAGGAATGTCACGGGTCCCTGGCAAGGGGCAAGCGGTTTGGCAGCTGTAGGGGACACAGAGGCTGGGTCGGCCCAGAGGGGTTGCCCCCACACGCACCCGGTTGGCGTGTGCCAGGGTGGCCGACAGGCACAGGGAGGCAGGCGTGGGCTCTGAAGCCTGTCCACTGAGGAGAGAACTACAATGATTAGAAGTCATGGTGCGACAGGCCAGACTTGTGCTTTGCCCACAGTTGGATTTGCTTGAAGAGGAAGCCTTCCTTCTCCTCCAGACCTTATATAGGCCTGTAGTGGGTGTTGGTGCAAGAAAATAGGCATTTTCCTCATTAATATTTATGTTGATTCTCATACAATCACTCTATTAGTCAGTGATTTTGTCTCTCATAAAGAGTTAATGAGCTCATGAAAGAGGCCTTCACCCACACAGGAAGCTTCCCCTCACTGCAGGGTCCTAGAACACAGAGAAAACGAGGTCTTCTGCAAGCGGCCCACTTTCTGTGTTTAGGTCCCTTTCCCCTCAGTCAGCTTACATTTGTGAGATCATCAAGAAACAGAGACTCCCAAGATCCCCCCCAAAGTCTCTCCCACTCAATATTCTTTTCCTGCCTCCAAACATTCGCATCATGGCAAAGTCTAAATAGCAATCAGGCACCTTGAGGAAAGAAAATCAAATCACAGTAAGTTTGTTTCAGGAGATGTGTATGGAGTGTCCGATGTGGGACATGGGTTAGCCTGCTTGAGGGGGAGGGGGTGGTTAGACTTTTAGTAAGGAGAATAAGAAAGTAAACGACCTTAATATTATAAAGGCAATAAGAGAGGGTGTTATAAAATTTTTCTGCATAGATTTTAAGAAGAGAACACACTGAGTGACCAGAAAAAGACTTCATGGAACAGGGAGCATTTAAAATGTGTTTTGGATGATGGTTTCCAGGAGGGGTTGGGGGAGACAGCATCTCTCACAGAGACCAAAAGGAGCAGAATCAAACGTGTCCGGGAAATGGAAAATAGTCTAGCTACGCTGGTGCTTATAATGAAGACGCATTTGCCAGCACTGGAAAGTTGCATTTACTCCAGGATGTGGGAAGCCTTGAATGCCAGGACCATCCCATATATAGTGTTTGGGTAAAGGTAAATCGAAGGTAGGAATCTGCCCCTGGAAGCTGACTGTCCTCAAATATGAGGGAAGATAAACATTCAGGTTCTTTTTGAAGCAAAGTAACAGAAAAGAGATGAAAGTTTCCTGTATAAACATTAGAGAACAACCCTGGGCCAGAACAATGAAAGAGAAACCTAACTTCCAAATTGATTTTGGGGTTTGGAAACTGAATAGGCACTTTTTAATTACCCATGGGTCAAGGGAGACATCAAATGAGAAAATAAAGTATTTTAAACTGAATTAAAATGAAAATACCACCTATCAAACTGATTTGGGCAATTAAAAATTTTCCCCATTCAGGTGTGAAACAGATACATAGTTTGGGAAGTGGGGGGAAAAATCATGCATGAAATGGGGTAATCTGTGATTCCCAAGAAATAAAATTATGTTTTTGTGTATTAGAATCTATAGACTAATTAAGGCGGGCGGTGACTAGCACTTTATGATGTTTGTTCTCAGGCACCTCCCCCTCCTTTCTGGCAACTTCCCTTGTAAGACACTGGTCATCTCACTGAATGACTCCCTCTTCACCTTGTTTAAGAAGATACACACTCATGAACTTTCATCTTTCGTCTTTTGAAACTTCATGCATTTCAAAGAAATGCACGTACCTTGATTGTCCATTACTGAGCAGACTCTAGAATAAATTTAAATTTCCTTAATCTTCAGACACACTCAGAGCATCAGAAGTTTTATGGCCTCCTCTATTCCTGAACAAATAAGCCAGCGACCGGTTGTTCAGTAAGCCCTGGAAAAGGGCAGCCCGCCAGCTTCGAGGCTATGCTAACGAAGACGCTTTGACCCCATTCCTAAGATGGATGAATCCACCAGAGGGCCCTTGAGGCAGCAGTGTGTGTTTTAGGTGGCTCTAAAACATAGAATCTGAGCCAAAAGGGATCTCAAAGTCCTCTAGTCCAGAGCCCTTTGGCATTAAATCCCTTCTGATAACTTTCCAACTCAGTGTCCAGACCACCACTCTCCAGAAGGCCCATCCCATCATTGGCCAACTGGGCCCCTGTGGCACACAGTTTCCCAGGCTTTGTGCAAGACGCTGAGGTCTAGAGATAAAGAGCGGTCAGCTTTGTCTTAAAGGGCTTACGATATTGGGGACTGTTAGAAAGTCCTTTATGCAGATACTTAGCTACCTCCATGCTATTTATGTCCGTTGCTTTCATTTCTTCCTTCATTCATGCAACAAATATTGAGTGAGTACCCATTTTGTGCCAGACGGGCTCCGTTGCTGATGCTGGTAGTTTGTTAGTTAGCAAGTAAGTCATACAGTTTGTCCTTTAGTTAGTTTACTTTCTAGCTCTATCCATAGGTCCCATACAGGATAAACCCAATCATTCTGCCACAAAGGCAGACCTTCAGCTCTTTATGACAAACGGTTCTAATCGCCCTCACCATCCTAAGTACGTTCCTCTGAATACACTCCATGGAGTCTCTACCACTCTTAAGTGAAGGCCCTAGAATGGAATTTCGGATGGGCTGGAATTAAGAGGCTGCCAGCAGATGGCCCAGCCTTCTTGCCCAGGACTCTTGTATGGAGTATGCTGGTGCCACCCACTCTTCAATCATGATACCCGCTCAGCCACCAGCTGGTCCTATATATAATCAGTGAGACCCATGAGGACACTCCCCTTAACTACTCTATGTAGAGATATGAGCGGTATTCACCAAGGCAGGGTTTACCACCATCAGTGAACTTGTCCCAGTGAGCTACTCCAAGGGATCCAATATTCCTAATACGCTCCAATATTCAAAGCCCTCTCAAGGCACCAGGAGGATTGCAGGGATGAATCAGAGAAATGCCCATGTCTGCAAAAAGCACAGAGCAGAAGGAGAAATAGGTCATGTCACTCAGAAGAAGGAGAAGTCACAGAGAGAGGGAGGGACATCAAAGAGACTTTATCTGGAGCTGGTAAGATAGATAAGATTTGGACAGGCAGAGGAAGGAGAGAGAGGATTTTCTAGGAAAAAAAAATACGCACAAGCACACACCCAGAGGCAGAGACACGCGCAGTGGGCTCCGGAGAAACAGGGGGCGCAGCCTTAGAATGTGGAGATGCAGCCAAGGTCTGCCTAGAAAGAAACCAGCTCGAATGACACGAAAATGTACATCTCGAGAGTCAAACCGTATTTTTAAAGCCTCTAAAACTGAAATGTGTGCTCGTTTATGTTAAAATGTGATCTCCTTATATTTTCCTAACTTCTACGCAGGTGAGTCTCAAACTTTAGGCCACATCAGAATCATCCGGCGGGCTTGCAAAAATGCAGACTGCCAAGGCTCCGTGCCGAGTTTCTGATTCAGTAGGTTTGGAGTCAGGCCCACGAGTCTGCATGCATTGTTCACGAGCTCCCAGGTGAGACTGACTCTGGGGTCTGGGGAGCACACTTTGAGAACAGGACCTCTGCTCTCCAGAGTGGCTGCTGTCGTCCAATGTAAAGGAAGCACAACTAGCAAAATGGTATTTGATCAGGAGGGGCCGATGTTTGAGCACATCTGAAATCTGTGAGCATGTGTGTTCCTCAATATACTAAGCAAGATCTGTTTGTTTTCTTCGTAGTTTTCTCTTCTTGGGAGGGTTTGTTTTATAAGAACATCTAAGACTGGAGAAGGGAGGGACGAAAGGGGAAACCGATACAGTGTTTGTGAAGCCAGTGGATAAGAAGCCGCCCACATGAAACAATGTTTGTAGAGGAGAGATGAAGGGCAAGCGAAGTGATACTTACTAACATTACTAGGGGCTGGGAGTCTGGCTTGGCACTTACATGGGATTTCATCTCCTTCTCGCTCTCTCCCTCTCCCTGCCTCTCCCTCTCTCTCTCTCTCTCTCTCTCTCTCTCTCACACACACACACACACACACCCCTATGTATCCAGAGTTGATAACACACTATCACATTTGACCCCTACTATGTGCTACCCAGTATTATACCACGGGATTTAATCCTTTCGACCACACTGAAAAGTAGTTACCAATATCCCACTGTAGAATAAGGAAAAGCTCAGAGCTGTTAGGTAACCTGTCTGAGCTCACAAAAGTAGAAGAGGAAGTCCATGAAACATTAGCTCAGGTCGGCCAGACACTCGAGCCCAAGCTGAGGCTCCTAGCCAGGAGCCCAGACACCCATTCCATCCACTACCTCCTTTCTTTTTTTTTTTTTTTTTTAATTTTCTAAATCTTTATTTATTTTTGAGAGAGAGACAGAATGTGTGGGAGAGGGGGAGGAATAGAGAGAGAGGGAGACACAGAATCCGAAGCAGGCTCCAGGCTCCAAGCTGTCAGTACAGAGCCCGATGTGGGGCTCGAACTCAGGAACCGCGAGTCCATGACCTGAGCTGAAGTCGGGCGCTCAACCTACTGAGCCACCCAGGCGCCCCCCCATCCGCTACTTTCATGCGACAGACAGGTGCCGCATCCTGTCCTCCTCTGGGCTGTTGCGCTTGTTCAAAGAGCTGGAAATATAGCAGGGGACAGAACAGAGTCCTCTAGAAAGTTTTGGGCAGACAAGAGAGATGACTAAAGTAGCAGTTTGGGAAAAGTAGTGCCCATTATGCACCCCTGGGATGGGAACGCTGAATCTCCATTTTGTGTGCTCTCTAGTATGTACGGCAGCTCCTGGCACATAATACACACTCAGGAACTATCAGGCAAGAGAGGGAAAGGCTGGCGGTGTGCGCCAGATAAACATGGCACAGAAGAGACGGGGCAGACAGAGAGGACGGCTCTTACAAGACCCCTGGCCACATGCGATGGAATCCAAACCCTGCGCCCAGCAGTGCCGACAGGAAGAAAGGGATGGGAAGCAGCGGCGTTTACAAGAGGACTCTGCTGAAAGACTCCATGAGGCAGAGTGATTTGCTGTATATGGGGGTCAAAGGAAAGAGGGACCCCAAAAGTGCTCTTGAGGCCCCTGGTTTCCTGGACAATAATGTGTTGGGGAAGGAAGCTGAGAAGTCAAGGCAAAGAGTGGGCTCAAGGGGAAGAGGCTGAATTGAAGTTTGGAGACTGTGAAATATAGCCCAGTGGGACTGCCCACCAGGAGGCTGGAGAGAAAGGCCTGAATTGCTTGGACTCACTGAGAACTCTCCTGAGCCGCTAAGATTTCTTCTTATGCCTGGCAAGCAGGTAGGGCTGTTGAGTTAGCCCAGAGGCACATACCTGAACAGGGCAGCAATTCTCAAAGGGAGGCCTCCCCCCCCCCCCCCCCACTAGAGGGGAGGTGGCAAGGAAGATAATTTGGCTAGAGGGAGTGTCATTTAAAAACAAATACAACCTGTATTCTAAATGAGCTGTCTTTTAGCCATGATTGATTTCGGTATTTATATTTTTGAAAGCTAAAACAACATTAAGTAAGAGATTTGTTTGGTTCGTTTGTTTATTTTTGGAAAAAATGTTTATTTTTGAGAGACAGAGGAGGAGGAGAGAGAGCGCAAAAGTAGAGGAGGGGCAGGGAGAGAGGGAGACAGAGAATCCAAAGCGGGCTCTGCACTGACAGCAGAGAGCCTGATGTGGGGCTCCAACTGAGGAACCGTGAGGTCACGACCTGAGCAGAAGTCAGTCGGATGCTTAACCACCTGAGCCACCCAGGCACCCCGAAGTGAGGGATTTTTTAAAATACGTGTCAAATGAGAAGGCATGGATGAGAAAAAAGTTGAGAAACACTAAATTAGCTGGCGAAAGACAAAGAAATGATTCAACAAGTTGAGCTCCTGAAGATTACTATAAGCGGCCATCGGAAGGGATGGATTTGATCTTGTTCTTTGTAGGGAGGATGACGCGGGTGTGGCGAGGTGGAGCCTTAGGTATCATACAACACGGACCCCAAAACACGAAAATTGGTACCTAAATAAAAAATGCTCCTGTTCAGGAAAGTCCAGAAGTCCGCCTCGATATTCTTGGCTTCCGGGCGTAAACAGTGGGAGAAGTGTAAGCACTTCCCCAAAACTCGCTCAGTGTTGGCAGCCTCTGCCCCTGAGTATGGCAGCCAGCCACCCTTACTCCTTCCACTTTCCTGGTATTTGAGACAAATAGCATTGAGTGGGGGGAAAAAAAACCCAAAACAGGCATGAATGCAGGGGTCTGCAGGGGCCTGCCTGACGTCATTATGTGAAACCTAGAAGAAAATATTACAAATCGGCACACTGGTCATGCAGGGGTGGTAATCCGAAGACCAGGGGGCTCAGTACTTACGAGGTGGCTCAAAACTGGATCTGGTCCCAAGCCAAGATCTCAGGGGAAGAACACTAATCAGTCAACCTGGCCGAAATTATTGTGACCACAGCAAAGCCTAATATTGCATCTAGGCTGTCAGTCCACACTGTGAGGATAGCAAGACTAGGGAGGCCAGAGCGCCAAGGGGAAGGTGCGCATGGGAGAGTCACTCTGTGAGTGCTTGGGTTTTGGCACCAGAGGGCGCCCTGAGCCCTCAGGCCGTAATTATGGATGAGGGTAAAACCCCAGTGTCCAGGTGCCCTGGGCCAGGCTGGAGAGCCACCTGCCAGCCTCCCTAGCCTACAGCACATCCCCCCCACACACACACACCCCACACCCCGTATCTAAATAGTCTTTCCCGCCACATCTGGTAGCCTCAGGGGTCCCACAATTAGAGTTCATTCAGGGTGTGGCCCAGCCAGGCAAGCAGAGGACAGGCCAGACATTCATGTCCCTGTTGCATGAAAAGTTATGGCTACTCCTTAAAACATATGATTCTTGTGACTTACTTGTTAGAAGGAAGCCCACAAGAGCCCACTGGACGTTTAGACATCTTTGTCCTCTAACAGCCCAAAGAATGCTTTTTTTTTTTAATGTTGGTTAGGCCACTTGGGATGAAAAACTAAATTCCAATAACAGCAGTGATTGGTTTTCATTATTGCTTATAAGTGGACAAGGAGGGTGGTCAAACTTCCAGGCCACCAACTCGGAAATACATGGCCCCCGATACTGCTAATGGGTTCTACTACTACCTCCTTACTCCCTCTTTCCTTCTAAGAGGGAAAGACTATCCCTGCCGGTTCCCAGGAAGCCCCATAAATCAATATCCACCTTCTCAGCACCAGGAACATTGAATGGATTATCTCTCAGCAACGGTGAAGGGGAAATAGAATTTTTCTAATTTTATGGCTGAAGACTAAGTCTAAAGAGAGTGTCATGGCCTGGTCACCTGCACTTAACTGATGTCACAGAGGGTGGAATTTGAGCCCACATCTACCCAACTCCAGAGCAAGTGCCCTTCCCCCCATACTATACTACTAGACGATGATCTGAATTTGCACTGATCTTGGGAGCAGGCTCCACAGGTGACTCGAAACTCGAGAGCTTCATTCTTCCAGGCATGCTCAGCACATGCCAGAAGATAAATTGACTAGCACAGCAAAGAGGGTGCATAATCCCTTGGGCGCTCTTCTACCATGTCTGACGGTGACCCACCTGGGCCTGGATCAGGGCCATATCCAAAAGGCAGACTCATGTCTTCGGAGCACTCATGCCTACTGCGTCCCTCACCTTCATTACTCCAAAGGGAACAGCAGAGGAAACAAGAACACATCTCTTGGGAGGAAAATATGCCCAGGACCCAGACAACTGTGGGCGTAAGCTAAGAGCAGGTGGTAATTCCTGCCATCACACAGAAGCCAATTTGAATGAGAAAAAAAAACAAAAAAAAAACTTGGCAACCTGACCAGGGCAGTTCTCAGCATGACCTCCCTTTGGGTAGATTGGAACTCTAAGTTGTGTGATTTTGCTCTTGGACAAAATACCAAGACGCTAAAGATGCCAAAAGCATGGCAGGGACATGTTAGTTCTGAGCTGTTCTGAAGGAATTCAACCTTGGCAACCAACATGTCTTCCTTTCACCAGCCCATAGAGATTGATGGGCAGAGTAAGTATAAATCCAATGTCCGCAAAGGGCCTTCATCCAGAGGCTAAGACCCCAGTGCCCCAGTGAGAGATCCTGGCAGTGACAAGACATGTCAAGGCCAATGATCATCCAAGGTCTTGAGGGCCAGAGCTCTTTATCACACCATATACATTGCCAAGCACTGGAAGTATAGGACTTAATACAGGAAGGAGGTTTATTGACCGTTTCGTACAGGAACCAAATTACATATTAGGAGACTCTGAAGGATTGGACTAGAATGTAAATCCCAGAAGAGGTACTGGGAACAAACAATAGCTTAAGTGAAAGATAATTATAGCATTGGATGGGGGGGGGTGCAGTGTGGGAACACATAGGGAGCCACTGCTTAGAAGTTTCTGTTATGCTCTGATTCAGTGAAAATGCCTCCAGTGAGTTCAGTCTTCCTGGAAGGAAGACTAATGAACAGGTGAAGGCAATCCTAGCTTGAGTGCAACCAGCCTTGACCTCTTGCACCAGCACTCAGACCTTCAGAATCACTTCGCAGTGCAGATGCCAGAGGCTCAGAGAGGGCAGGTGGCTGGGACACAGCTTGGATGAAGGACACAGGAGGCAGCCGTAGAGCAGGGATTGATGGGGAGTCTGTAGGGAGAGAGAGAGAGGAAGAGTTAGACACAGGGAGTGCGAAGATGTCTCTGTGATGCATGAAGAGGCAAGACCAGAAAGGACAAAGGACAAGTCTGCCACCAAGTTACACAGCACAATGAAATCTGTATGAGTAGTTCTTCTCCCAGTGCCATCTATGGCTCTCCATGTCCAAGAGTCCTCTGGGAGGACTTGGCATAGGAACCAGCTATTGTTTATTTAACAGTCAATCTGCAGTGCAATCTGCGTACACCAGGAGAGGTGAGTGTATCACTAGTCAGTGGGCACAGGGAGGCTTGCTGTTCGTGCTGAGATCTCCTTCCACAACCACGTCAGTTATCTCTGAGGAACTGCCTTATAGTCAGGTATGTAGCTTGGTGAGAAATTGACTCTATCACACGTACTTGCAATCCTCGGTCTCCAGAAGTTTCCGATAGGTGTTGATCTCGCACTCCAGGCGGGCCTTGACATCCAGCAGCACCTGGTACTCCTGGTTCTGCCGCTCGAGGTCACCCCGGATCTCGGACAGCTGCTCCTCCACGTTGCTGATCAGGACCTGCAGCTGGGCCAGCTCGGTGCCGAAGCGCGCATCTGCCTCACACAGGGAGTTCTGCAGGCAGTCTTTCTGTAGTGGCAAATAACTTGGTAAGAGGCCCATTATTTCAGCAGTAGAAATCATGGCCAACCTCACCATGTCATAGGACATTCCCGAAACTCTGGAGAAATCTCTGCCCATATCACCATGACTTTTCACAAAATTTCTACTTGGAAGAACTGTTCATCTCTGTATTCCCAGTACCTGATCAAGTAGACACCAAGTGACATCTTGTGGAATGAGTGCCGGGACCTCTACCCTTTATTCTAAAGGAAGTGGAATTGACATTTTAAAGGAACCATTTTTCAGGGTCAACCCAACCTTGAAGGCAAGGCATCTCCACCAGGAAGAAAGGGACCCAGCCCCTGAGTTCTGACTGCTAGTGGAATTAGTTAGTGGGACTTCTAAGACATGCTGCTGCCAAGCCATGACCCGTGGCATCAGCAGCATGGTGAGGGCAGAGGACCGTACCAGGCTGTGCTGGGCCTGAAGCTCCACCTCCAGGGCGTTCACCGTGCGCCTCAGCTCCAGGATCTCCGACTGGCAGCACTCCAGCTCCTTGGCGCAGGACATGTCCTGCTTGCTGATGCTCTCAGACTGAAGCACAAGTGCACAGAGACATCACATCACCACCCTGCCCAGGTGGAAGCCGGGGGGCCCTCTCTGCTCCGAGGCGGCGCCCTCACCTGATCCTGGAACCACTGTTCCACATCGTTGCGGCCGGTCTGCATCATGGCCTCATAGTGGCACCTCATCTCCTCCAGCACCCTGCTCAGGTCCACAGTGGGCTCTGCATCCAGCCTAATCTGGAGCTTGTCCCCCAACTGGGCCCTCAGTATTTTCACTTCCTGCAAGAACAGAAGGGCCAACACCCTGAATGAGAAAAGGGCTTTGGACAGAGCAGATGGCACCTGAATCCCTCCCTTGATGAGCAGCATGAGGGGTGACCCCACTTGTGCACAATGTGAAAGATCTTGCCCGGGATTCACTGGGAAGAACCCATTTGGACGCCTTCCTAAATTGACAAGGCAAACGTTTAGAGATGAGGAAACCCACCCCACCCCCACCACGTCCTACAGATCAGCCTGACTCCCACACCCAGATCAACCCCTCATCCTGATACCAACTGAGCCTGGGTTCTACTCCTGGAGCCACAGGGTGGGCGGTGCTCCCTTCTCTGCCCAGTGCCCTCCCCCATGAGTCTGCAGTCCCAAGCACAGACCTGCTCATGGTTTTTCTTGAGGCAGACCATCTCCTCTTTCAAGGACTCCTGCTGGGCCTCCAAGTCAGCCTTGGCCAGGCTCATGTCATCCAGGAGCTTGTGCATCCCGCACATGTCCGCCTCCACCACCTGGCGTAGGGACAGCTCACTCTCGTGCCTTCCAGGATAGGAGATGAAAGGTCAGCAGGATGACAAGGACAGCCTCTCTCATCTGCTTCCTGTACCCACCAACTTGGATCCTCATTTCCTTGGTTCATCTACATTCACTGTGTTGGATCCTGTAGCTACAGAGCTCATGGTCAGGAGAAAGATCATTATGCCACTGGACGGATGTAAATGGAAACTGAGGCTCAGAAAGAATAAGTGGATTATCCAGGATTGTATATCTTGGTTAATAGTAAATACATGGATTCAACCTAAGTGGTCAAATCAATGCAGTACTCATTCTGCTATAAAGGAGTAGGAAAACTAATGGCTTAAAAGCAAGGAGTTTAGCTAGGAAAACTAATGGCTTCAAAGTAAGTCTCTGAACGTATAGTTTTCTAGTTTACCCCTTGAGTTAATTATTTCAGATGATTTTTATGCCTTTCTCATTCATTCAATTGCAACTCTTGATATCAAGAAGCTACAGTGACAATTTTTCCCACTCATAAATTTGTCCAAGAGTCAGAGAATCTGTCAACAACCAATACACTGAAAGTTTATTCTTGCAATGATTTGATTTTGTTTCTGGCTATAACGCAAACCCTCTTACCTTCCAGATGTGGGGAGAAAATGACATAGGACCTGACCCATCTAGACATTTCTTCCTTTTTGTTTTGAAGCTTTTGTTCTCTTTCATCCTATAGAAGGACGATTTCTAGTTTCTAATCAGTAACTACTTTTTAACACCTACTTTGGGTTAGTACCATGATAGGCACTCAGAAATAAAACAGAAGAGAGGAGTCACTCTGAGCCCTCTTTTGGCCCTACTTACTTGATTCTAAAGTCATCAGCAGCCAGCTTGGCATTGTCAACTTGGATAATCAGTCTGGTATTCTCAGCCTTGCTGCACAGAATCTGAGGAAAACCAGGAAGACAGTTCACATCAAAACATCATACTCTTGGCTCCAGCTCTTGGAATGGTGTCTATACTCATGGTCAAGAGAACCCAAGAACATAAACCCCCTGAGACTTCAGTGGTCTTTTGCCTGCCATGCCCTTCTGCCTTCCTCAGACCCAGCATACCCCAGGCTACTTCAGACCTCACCTTCTGCTGGAGCTCCTCAATGGTCCGGAAGTAGGACTGGTAGTCTGGACACACGGTGGACTCATGGCATTTGCTCCACTCTCGGATCTTGGTCTCCAGCTCCGCATTCTCCTGCTCCAACTGGCGCACCTTCTGCAGGTAGTTGGCCAGGCGGTCGTTCAGGAACTGCATGGTCACCTTCTCGTGGCCGTTCGGGGCACCTTCCACATAGTTCTCACACACTCCAATGTTGCCAGGAATGTCACGGGTCCCTGGCAAGGGGCAAGCAGTTTGGCAGCTGTAAGGCACACAAAGGCTAGGTCGGCCCAGAGGGGTTGCCCCCACACGCGCCCGGTTGGCATGTGCCAGGGTGGCAGACAGGCACAGGGAGGCGGCCTTGGCCTCTGCCCCAGGCTGGCATCCAAAGTCAATGGAGGGGCTGCAGACATTCACGGCTTCAGGCATCTGGGTGCTGCCCAGACAGTGGGATGAGTTGATGTAGCAGGAGGTCATGGTGTTGGGCTGAGGTACCACAGGAGCTTTAGAGCAGCTGGGAAGGTGAAGCAACTGAGTGTGAAAATCCCCTTCCCTGCTAGGCCTTTTATACCCCATCCCAAGTGGGTGTTGGCTTAATGCTTTGACTTCAGTGCCTTGATTCTCTACCTATTTTTGTACCGTCATCCTGTTACTCAGCTGTTGAGTTTACCATTAAGAGTTCCTTGCCTCATTAAAGGAATGTTGACGAATTTGAAGTGCCCCTTGCTCTTTGATATCAGGTTGTCTGTTGATGAAAGGTCAAAGATGTATACTTCTACTCAACAATCACTAGCAGTTAATTCAACTTCCAGATGCCTTCTCTCTGGACTGAGCCAGTCTGTGTGGATGTAGCCACACTCAAGGATCGAATCTTTCAGTCAGTGATCTGTGTGGCAGGAGGGACAGTGGACCTGTCACCTGTGCTTAGACTCACCCAGCGTTTCCTTTGAAGAGAAAACACCAGTTTATAAAATTGGGAAGTCTACAGATATTGATTATTGTAAGGTCCCTTTTCTTCTTTCTTCTATCCTTTACATATTCCTCTTGAGAAGTTTTAAAGCATCAATGCATCCTGAAACATTAGTGCTAGCTAAATTTTGGTTGACTAGTCAGAATCAGCTGTTGGTCATTCAGTCGCTGAGCATGTTTCCTGAACATTCCCTTGAACTCAGGCAGTGTACTAATTCTTGAACATGCAGTAGTCCCTATTCTTCAGGAGAAAACAGTTCCCCAGAAATCTCAAGATATCTTTAACTTGAATAAGTACCATAGGTCAACAGGGGTTAGTGAAAGACAGAGGATCCATGGTCCTAATCAAGGATGTATCTAGAGAGAAGCTACTGATAAAAATAAAGAATAAAATAAAATAAAATAAAAAACCTTATTTGATCCAGAAAAAGGAAATGGACCCAGAGTTCAAGGAATATCTAAACAAAAGTTCAAGAACTAACATTTATAAGGATGTAGGTATAATCGCTATTATGTGGTGTTCTTTCCTATTTAATCCTTACTACTGTGACATAGCTCTTGGTAGCCTCAGTGTGCAGATGAAGAAACTAAAGTCCATCTTCCAATTCACAGAGAAATAAATTGGCAAGGGCTCCATTTGGTCTCATGTCTGCAAAGCCCATTCATTCCACCCCACCAAGACCCCCAGTTAGAACAACTTGTGTGCTGTCTATGTTGTTGCTCAGGAGAATGCAGAAGGCTTAGTTGTTGGGCAAGAAACTGACATGAAAAGAAATAAAATATCTGAGGTTCTTTGTGTTCCAGCAAAGGAAGATGTTTAGACATAGAGCATGGAGGACAACATAGAAAAATTATACTCAAAAATCAAAAGTCTAAAATAGACCTCAAATCCCAGAGATTTTTGTTAGAGCCAAGGGGAGTCTGGGGTCAGGAGGTGCCCCTCCAGAGTGTTGTGACTGAAGAACTGGAGGGAGATCTAATGGAAGAAGACTCCAGAGAAGTATAAATAGATCTCTTCTCTAAGCAAAATTCAAGAAAAAGCAACCCCAAGAAAACCAAATGGGAGAAGTGAGTATTGGTGAAATCTGGACTCAGAATTCTCTCAAAAAGAAATAAAGGGATCTAGAATTCTTCCCAAAAGGAAAACACACTCTGGGGTCAGTGCCAGTTACCCTGAGGTCACCAATGAATAATCTCCTTATAAACACCATAAATTAGGAGACCTCACCAGGCCAACCCATCCCATCCTTCAGAGGCCCCTGGGTGCAATCTGCATATGTTCCATCTTCAAACACCCCTTTATTTCCCTCTTGCCTCATCACAATGCATCACTATAATCCAGAGAATTGGACCATTAAAACTGTTTCCTTTGATTTGCTAAATAGGCTCCATGTTTTGACCCTACCTCCTGGCAGGATTTGTCCCATCGACTAAAGTTATGGTTCCTCCCATCTCAGAACACCTGCCATGTGTTACTTCTTAGGCTCCACAGCTGAAGTTTTGATGCCCTCTCTGACACCCCTCTGTAAAGCCCTGGCTTGGGCTCAACACGGTCTGTTTTGCATAATGACAGTGACGCCCGCCTACGGCTATATAGAGAAATGGGTTCGGCTGATTTTCTTCCATCTCAAAGGAACTGGCAGTAAGTGGAAGTCATGAGGCAGATGTTTGAGATGCACCCCACCGTATCACTGAGAAGGAGCCCATCCTTGACACCCCAGACTGCCTCCTTCGCTCCCTGTAAAGAAAGAGTCCCTGGCCCCTAAGAACAACGTGAGAGCCAGACTGCATGAGGGGAGGTCCTGGCAATGAGGTGTGAAGAGCGAGGCAGTCCTGCAGTCCCTCCTTCATTCACAGAGGCCACCTCATCTCTCTTTAGGAGTAAAAGTTTTGGAGTTGCAGTCTGTCTTCAGGGTGGGAGTGGACACTGGATCTGGAACAGTGTCATTCAGTGCCATGGTGATGGAACCTACTGAGGCAACTCAGAGTGAAAGAGAAAGCAGTGAATTCAGAGCAGCCCACAGGGTTAAGGTCTGATCTGCAGCTACCTTATCTGTTGCAAAGGGGTAACTCTGAAATCTAAGGTAGCAGGTGCTGTCCACATGCAGCGCACACTGTGTGCACCCGGAAAAAGTTGGCAAACCACAACAGGTGGTCCATCCTGGCACAGCTGTGCCTGTGACATCCTCAGACACTCTGGACAAGGAGACAGGGCTTCCAGGAAGGACACCCTCAGGGATCTTTGTGATCTCAAAAGTCCACCTCAGGAGGCTTTGAAATAGAGGGAACATTGCTGCGGTCTTCTCTATTAAGTAACATTTTATAATATGATTACTTGAAATCTTTAGTCTGATTTTAAGGGTCTTTATTATTATCAGTCTGCTTTATACCTATCCCAGGTCTCCGTGTCATCAGACTAGCTGACAAAAATAATTGTCTGCCCTTCTCTTCCCTCGTCCACTGATGCCAGGCTTCCCTTATCCACAGTCTAGGGCAGCAAACTTGCCCTTATTTATCTCCTATCTGGGCCCATGACAAACCTTTGTCTATGTCTATGTCTATGTCTATGTCTATGTCTATGTCTATGTCTATGTCTGTATCTATGACTATGTCTATGTCTATGTTTGTCTATGTCTATATCTATGACTTTGTCTATGTCTATGTCTGTCTATGTCTATGTTTATTATATAACCATATGCCATTTAATGCAGCATAGTAGCATGGTTAAAGGCCAAGAACTCTGGAGCCAGCCTGCCTGGATTCAGATTCTGGTTCCACCATTTACTAGCTGTGAAAAGTTGGCCTGATGGCTTGACCTCACTGTGCCATGGTTTCTGCATATGCAAAACAGAAGCAGTAATAGCACCTAGCCCATAGATTTGTTTTAACCATTAAAGAATTTGATCGCTGTAAATCACTGAAAATAACGTCCGGCACATGGCACAGTAAACACTAAATACGTGTTGGCTGTTTTTTTATCAAGAGGCTTTTAATCATGGGCTTAGATGCTCACTTCATTTACAATTCAAAAATGCTTATTAAATTACCATTTTGTACCTATTTAAGTTAAATTAAAGAAGATCAAAAAGGCTAATGGCACAATGTTGGCAAGGTATCAAAAAACAGGCATCGTCAAACACTGTGGAGGGGGGGAGTGAACCACGCAGCGTCTTCAAGGCAGTCTAGCAATATCTATGCAAATTATAATCACACATACCCCATGACCCGATAATTCCACTTCCAGGAATTTATCACACAGACGCACTTACACGTGTACAAGGATAATAAGAGTATTTATGGCTATATGGGGAGTCATAGCAAATTGAAGAGAAAATGAAGTACCTACCAAAAGAACCCTGGTCAAGTGAATTATAGTACATGCATATAGTGAAAAGACTGTAGCCATCACAGATACTGAGGTAGATCTAGACATAGATATAGACATAGACATAGACATAGACATAGACATAGATATATATTAACATAGAAATGACACCTACAATGGAAGTTTCGGTGAAGAAAAGGTCAATAGTACAACAAGATATCAGTATGCTACTTTTTATGTTTACCCAAAATGGGACATATGTGGGCTTACGTTTATAGCAAAAATGAATCTCAGACCATAAATCAGGTGTGAAAAAATATATACCTTTATTTTCTTATACTTCAACCAGATTGTACTTTTAATCCTCATCCCACGCTACACCAGGTGGCAGAAACTTAATCTGTCATCTTGAGGACCCCTTTCCAAGAGGTCACCCCAAGTGCCAGAAGCCTTTCCTCCAGGAAGTTGGGAGGTGGGAAGGGCTCAGCCCTTGGCATTTGCATCCATCTGCACAGCCGCGGAGACCCGCGTGGGTCCTCCTGCCCAGTTCTCGATTCCCAGAGCTCCTGAGGGTGTCCTCATTCTCACCCACATGGTCCTGGAACTGTCAGGTTTCCCTTTGCTCTGTTCATGCTACTCTCTGATACACAGGGTCATCTTTCAGATTTGGTACCATCCTGGGTCTCAGGATAGTCTGTGACTTTTTCTCAGGACCTTCTGTCCATACCCCCCTGGGGTCTTGGTGCCTCTCCACGTTCTACCTGGGAAAGGGAGAACAGATGCCCTCTGCTCCTACATCCCCAAACCTATTATCCTCCAGTTCTTGACACTGTATCCCAGCCCAGGAGAAGGGGTAGGGCAAGCAGGGGAACCCACCAGCATCTAAATTCTCTTCCCTTCCCCTCCTCTTCATTCCCTGATCCCAGCATGCCTTCTTCTAACCAGAGGGCAGGACATTTCCCCTTACTCATCTCATCCAAGTCCATTCTCTT
The DNA here is from genome assembly GCA_030068075.1 of Paguma larvata. Lineage (NCBI taxonomy): Eukaryota > Metazoa > Chordata > Mammalia > Carnivora > Viverridae > Paguma > Paguma larvata. The sequence continues at coordinate 43,242,355 of CM057843.1, read as the reverse complement.
GTCAACTCAGGGCTTGGACTCGTGAGACTCAAAAGCCTCTTCCCTCCCGCCCTCTGCTCTGCCATCCCTCTCCCAAATCACTGAGTGCTGCTTGGGCTACAGCTATTAGAAAGGCCATGGGGTACAAGGAAATAGAATGAAAATTGTCTATTAGAACCTCACAAGAACCCCCTCTTTTCTTGTATACATATGGAAACAAATTTGTGGAAGAGGACTATTTGCATGGTGTAGCCTTCACTTATGTTTCAAGTTTTTACAGGATGTATGTTCTATGTATATAATTTCTGTAAGCTAGGTTTTTTAAAAGAAGACTTTCTACAAACAAAAATAAAAATCCTTGTATTTTGTGAGAGTTTGGACACCCTTAGACATCCTTGGACACCATTCCCCTTTTCAGGGGTCTATGTCTTTTGTGCTGAACCGGTTGGGTTCAGATGTTTTCTGTCCAGTGTTCAGCCCTCCACAGCCCCAAAGCCTTATCTTCGAGTGATGATTCTGGCTGATGAGGTCTCTGGAGCACTGGACTGGGAGCCATCTCCTTCGTCCTGTGCCCCCAAAGGCTTACAGATTTCCCCTCAATCTTAGGAGCCCATTCCTCTGAGCTTCTCAGGGGGACCATATCCTGTGGATGTGATGCTATAAATCTCTCCTGACCTAGCTGGAGATGGTCCTGGGACAAAGGTGCACTCAGTGGAAAGGTGGAAAATACAAAAGTAGAAACTTATAGATTGGATGATTTAGGAAGTTGGGAAACTATGAAATTCTGAATAAGTCATTATAGAACTACTTATTTGTCCCACTTCACAGATTTTATGCAATAAAAATAGGGAAATATTGACAACTCTGCCTTATTTTGCACATTGACAATCCATTATTAAATACCCTAATTCTGAAACATTCTGAAGGTCAAGTCCATCCCTGAGAGTTCATTTTTCTCAGCTCAAGAGCTGTCTTCAAGTGGAAGCTCCCTTCAGCTTCATGGGTATTTGGTCAGTTCCTCTTATCCACTCTCACCAAATCCTCAGTTTACCTCCTGGTATTTTTCTCCGTGGTCAGCTTATGCAGAAGACCCTTGGAAGCAAGGACTTTGCCTGGTTACTTTTGTTCATCTCTGTAATTCCCAATACAGCATCTGACTCCCACAAAATACTCAATCAATGTAAAAATGAAATAAAGAACCCAATGAGCTCAGCCATGGAGCAAATCATACTCAATTTTACCCTCCACAGTGTCTGGTGCACGGTGATGCTCAGCAAGTATGTGTCAAATGAATGAATGAATGAATAAATGAATGAATGAATGAATGAATGAATGAATGAATGAATGAATGGAGTGAAAAAACATGATATGAAATCAAACAGTAGCTTGTTGTTCCAATGACAGAAAATCTTTGACTTCTAAACCCTGTAGTCCTAACTCAAATCAAAATCAAGTTGACATTTGTTTTCATCTAGGAATGTATGTCTATGAAAAGTTCTACAGAGCATTCAAAAGTATATCACACTGAATTATGTGTTTAACCCATGTCCTTTTGGGAAGAATAGAATTATTTAACGACAGAATCGGTCGCTTTGGTTGCACTGATATTAGTCTTTCTCTGCTAATGGCATACTCTCACCTCAAAAGTCATCCTCTATCCCTTCTCAGATACTGATATTGACCCATGGAATGTTCAACACAGACAAGGCATTTAAGAGGACTTAGACAGCAGTGAGCGGGGGGCAGATTAGCTGGTTCAGGAACTGACAATACACCGTCCAGTAAGGTTTGTGCTAAATCGATCAAGCAAATGACATGCTTTCAGTGACCCTTTTCAAATCATACTCAGTGACCCTGAGTGTGAAAAATGGGGACATCCAAGTCTTACATTGCAGGGTCTCCTTGTTTTGTTTTTATATTCAAGTGTAATTAACATATGGTATAATTTTAGTTTCAGGTGTATAATATAGTGATCCAACAATTCTATAGATTACTCAGGGCTCATCATGATAAGTGTACTCTTAATCCCCTCTATTTCACCCATCTCCCCTCAAAACTATCTCCCCTCTGGCAACCGCTGGTTTATTCTCTGTACTTAAGACTCTGATTTTTTTGTCTTTTTTTTTCTTTGTTCTTCTGTTTTGTTTTTAAATTCCACGTATGAGTGAAATTATACAGGATTTGTCTTTCTCTGACTGATTTAACTCACTTAGCATTATATCCTCTAGGTCCATCCATGTTGTTACAAATGGAAAGATTTCAATTTTTTTATGTCTGAGCGATATTCATTGTATATGGAATATCTTCATCCATTCATCTATCGATGGACATTTGGGCTGCTTCCATGTCTTGGCTATTGTAAATAATGTCACAATAAACTTAGGGGTGCATATATCTTTTCAAATTAATGTTTTCATTTTCTTTGGGTAAATACCCAGTAGTGAAATTACTGGATCACATAGTAATCTTATTTTTATTTTTTTTGAAGAAGGGTCTCCCTTTAAAAAGCAACTCAATCACTCAAAGGGACAGAGGATAAATATGTAAGTGATACAATTAGAGTTGCTTTGGAGCCAAGCAATCTAGATCTGAGTCCTGGCTCAGCCACTTGCCAAATCACATCCATAGACAAGCTCTTTAACCTCTATGAGCTTCGCTACTTCATATTTTATTTTTTTTATGATGAAAGCGTTTTATTTATTTTTTTGTATCCCTTTATTTATTTTTTTAATTTTATAATAGTTTATTTTCAAATTGGTTTACATATAACACCCAGTGTTCATCCCAACATGTGCCCTTTTTAATGCCCGTCACCCCCTCTCCCCCTCCCTTATCCCCCTCACCCTCAGTTTTTTCTTAGTCTTTGAGAGTCTCTTATGTTTTATCTCCCTCCCTCTCTGTGTCTTTTTTTTCTTTCTCCTCTTCCCCTCCCCCTGGTTTTTGCTTAATCTCACAAAGTCCACCTATTCATGGAAACATATGGTATTTGTCTTTTTCTGACTGACTTATTTTAAAAGCGGTTATATGGAAACCAATTTGACAATTTAAAAAATTTAAAAAAATAAAAAATAAAATAAAAGTGGTTATAATGCCTGCCACATAAGAATGCTGAAGAATGGTATTCTATTCTCAGGAAGAAGAGGCAGCACTTAACATCAGGCAGGAGGAAGCTACCACTATATAAAACTCCATTTGGGGGCATCTGGGGGGCTCAGCCAGTTAAGCATCCAACTTTGGCTCAGGTCATAACCTCAAGGTTCATGAGTTTGAGCCCCACATCAGGCTCTGTGATGACAACTCAGAGCCTAGAGCCTGTTTCAGACTCTGTGTCTCCCTTCCTCTCTGCCCTTCTCAGCCTCGTGCTCTCTCTCTCTCTCAAAAATAAACATTTAAAAAACTTTTCAAAACCTCAATTTAAAAACTGTGCAGTTCTATTCAAATGTTTAACCATTAAAGAGGAGGAGGGCAAAGCAAGCTCTGTGTTTGACGTAGATGTTGCTATTCACAAGAAGGAAAGAAATGCACCAGGTACAGAGTCAGGGGACTTAAAGCTGGCCAGAAGCAGGAGGCTGGGTCTTTCCTAAAAGGCAGTGGTCCAAAGGTGGACCCCAACACAACAGGCCCCATCTCATTCATTTTGCTTCTCAGAAAAAGCCAAGGCTGCAGAGGAAGCTTCCCAACTCAGGTCATAGACAACAACCAAGCCAGTCTCTGGAAAGACTCCTGTTCCTGCTCCCAACACAGACCAGTCAATCAACTTCAGGCAAGATGGTGACTTGTTGTCGTGAGAAATTCTTCCTGAAGGTCACCCCTCAACACCAAGACTACAGTCAGCCTGGAAGCTGTAGTCCCTAAATGCCAAGAGGCATTTTGTCCCCTTGAAGACTAGGCTGCCTTGAACCATCCCAGGCTTTACTGTGACATGGGGGGAGGTAAAGTGATTTCATTTCCCCATGTTGCCCTTTCTCATATGACAGCACAAGATCTGAGAAGGAGGCTAATAGGAGCTACCATTTTTTTTTTCAAGCAGCTGTCAACCACATTTAGAAATCAGGACTGCAAATGGGCATAATCTGCATTCCTCTAAAATGTAGGCTCCAAAATGAAATTCTACAAGAATCACAGTGGCCCTTAGAATTACTGACTGCAGTAGGGTGCATTCTCCCATCACTTCACCACTGGTAGACCCAAAGGGGAAAAAGTAAATGAGAGCACCCATACAACTGGGCCCCATCGCCTTGGATGGATTCAATATAAGGGAGATGCAAAGAAGGCTCTGCCCACCCCCAAAGCAAAATTTTCCCACTCTTTGAACTAATGCAGATACTTGAATCAAATTTGCTCTTGAAAGCAAGTTATTAAGTGCACCATTTCATTTCTGATTGCCTGTAGCTGCTAAATAAAACTAATTCTAGCTGCCCAGAGGAAACAGCCTGAGGCCATGGGTGACTTGTGAGCATTCTGGCTCAGTACCCACTTTGCTAATTATATGACACTGGCTCTGCATGAAGTCAATATGGTGCTTTCTCCTTTTCAGACTTTTAAAATTTCTATCATCTTGTTTAACCCTAGAATCCATGACAGATCTAGGATGTGAGTGGGAAAAATGACATAATCTTCACTGTAGGGCAGAGGAAAATGCTGAGTTAAGTGATGATTCTCAAGCCCTGTAACAAGTCAGAGATAAAGTCAGGAAGACACATTCATTCTTTCAACAGATGTTTATTAGCAATTAACTCTGTACCAAGCAGTGAGTTAGGCTCTGGGGAAGCAGCTGTGCACAATGCTAATCTCCAGTAAGCAATTCAGTGAGGAAACAATGGAAGAGCAGGCAATTTTCGCTGTTGATGGTGACAGTAAGGAAGACAGAGAGTGACGAGACTGTGAGTACGTGGACTGATGCCCAAGCAGGAGCTCTGAGGCAGTGACATTTCTGCTGAGGTCTGAATAATAAGAAAGAGGGGGGAAGCCTTCCAGGGAGGAGGAAGAACAGGGTCCAGTCTCAGGGATGTCCAATTGAATGCATTGGCCAATGTGGTGGCATTGTGGTCAGAAAGGGGAAGGTGGGAAGACATGAGGTGGGAGCATAGAAGGTAAACAAGAATAAAAACTCTGAAAATATTGTAATGATATATTTTCCATCACCCTAAATCATCAGGCCTAGCAATGGTTTTACTATTTCAGGAGAAACTACTATAAAAAGTAAAGTCATTGTCCAAATTTTACTGTAAGATTAGATGAAGAGAGAAGTATAACCAGACAATAGTTATGAGAGTCCAGAGTTCTAGAGAGGAGAGATTTCTTAATCTGAAAATTCCCTTTACATAGTAAGAGGCAGCCTGGTCCTTTGTCAAAGAAAGGAACTCTGAGTGGAGAGAGCTCAGATCTGATACAGGGAAGCTGCCACCTTACCATAGAGGAAATGGAGCCACTTCCAAGGCAGGGTGGCAGGAGGAAAGGAGAAAGGAAGTGGATGAGGAAGTGTTCAGATATATAGTATCTAGTTCCATTGCCCCTCACTGGGTCATTATCTGGGGCTTCAGATGTTAGAAACAGAATCGGGACATAGGGGAATCCCAAACAGTGAAGTTTGTTCCTCACTCTCCTGACCACAAACTGAAAAAATTTGAAACTAAAGTTGGTGCTTGAAAAGCAAATGCAATTTCAGGTCCTGCTCCATCCTCATCCCGAGATACTTCTTCAATCCGATCCAATGCTTGAGTCTCTCCAATGTAGATGTTCCCCAGCCACCACTGGTGGTTGGGATCCAGCCACTAAGGACACGGAGCTAACTAGGGAAAATCTGAAGCGTGAAAGAAGCCTCCTGACCAAGATTCCACTTCTCCCGATATTTTGTGGCCTTTGGACAGGCTCTGCATACAGAAGGTCAGCAATAGTTAGAAGCCATATTGCCTGAATGTATAACAAGCATTTCTCTTTGGGCATCCCCTTGCTCTAACCACCCCTGCTGGCACACGGGCATTCAGAATCGGCTCCCAGTGCCGACTCCACAGGCCGACCCAGGCCCACAAGTGGGGCGGGGGGCACAGCTTGGGCGAGGCGCACAGGGGTTAGCCACACAGGCACCAGACGTGGAGCATGGGTTGCAAGGGAGTCTGTGGAGAGAGAGAAAAGGTGAACAAAGTTAGTGATGGGAAATGAATAATTTGTGACAGAGCACGAGGAAACTACAGGACAGGGACCCAACGGAGACCCTGGACATTGCCCCCTATGGTGCATCCCTAGCGCTAGACTGAAAGATCTCTGAAATGCCTTCCAGAATTAAGGTTTTCTAGATGAGAATCAGGTCCTAGCCTACAAGGTAGAAAATACAAACAAGGATTAAAAGGAGAGCAAAAGCAAGCTCAACAAACCTGCTGGGACCTGTACTCAATCCCCTATTCAAGGTACAGCCATGTTTCTACTCTCACCAGTGAATGGCTACACCAAACAGCCCCACTGGACACCTGGCAATGGATCCTAACGGACAGTCACTCCCTTCATATTCTGTCAATGATGCAGAGTATGAGCAGAGGACAGGGCAATGGGTCACTCAGCAGGAGGATAGACTGCCTTCTTGTGTGTAGACAGTATTACTGTTACCATAAGGAACTCGTAAGAATTGGACAAATGATTGGCCAAGCAGTGCCTAGATCACACGTACTTGCAATCCTCGGTCTCCAGAAGTTTCCGGTATGTGGCAATCTCGCCCTCCAGCCGGGCCTTGACGTCCAGCAGCACCTGGTACTCCTGGTTCTGCCGCTCGAGGTCACCCCGGATCTCGGACAGCTGCTCCTCCACGTTGCTGATCAGGACCTGCATCTGGGCCAGCTCAGTGCCGAAGCGCGCATCTGCCTCACACAGGGAGTTCTGCAGGCAGTCTTTCTGTAGTGGCAAATAACTTGGTAAGAGACCCCTTATTTCAGCAGTAGAAATCATGGCCAACCTCACCATGTCATAGGACATTCCCGGAACTCTGGAGAAATCTCTGCCTGTATCATCACGACTTTTCACAAAATTTCTACTTGGAAGAACTGTTCATCCTATATCCCCAGTACCTGATCAAGTGACATCTTCTGGAATGAGTGCCGGAACCTCTACCCTTTATTCTAAAGGAAGTGGAGTGGACTTTTTAAAGGAACCATTTTTCAGGGTCAAACCAACCTTGAAGGCAAGGCATCTCCACCAGGAAGAAAGGGACCCAGCCCCTGAGTTCTGACTGCTAGTGGAATTAGTTAGTGGGACTTCTAAGACATGCTGCTGCCAAGCCATGACCCGTGGCATCGGCAGCATGGTGAGGGCAGAGGACCGTACCAGGCTGTGCTGGGCCTGAAGCTCCACCTCCAGGGCGTTCACCGTGCGCCTCAGCTCCAGGATCTCCGACTGGCAGCACTCCAGCTCCTTGGCGCAGGACATGTCCTGCTTGCTGATGCTCTCAGACTGAAGCACAAGTGCACAGAGACATCGCATCACCGCCCTGCCCAGGTGGAAGCCGGGGGGCCCTCCCTGCTCCGAGGCGGCACCCTCACCTGATCCTGGAACCACTGCTCCACATCGTTGTGGCCAGTCTGCATCATGGCCTCGTAGTGGCACCTCATCTCCTCCAGCACCCTGCTCAGGTCCACGGTGGGCTCTGCGTCCAACCTAATCTGGAGCTTGTCCCCCAGCTGAGCCCTCAGAATGTTCACTTCCTGCAAGAACAGAAGGGCCAACACCCTGAGTGAAAAAAGGGCTTTGGACAGAGCAGATGGCACCTGAATCCCTCCCTTGATGAACAGCATGAGGGGTGACCCCACTTATGCACAATGTGAAAGATCTTGCCCGGGATTCACTGGGAAGAACCCATTTGGACGCCTTCCTAAATTGACAAGGCAAACCTTTAGAGATGAGGAAACCCACCCCACCCCCACCACATCCTACAGATCAGCCTGACTCCCACACCCAGATCAACCCCTCATCCTGATACCAACTGAGCCTGGGTTCTACTCCTGGAGCCACAGGGTGGGCGGTGCTCCCTTCTCTGCCCAGTGCCCTCCCCCATGAGTCTGCAGTCCCAAGCACAGACCTGCTCGTGGTTTTTCTTGAGGCAGAGCATCTCCTCCTTCAAGGACTCCTGCTGGGCCTCCAGGTCAGCCTTGGCCAGGCTCATGTCATCCAGGAGCTTGTGCATCCCGCACATGTCTGCCTCCACCACCTGGCGTAGGGACAGCTCACTCTCGTGCCTTCCAGGACAGGAGATGAAAGGTCAGCAGGATGACAAGGACATCCCCTCTCAGCTGCCCCTGGTTTCCATTTCCTTCACCATTTGGGATCCTCATTTGCTTGCTGTGCTCAGTGCTGGCCTCAGAGATAAATTAGACTCAGCCCCTCCACTTAATCAGCTCATGGTCTAGCAAGGTATTCATAGTCGGTATCATTTCTACCATTGAACATTGAAGAAACTTTGGTTCCAAAAGATGAACTAACTTGCTTAAGATCATGTATCTCAGGATCCAGTACAAGACTCACACCACTAGGTTAAGCAACATCCAGGTACCTGGAAAATCATTTGCTCCCTTACTCCTTGTGTTGGGCTACTTCTCTATCTCTGACTTTGGTAGAAATGCCTGGTACTTGAGGGCCCCATAGGTAAATCTGGACCCTGACCCATCTGTAATTGGTTCCTCTCACTTACATATGAAATTCAGTGACTGTCCTTGCTCAGTTTATTCTTGAAATTACCTTATTCTGCTCCTGATTAGTGAGCTCAGGCAGGAAGATAAGTTCCATTTTAGGGAAATAAATGAAGGAGGAATAACTCTAGGCTATACCATACATACTGAGTTTGATGGGGGTTTTTTCTCAGCCACCTTCTATTAATTTTGTTTGTAACAAAAATTTTTATTTAGGGAATTTACAAAAGAAGAAACAGGCCTGTATTCAGTCAATTAAGTATTTGGCCATTGGGACTTAGGATAGAGGAAGGAATCACTCTGACCCCTCTTTTGGCCCAACTTACTTGATTCTAAAGTCATCAGCAGCCAGCTTGGCATTGTCAACTTGGATAATCAGTCTGGTATTCTCAGCCTTGCTGCACAGAATCTGAGGAAAACCAGGAAGACAGTTCACATCAAAACATCATACTCTCGGCTCCAGCTCTATGGGTGGCATCTATACTCATGCTCAAGAACACCCAAGAACACAAAGCCCCTTGAGACTTCAATGGCCTTTTGCCTGCCATGCCCTTCTGCCTTCCTCAGACCCAGCATACCCCAGGCTACTTCAGACCTCACCTTCTGCTGGAGCTCCTCAATGGTCCGGAAGTAGGACTGGTAGTCTGGACACACGGTGGACTCATGGCATTTACTTGACTCTCGGATCTTGGTCTCTAGCTCCGCATTCTCCTGCTCCAACTGGCGCACCTTCTGCAGGTAGTTGGCCAGGCGGTCGTTCAGGAACTGCATGGTCACCTTCTCGTGGCCGTTCGGGGCACCTTCCACATAGTTCTCACACACTCCAATGTTGCCAGGAATGTCACGGGTCCCTGGCAAGGGGCAAGCAGTTTGGCAGCTGTAAGGCACACAAAGGCTAGGTCGGCCCAGAGGGGTTGCCCCCACACGCGCCCGGTTGGCATGTGCCAGGGTGGCAGACAGGCACAGGGAGGCGGCCTTGGCCTCTGCCCCAGGCTGGCATCCAAAGTCAATGGAGGGGCTGCAGACATTCACGGCTTCAGGCATCTGGGTGCTGCCCAGACAGTGGGATGAGTTGCTGTAGCACGAGGTCATGGTGTTGGGCTGAGGTACCACAGGAGCTTCAGAGCAGCTGTGAAGGCCAAGTGACTGAGTGTGACAATCCCCTTCCCTGCTAGGCCTTTTATACCCCATCCCAGGTGGGTGTTGGCTCAATGCTTTGACCTCAGTGCCTTGATTCTCTACTTACTGTTGTACTGTCATCCTGTTACTCAGCTGTTGAGTTTACCATTAAGAGTTCCTCGTCTCGTTAAAGGAATGTTGATGAATTTGAGGTGCCTCCTGGCTCTTTGATATCAGGTTGCCTGTTGATGGGAAGTCAGAAACTTTTATTATTTTTCAAAGAACAAAATCCTTTTAGCCATCAGATGTTTATACTTTGACTAGAGTTCATGTGCCCACACTGAAGGCATTACTGTTCCTGTTGGTCATAGGATAAACCTCTATGACCACAATGGTGCTCACCTGGGTAAAGACTAAACCAGACTTCTCTATCCAAGGAAGAGCCTGGTTCTTGGCCAATAGATGTTATAGGTGGTTATCAAAAAACTTCACATTTCTTCTTTCTTCTCTTTGCCTTTCAAACTCATCTTGAGGGGCAATAAGACTTTGATAAGTCCGTTCATTCAACATGCATCTCCTGGTACATGCTATGTGCCAGGCACTGTATCATGCACCTGCCATACAGTTAGTTAAGCCTGACATAGTTCCTGTCCATCAGGAACCCAAACTTAGGTAACCACAGATGTTTTAGATAGGTTGTCTGAGAAGATCATCAGTATAAGGGTGATCCTGAACTTTGCCTGATCTCGACCAGGAAAGGTAATCTCAATAAGCCAGAAAGAAACAAAAATGAACAATAATCTTTTTAAATTTCAAGGCTGTGAAACCCAATGGACACTGAGTTATCAGTCAGTATGGGGGTTTTTCCTTCTTTACTTCCTTGATTCTAAAGGTCTTTACTAAGTCTTTGCATATGTGTTACGGGATTTATAGACAATATTGTTTAATCCTTCCTACCATCCTCTAAGGTGGATATTATTATCATAACTTTACAAGAGAAAAAAATAAGACATTGAGGACCAGAAATGTGAAGTCACTTTTCTAAGATCAACCCCCTTATAAAGTGTCAAAGTTTGTTGTCAGTATCAGTTTCTTTTGACTCCAGAATCCATTCTTGTTCTCTTCACCTTGCCCACCCCCCAATAGGAGAGTAAGTGTGTCATTGCCAGAACTAGGATTATAAGGCCTAGAAATTGGACAAGAAGTTGAAATTAAGAGATGAAATAAGAATCTAACATTCTATAATATTCTTTGTGTCTTAGAAAATACAAATGTTGGGATACCAGAGCAATACGGCAAGGTTTCTCCAAGGACCATGCAGAAAGAAGCCCAGGAGAAATCTCCACCTCCAAAACTATTATACTACATCTCATATCTCACTAGCTCTTGGTATCAGAGAACTAAGACTGCTGACTACAAAAGTCCCGAAAGTGCTCTCTCAAAATTTATGGCAGGAGATATATTGTCCCCTAGGACTGAGAAATACTTAATATGGAGTAAAACTAAGTTATCAGAGTCAGTATGGGTTATAACTAAATCTTTGTGAAAATGAATATTTTCCAGTGCTGTAAGCATTGACCAAAATCTGAATAGACATCTCTATAGTGACCAGATATGTATATATGAAACATAAGCTGTTGGAGTTCTATCAAGAAGAAATACAGACTTCTGTCCAGATTGGGTTTCCCAGGAAAGGTAACTAGTGGTCAGCTCTGTCCTAAGGGTTACTCAGAGCTCATCAATGAATAACTTTTTATAGACACCATAATTAGAAGACCTGTCCAGTCCAGCCCATCTCATCCTTCAGAGGCCTCTGGGTGCAATCTGCATAGGTTACATCTTCAAAAACCCCTTTGTTACTCTCCTCTGTCTCATCACATAGCAACAAGCTTCTCTATAAACCAGAGAACTAGACTTATAAAGTCATTTCTTTAACCTGCTAAATCGAATCTATCTTTCAACTTTATTCGCTGGCAGGATTTATTCCATTAGCTAAAACTCATGATTTCTTCCATCTCAAAATACACAACACTCGTTACTGCAAAACATCACTCTGAGGCTTTCTATGTCTGGGTGATGCTCCTCGCTACTGAAGCTTCATCATGGTCCTGGCTTGGGCTTCTATTGAGTGTACTGTTTTGCATAATGATGCTGATGTTGCATGTCTCTTTGTAAAGTTGCTTGGTTCCTCCGATTTGCATTTTTCTCAAAGGAGGTGAGTGTAGGGTGAGGATCCTTGCCCTCATATCTAAGACTGCCTTTCTTCCCAACCCTTTAAAAAGAGTCCCTGTGGCCCTTGGTAACCAAACATGAGCCAGATTCAGTGACAAGAAGTGGTGAAGACAGTGTGAGAGATGGAGGCTTTTAACCCTCCTTCACTCACCTGTGTGGACACAGTTCTCTCACTGAGTCTGACTTCAAAAATACCAGTCTCTAGAAGCAGGAAGCCTACTGGAGATGGAAAGGCAGAACTGTGGTCTTGGGATGCTATTTTCAAACATGGTGTTGTTACAGATGGATGTATCTCAACCAGTGAGAGGGAAAGGTATGGACCTGTAGACTAGCACACAGAAATTGCGCCTAACCCACAGCCTACTTTTTCTATGCCACAGCTCCTGCTGCAGGAAGGTGCATGGAGCATCTAAGGGTTTGTGTCCTGGACGGGAACATTGCCCGTCACATAATATAGTGGATGCAAACGTTGAAGACAGCTCCTGTGTGTGGAGCCTCATACTGCCATGTCTTCTAGGTGTTAGGAAATGGTGCCAAAGAAAATCGTATGTCAATAAAATCAGGAAGACTCTTAAAAGAAGAGTAACAAATAATACTAATAATAATGAGTAATAAATAATCTTTTATTCTAGGTATGCAACTCTTGAGGCTTTGATGAATGGAAAAGGCACACTTATATTCAAATTAGGTAGGATTTTACCATCAGGTTTCTTAGATCCAGCTCCATAATCCACAAATTTTATTCACTTAATCAATGTTGTTTTCCTCCTACCATGACATCCTCTAGACACTAGGAGTGCATCTATAAAAGACACAGTCCCTGCCTTAGAGTGGGAGAGGCATTTGTGACAAGGCACCATGGTGGCCTATGGAGGTGGTACCACACTCACTCTGAGGTCTTCAGACATGTCATCTTTTTTCCCATTACCCATTACCCCGTGGATGGCTCAAGAGCAGAATCTACTTTTCCTTCGCAACTGTCTATTCCACACACCAAGTAATTCTCTGCGGCATCAGCCGGGTGTCCTACAGTTCAATTTAATTCCTATGTTATCTAGCAGGATTTAGCATCAGATTACATAAGGTAAGGGCTCAGTCCCACAAGGCTGCCCTTCTTCAGACACAAGTCATAAGTCCCAGGTTGTCACCTGTCCTTCTGAATGGCCGGCTATAAGTCAGAGTTCCCATGACCCCTTCCTTTTCCTTTTGCAGGAAAAACTCACAGAACTCAGGGAAACATTCATGTTTACCAGCTTAGTATCAAGGATATATGATAAAGGACACGATGAATAGCCTAATAAAGAGACACATAGGGCAAGATATGTGGGGAGGAGTGCAGAACTTTCATGCCTTCTCTGAATGAGCCATGCTCCCTGCCCCTCCATGCATGCACCAACCCAAAAACTCTCTGAATCCTGTATTTCAGGGATTTTTATGGAGGCACTATCATGTAGGTATGATCGATCACTACCTCAGTCCCCAGTCCCTCTCCCCTTCCCAGAAGATGGAGAGTGAGGTGGAAAATGCCAAGATTCTAATCATAGCTTGTGGTGACCAGCCCCTATCTGGGAGCCCACCAAGAGTGGCTTCATTGGAACAAAAGACATGCCTATCACCCAGGAAATCCCAAGGGATTTAGGAGTTCTGTGTCAGGAACCAGGGTCAAAAACCAAATATTAGAACAAAAGGTGCTCCTCGTGTTCTTATCACTTGGGAAATTACAAGGCTTTAGGAGCTCTGTGCCAGGAACTGAGGGCAGAGACCAATGTACATATTTTTTTTTTACTACTTCACAGCAATGGGAATAGAAAATATCCAAAACCTTAATTTCTGGGCTGCCTGACCTCAACCAGCTTATGTAACCTTCAGATGCATTCGCTTTCTTTTATGAATGCTTACAATAGTATTTACACCCAGGGCTACTGGTAAGAGTGAAAGCTACCAGGTGGACAGAACTCCTAACATAATACCTAGCACAGAGTAAGCACTTAATAAATATCAGTGCCCTTCCCCTGCAGGGTCTCCAGCCATCACTGTCACCGTTGTCCCTGTAAGAAGCTAAGTGTTTTCATGGGGCGCCTGGGTGGCTCAGTCGGTTAAGCTTGGTTTCAGTTCTGGTCATGATCTCACAGTTTCGTGAGTTCAAGCCCCATGTTGGGCTCTGCACTGGCAGCACAGAGCCTGCTTGGGATTCCCTCTCTCTCTCTCTCTCTCTCTCTCTCTCTCTCTCTCTCTGCTCCTCCCCCCTCATGCTGTCTCTATCTCTCTCAAAATAAATAGGTAAACTAAAAATAATGTGTTAAAAATCTTAGTGTTTTCAGAACCTAAAAATCAGAATGGCTTATAAATATATGAGTGTATGCTGGAGTTTGATGTGGTCTCACTTACTGATTTTTTTATTTTGTTACTTGTGCTTTATGTGCCATATCCAAGAAATCACTGCCACAACCCATTTTTCCCCCACATTTTCTTCTTGGAGTTTTATGGGTCTGGGTCTTATATTTAAGCCTTTAATCCATTTCAGGTTGCTTTTTGTGAGTGGTATAAGACGGAGGTGAACATCCAGGTTTTCCCAGCACCATTTATTAGAGAGGCTATCATTTTCTCATTGAGTACTCTTGGCTCCCTTGTCAAATATTATTAATTGGCTATGTATACATGGGCTTAGTTCTTGCTTCTCTTGATTCCATTCCACTAGTCTATGTGTCTGTTTTTGTGCCGCTACCATACTGTTTCTGTGTCTACAGCTCTACAATACAGCTTGCAATCAAGGAAAGTAAGGCCTCTCCCTTTGTTCTGCTTCAGACATCAGTATTTTTTAAAGCTCCCCAAGTGGCTCCAATGTGCAATCGAGGCTAAGAAGCAGTGACTTAGAAGAACAAGGAAAGAGAAAATGGGAAAACCATTGTGGTGTCGTGAAACCCAGCACTGCGGAGTCACACAACTGCAGGTTCTGGCTCTACTAAGGTTTCTAAGCCATAGAGCCTTCATATTCTCCTGGGGAAAGTGCAGGTTATGAAATCTGCCCTGAAAGTTACTCGGGAGGATTCACGCCCCAGAAAGCAGCATTCCATTGCTAATGAAACTACTTCTAAAAAAGCAGTACGAGGCCACAAGACCTTATCTGTCATTCTGAAATCCAAAACATTCTGAAAAACCAAGTTTTCTCCTAACTCGTTTGTCTTTGTAGAGTGTTTATTTATCCCACTCAGCAGAGCTAGCCACACACTTCATGGCAGAATCCGTAAGGAGTTTGTTCACAAGATCTTCCCTACAACCGTCAGAGGTCTGGGAGAAAGAGCACCCGGCCACTGGAGGTGGGGGGCTGGGGGGAGGAGAGGGAGGGGCAGTAAGGGGCAGTGAGGGATCCACCTTCTCATACACTTCGGGTACCCATGAAGGGATGGCTAGGATCAGAACGTGGAATCCGGTGTGTGGTTGAAGCCTGTGAAGGTAGAGCCATTCCCCTGGGCAACGTGGGGACCCATCCACCGTGTCCCTCACCTGCAGAGGAGGGGCATCCGCAGCTAGGGAAAAGCACTTCAAGGGCTCAGGTCCTCCTTGGCCTAGAATCTGGGAAGGAGCTCCCGGGGACTCAGGGGCTGTGTGTGGCATCCAGCAGAGAGAGGGAAATGGGAGCTAGAAGGAGTGGACCTCAGACAAGATCCCTTTCCTCGCAGAACTGTGAGACAAGGACAGGTCTGTGTGTCCCTCAAGCAGCCTGTGAGTTGGGCCTTCTAGACTCACGACCCATAGATCTTTTTTGCTGTCATCAAGGTGGAGCTGAACCCCCTCTCAACCACCCATCCTCCACCCAGCCACAGGGAATCGGGTCCCTTAGGCACTCTTGACCAGTATCAGAGTGACAGATGTTCCCAAGTCCTGGCCGTGGTACTTAGTGCCTGAGGACAAGTGACCCAGAAGGCAGGGCCCAATTATTTGGCCCCTTCTCCACCCCAGGAGAGGCTCTTTCTAGGGCTGACAAGGTGGGATGAGGGCTGTGTTTTCATTTAAGGAGGGGGTGTTTCTGGACAGTCTCTGCTTCCAGCGCTGCCCCTCACTAACTGCGGGGCCCAAAGCAAGTCAGCCAGTTCTTATGGCTCCTGGCTCCCCCCTGAAAATT
Organism: Paguma larvata; assembly: GCA_030068075.1. Taxonomy (NCBI): domain Eukaryota; kingdom Metazoa; phylum Chordata; class Mammalia; order Carnivora; family Viverridae; genus Paguma; species Paguma larvata. Next base: position 43,226,230 of record CM057843.1, on the reverse strand, counting down.
CAAGTTCTGGAACAGACCATGGGCTTGAACTCTCAAGCACAACCCAAGTAAGAATCACACTGTACATTTTGCAACTGTACATGTGCAAGGCACCATACATATTCTTTCCTCTTCTGTTCTCTGTCTCTCTCTCTCACCCTCTCTCAAGCTGATCAAAATCCACTAAAATGACTTCACAGACCATCAGTGGATCACAGCCACAGCTTAAAATACACCGTACCAGTGCCCACTGTCACTCAGTGAAACAACCTGACAACAGTAGACACGCACAACAGGCAACTTTATTTATTCATTTATTCTTTTAATTTATTGGCCAGGAACCAGAAAAGAGACGTAATCCCCCAAGTACTGCAGAAGGAACATGGCTCCATTAAGAGAACTTGAACGTCAAAACACAGGCAGAAGTCGCGAGAAGCTGCAGAGCCGCGGGGGCGCCCCACCTCAGAGATGAGCCGTCTGAAAGGTGGGTGTCAGCCACGGGGGAGTCTCTGGCTCCCTGTGTCTCCCGTGCGCGGCGATGGGAAGGTGCCCACTGCCCTGTGTAGGGGATCTGCTGCTACCTGGTAGCCTCGGGCGCCCAGGGTGGGCTCAAGGAGGAGGTGCTGTGTGAGGCTTCTGGGGTGCAGGTTGCAGGACACCCTTGCATGTCACCTGAGGGGGCAGAGTGGATTGAAGGCATTCTGCAACCCAGATGCACAGAGACAGTCCATCCTCAAGCCCAGCAGCTAAGAAAAGGCAGACTTGGCCCGAGTCTCTGCCCTCCTGCCGGTCCATCCAGATGCTCTTTAACCTCAGAGCAAAGCAAAGCTTCCCAGGTAGGGGCGGGTGGGGAGGTGGTTGGTGTGGCGGCCTCGCCACTGCTGCTACTCCTGTTCTTTCTGAAACTTAGGTGTCGAACGGCTCCAGTGTCAAATGACTCATTTGTGCGCCAGCCAAAGCAGATTTTCTTTAATCGGCATTAATTGAGCACTTATAACATGCTGGATATCACGACACGGACGCATTCTGTCTGACTCGGTGAGGGAGGTAGAATTACCCCGCTTTCCAAAGGGGGAGGAGCCTGCAATGCACAGAGTTAGGAGACCTGTGGAGATCACACCGCGTGTGGCGGCGGAACTGGGATTCCGCACAGGTTTTCTGAAGCCGAAGTCACTGATGGTTTCCATTATGGCAAGAGGCTCATCCGTTTATTTGATTACTTATTTAGAGCTAAGGGAAGAGGGACTATTTGGAATTAAATTTACCTCGACCCGCTCCAAAGAATAGAATGCAAACGTTCTTAGGAAATTTCTATTTAACAAAATCGAGATCATCGTGCTCAAGGGCTAAAATTTACAAAACACAGGAAGAGAATCGTTTTATTGTTAATGTTCTTCCCAGTTACCGCGGGCATATCCTTTTTTGATCAGACTGGAGAAGTTTTCCCAATATAATAGGGAGGGTACCAATCAGTGTAATTCCACAAACTGTCCCGGTGACTCTCCCAGTCACTGTGTCCGACCGCTGGGCCTTTCTCTCTGGAAGCCATCACCCTCTGGCCAAGCTTCCCCGAGCCCAGCTCCGCCCCGTGGGCCCTCACTCCCACGCCCAGGAGGAGGCCTTGCCCTAGGACAGTGGGAGGCAGACTCAAGGCTGCACAGCAGTCTCCTTAATGGCCTCAGGGAAAGTCTCGTCTGTGAAACGCTTGTCCTCTTTCTTTTCCAGTCCCCACTCAGGGAGGATCCTGCCACTGTGGGCGTTTCTCCCAAACATCAAATACGACAGAGGTTTTATTACTTTACTGTGGTCCTTTCTAAGTTTTCCCATAAACTAGAGTTAATTAAATCCAAATGCTTTGCTATGAGGACAGACTTCCTCTGAGAATCCCCATGTGTGTAGCACTGGGTCCACTTTCCAGGAGGTCTCGGTGCTGGTGGGCAGAAATATTTCCCAGCGTCTACACCCATGGCCTCTGCATCCCTCACAACGTGGAGACGGCCCGGGCAGAAAGATAGCCGTCCACCTCTCTAGCTTGGAAGCATCATCCCAACACAGAGGATCGTGGCCGCCCGTGGCCAGCAGAGGGGGCAGCACTCGCTGGCCTGGAGCCTTGGGGCTTGGTATACTATAAAAAGGGTTAATAGGCATTTGGGTTGTCAGACAGGTCTTGGCAAGTCGGACGACACACAGGGTGGAAACAGGGACTAGGCTGAATTGGACAACATGCTCTGAGGGAAAAGGAGCCTTCACAAGTCCCCAGAGGGCCTAGGGCGCCTGGACTCCTGGCCTACAACCCCTGTTTCACTGTTCCTGGCCACAGCCTGAGGTCTGTGCTCTTACTGAGCCTAATGCTCCAAGGATAAAGAGATTCTGAGTTTGGTGGTTTCCAGTTATTTTTTGAATTGGGAACTACAGTCCCGGGAAGGAGTTTCAGCATCTCAGTGAAAAGGTCTCTGTTCTTAGGGACGTGAAACAAAGCAAAAGGGAAAGTATTTATTAGCCTGAAATAATAATAAACCTTAGTGCTTGGAGAAAACACAAAGGGCTCAGGGAGACCCGCTAGGCTTGGCGTCGGAGCACTTACTTTGATTCCCACCTGTTGGTTTGAGCACACCTTTCCAACTCTCTGGACCGTAGACTCCCCATCCATAAATGGGAGAGGCTGGGCCACATCATCTGGAAGGTTCCTTATGATTCTGACAGTTTAGGATAGGGCTGTCGAATAGAACTTTCTGGAATAATGCAAATATTCTACATCTGTACTCAGGTATGGTACCCCTAGCTACATGTAGGTACTGAGCACTTGAAATGTGGCTAGTGTAATTGAGGAACTGAATGTTTCCATTTTATTTCATTAAAAATTCAATAGCCACGTGTAGCTCGTGGCTACCATATTGGACAGGACGGAACAGACCTAGGATTTTAGGACCACAGGTCTGGTTCCCTTCAGTCTATTGTGTTTATCAAGCTAAGCACATTCTAGAGAAATTTGCACAGGGACTGAAATTAAGAGGGATTGCCGACACGTACTCAGTTATGAGAATATCCAGATGGCCAGAAGCCCCTCTCCCTCGGCGTTCCCGCTCACCAAAATGCCACCCTCACCTCCCCACTCAGGAAACCACAGCTGGCTAAGCAGTGTGTTTGTGTCTCCAGTCGGGCTCGCAGCCCTGCGTGCCAAGCCTGCATGCAGGATCATGTCCCGAGAGCCCCAGAGCCCCAGGCAGCTTCAGGAGCCAATCCGCTTCTCGTCATTTCTTGGTAAGTCTAGAGGGCAGATCTTTAATAGAAACATCACTTCAGCTCATTAAGGGAGAAAAGTGTGTTTGGAGGTTGAGGTTCAGAAAGGTGTATAAGATTCCTGTTTCGGGCCCTCCTCCTCTTAACCCGCCATGGCCGGCCTTGCCAGTTCGGGTCCTCTCAGATTGAGATCTTATTTTTTTTCCTTCTCACTGTCACCACCTGAGCTGAGGCCCCCATTAGCTTCTTCCACATACTAGTTATCAGTTCTGCCCCTGCCCCTCGACCATCCTTTTTACACCCCTCGGTGAAGCTTTCTAAAAGGCCACTCCGGCCATGCCAACCTTGGGCTCATCCACTGCCTTCAGGATGGAGTCCAGGCCCTTTGTGGGGTTACCCGAGGCCTCCCCATGGCCTGACACCTTCCTACCACCTGAACTTTATTCCCACCTGCCTTCACAGGGACCCACCGCTCCAGCCAGCAGGGCCACTCAAGGCCTCTGGAGCAGGACCTTGGCTTCCATGCAGGCCCCACGCACCTCCACCTCTCTTTTGCTCAGTAGACATGTGGGCGCAGCTCAAATGCCACCAGTGGCAGGAAGCCATCCCTACTCTCCCCAGGCTAGTACTTCCTCCCAGCCTTTGTTCGCGTGTGCTCTCTCCAGGTAGCCATTTGCCAGGTAGCAGAGTGCTTCGAATAAATGCTTCGGCTTGACCTGGGTTGGAATCTTGGTCCCTACGTGGAACTTTGGGCAACTGACTAACACATTCTGCACTCCTCGGTTTTCCGTCTCTAAAATGGACATGATGCCTACCTTACACGGTGGTTATACAAACCTCGGAGGCTGGTCTGTACCATGTGCTTGGCACAGTACCACGTGCACCATATGTGCTCAGTAAATGATAGTCATGGTTGTTATTATTTATACACACTGGCCCCTGCTCCCTCAACGACCATTGATGTCTGGACAGTGGGGATCACTTGCTTTTTTTTGTAGCCCCTGCACAGAGCTGTAGTTTGCAAATACGAGGACTCAGAATATGAATTGCTTCATTATCCCTGGGACCTAACGGCTTATACTGAGTCCCGAGTCCACTACTTGCTGGCTGTATGACCTCGGGCAAGTTTCTTAACCTCTCTGACTCTCGGTGTCCTCATTTACAAAGGGGAGAAAATAATGATACTTTTTTTTACAAGTTTTTGCGATGTTTAAACGGGGCACTCACAAAGTGTCTGGGGGGCCATCCCGGGGGTTAGTGAGCCCCTAATACAGAATCTGCACGTAAGTAGGCCATCGGTGAAGATTTTTTGAATGAATGAATGAATGAATGATCCCATTGTAACAGCTGTAATGAGGTGGAGAGGTGGAGTCATAACAGTATTCTCAATTACAGTAGTTTGGCCTAGGTTTCTGGCATAATTCTCTCTCTCTTCACTTTATTCTTTTATTACTTGGCTCTGGACCGATTGCCTGGCTTTAACTGGCTTATGGCACGGGGGCCTTTTTAGCGAATGCCTCCCAAGCGTCTGTGGAAACAGACGGGTCACAAAAATACATAGAGAATTTGGCCACTTTCCTCTTGAGGAGAGCTGGCTGGTGGATACAGCAGCAAAGTGACAAATAGAGAAAGATGTGTTTGCAGGGCCACTGGATGAGGCTTTATTTGCCGGTTTACTAAGAGCACGTGCTTTTGAGGCAGCATAGATAACCAGAGACATCAGCCAAGAGAGCAATTTAGCTGCGGAAGGGAGGGAGACGCTGTTTTCCAAGACGTGGGGGGCCGGGGGCGCCCCCTGCTGATCAGAGCGTGTAGCACACGGCCCACCTCCCAGCTGGAGGGCTTCCTTGCTGGCCACTGAATGGGAGTCAGACTCCGCCTGAGGAGGCTCCAGCCTCCCAGCTCCGGTCTGTCCAGGATCCACCGACACCGAGGGACTTTCAGTAGCGGACCTGAGGACAGGGCACGCAAGGCACGCAGACGGTGCGGGGCACGCAGACGGTGCGCGGCACGCTGGGGGAAGGCGCACAAGGGGGACAAGAGGGAGTGGAGCACGGGTTACAGGGCAACCTGCGGAAGAGAGGCACAAAGGGGCGGGATTAGGGACAACAAGTGGATGCCCCCCCAGATGCCTCGCAAACTCAGCCACTGCTCGCTTTCTCCACTCCGCTTCCCTAGTCCCCCCTCCATCATCCTTGCCTGTGCGACCTCCTAACTGGTCTCCTCAGCCCCACCCTTGCCCCTCCTAACCACTGCCAGCTTCGCGGCCAGAGCGATCTTCTACAGACACAAATGTAAGTCTGCCACTCCCTGCCTAGAACGTTTGGTGGCTCCCATTTGGGCCGGGATGGAGAGCAGCTTCCTTCAACTTAACTGTCACGTCCTCCTTGAAGCCCTCCATGACCTCTCGGTGTCAAATCCCCCAATGGTACCATGTGCCTCCTTCCAGAGAGATGGCATGATTGTCCTGTTACCATCTGTCTCCCCATTAAACAGTGAGGTCAGCAGCCCGGTGTGAATACGCACCCTGCATGCCTGGCCTGGAGCAAGCACTTAATAAGAATGTGTTGAATAGATGAACTCACTAATTAAGACAGAAGGAATACGTGGCTAAAGGAGAAAAGATGATCTCAGAGACCGACAGATGTGGGCTCAAAACCAGAAACAACAGCCTGGACCGTAGATGGGAGCCAAGTAGCCCAGAAACTGGACAGGCAGCCCAGGGACCACATCCAGCCTGAAATAAGTTTTGTTCGGCCAACACCGTATTGTTTTTTAATTCGTTGAAAATATTTAAAAGTCAGAGAAATTTAACATCGAAAAGACATCCAGATTCCCAGCTTCTCTCGAACCATCGGAAGATCCCATGATACTGGATGTGCCCCTCATACAGTAGAAACGGCCCTCGTCGGGGGCGGGGCCCTCATGGGACTAGACATGGCTCTCTGGTTCCCCAGAGTCCCACCGTGACCCACGTCACACATGTGCGTTAGCACCCTGCTCCTTGAAAAGCATTCGACTTTGCAACTCTTGCCCCAGAGGGTAAGACTGAATGACAGAGCATTCAGCTGAATGCGGAATAAGAAACTGCCTACGGGGTGAAGCGGTGGCTCAGTCAGTTGAATGTCTGACTTCGGTTCAGGTCATGATCTCGCGGTTCATGGGTTCAAGCCCTGAGTTGGGCTCTGTGCTGACAGCTCAGAGCCTGGAGCCGTCTTTGGATTCTGTGTCTCCCTCTCTCTCTCTCTCTGCTTCTCCCCTGCTCGAGCTCTGTCTCTCTGTTTCTCAAAAAAATAAAGTGTTTAAAAAAGAATTTTTTTTTAAAAATAGAAAACTGTCTACAACAGTAATCAGCCCAGCAGGTGTCCATGGGCCCGCGGTGTCCTGCACCCAGGTGACTACCAGGCCCTGCTGAGCGCTTGCCATGCCCGGATTCTGACCCTTCCCACTGCTTACATGGCCAGGGCCTCCTGAACGGTTTCCCTGCCTGGACCCTCCTCCCTCCACTCCGTCCTTCCTGCAACCACCCGTGCCATCTTCCTGAAGAGAAGCTTTGAGGTTTCACCGACTCACACAAGAAACATTTACTAAGCATCTACTATGTACCAGGTGCAGGAGATAAAAATAATTTCTACTGTCTCTGAGCTCTGAGTAGTTACCGTCTCATTGGGGAGATAGGCTGTGAAGCAAATTCTATCATTTCCTCCTCCTCAAAAAAAAAAAGATGAAGGCCTCCCAATTGCCTATGAAATAAGGTCCCGCCCCCTGCCCCCAGCATGGCCTTTATGGTTCCCCAGGAACAGGCCCCACTGTCCTTTCATATCTTCCTTCCCACCATAGCCCAATCATGTTAAGTTACCTATTGGTCCTCTCGAGGCAGAAAAACCTTTCCCCCAAGTATGAGCTCCAGTTGCCTATCTGTCTCCCTAACCAGAAGGACACACAACCTGAGAGCAGATGCCTTGTCATCATCTGTGTCCACAACCCCAGTGGCACACGGTACATGGGAAGCCCTTGGAAGGAGTTCGTCGACTCGGCGAGGAGCACAGTGCCTCCAGGGGGCCAGGTTCGGGATGGCAGCATGAACACGTGCCTGACTTTCTTTGGATCAAACCAGCTTCCTAATCGCTTCCGAATCATGACGGGGCTCTATCTCATGGGTAAGCCCAGTTGCTTCCTCTAGCCCCCTCCAAACCTTGCACTCCTATGCACAGCCTCAGCCGGGCCCACTCACTTGCAGTCCTCGCTCTCCAGCAGGCCCCGGTACGTGCTGATCTCGCCCTCCAGCCGGGCCCGCACGTCCAGCAGCACCTGGTACTCCTGGTTCTGCCGCTCCAGGTCAGCCCGGATCTCGGCCAGCTGGGACTCCACGTTGGTGATCAGGCCCTGCATCTGGGCCAGCTGGGCGCTGTAGCGCGCCTCGGTCTCCCCCAGGGTGTTCTCGAGAGAGTCCCTCTAAGGCGAAAGGAAAGACGAAATAGCTGAGCAGTTCTCCTGGCTCAGAAAGAGCTAAGAAGAGCCAAGTCTCTCTTTGGGGTTGGGAATGACCCCCGTCCTACCTAAGTCACTGTGGAGACTGAAGCCCAGGAAGGCTGAGTGACTTGTTCCAGCTTAAGAAGCTGGTAGGTAACAGACTAGAATTTGAACCCAGGTCCATGTGACCCTAAATCCCTTATTCCTTCTTCAGCCTCAGTCTGGCTATAGATTTTGGATCTGAGGTTTGCCCAGCTCCTCCCCTGCAGCTTCATCTAGATCCGTGGTCTTCAGCCCTGGCTGCATTTTAAAGTCACGTGAGCACCTTTAAAAAATCCTTGTGCCCGGACCCAACCTCCAGAGACTCTGATTTCACTCATCCAGAGAGGAACTGAGCATGGGGAGTTTTTAAAACTCCAGTAGGAAGCACGGGTTCAGAAGGACAGACCAAGCAGAGAACAAGCCTTCCTAGGGAGTTGTGTTTGACAGTGTCCACCTAACCCGTGTCAGATTTGAGACAAGCCCCTTTGATCTCTGTGCTGGGTCTCGGGAGAAACCTCCACCAAGGAGAGGTCAGCTGGGCAAGCGTCCGTGGTGGCTGAATCGGGACCTCCTCCCCCCAACCCCGCTAGACGCCCGCACCTAAGCGCATCGCCACCTGAGATCCAGAAGCCACCCGGCAGCACTCACCAAGCTGTGCTGGGCCTGCAGCTCGATCTCCAGCGTGTTGACCGTGCGTCTCAGATCGATGATGTCCGACTGATAGCTCTGAAGCTGCTCGGAGCTCGTGGCCACCTGCTGATTGAGCTCCTCCATCTGCAATGGGGGAGACAGGAGACGGGCAGGAGCGCCTTCTCGGGGACCCTAGGGAGGCCAGCCCACCTGCCAGAGGCCCACCTGCGTGTTGAACCATTCCTCCACGTCCCTGAGGTTGGTCTCCACCACGGTCTCATACTGACACCGCATCTCCTCCAGCGTCTTGTTCAGGTCCACTGGTGGTGCAGCGTCCACCTCGATATTGAGGCGGTCCCCCAGCTGGCACCGGAGGGCACCGACTTCCTGGAAAGGCACAAGTGTGAGGTCACATGATCCCACTCACCACCCCAGGGAGACACAGAACCGAATGAAAGATGCCAAGATGTCTATGTTAGAGGGCCCTTGGAGGATCGCCGTCCACTCCGCAGCAACCGTGTGGTCTTCCAGCTCCGGCCGGATGCTCCCACAATGGCGGAAGCGCTCCATCGCACTTCCTGTCACTTTGGCAGAAGCCAAGAGCCACGCCAGGGTTTATTTGCTCTCCTTGGGCTGAAACGGGAAACCCATGCCCCGGCATTCCCAGCCACCCTCCCAGCCTATGTTCGTCTGGGAGGGAGGACAGCAGGAGCCCGCCTTTACTTGGTTCAAAGGCCTAAGTGAGAGCAGGCGCCTCCCCAGGCTTGGCTGCCAAAGAGAGAAAGTTGTCTCAGAGGCTGCCGGAGTGTGCGATAATGCCTCATTAGCGGCCTCTCGGTGGGGCTCCCAGTTCTCTGCTTTAAGTAGGATGAGTCAGGTACCTTAGGGCACCCAGTGAGTACGTGGTGACTGATTGTTACTTTGCATTTAAGCCTAAGGAAACCCAGCCAGGATTCAGAGGCACGCGCTCTTTCAAATCCCAACTCAAGAGGTTGAGAGTCAAGTCAGAGAAGGGGCGGGGGGCACCAGAGCTCTGGTGGTCTTTGCAGCACACGGGTGTCCAGGGCGGAGGAATCTCCCTCTGCGGACCTACTGGCAATGAGGGGGAAAGTCAGAAAATATAAATAGTTGACCTTTGGATTTTGGACTAAGTATATTATATGCAAACAGGAGCAAGGAAGAAGGACAGGATGGGGACAGAAGAAAGAAAACCACTGCAGTTGACTGTCCCTTGGAAGAGATGGAGGTCGGCCCTAGCAGCCGAGCCTTCCAGAGAGGGACAGGCCATTCCGCGTGAGTTCTGGAACACAACCCCCTGTGGCCCTCAGGCACCACTGTGCCTCCAGGAAGTTTTCTCTCATGAGAAAAACACTTGCAGTCAACAAGCATCTGGCAGTCACATAAGACCAGGAAATGCAGAAGAGAAGGTGGCTCGTCTTTCTGAGCAGGGACCAGGCGACAGGGGTTTCACACCCATGACCTCACTGAATGCTTGCAGTAGCCCCGTGTCATAGTGCTGCTCTGTTTTACAGAGGAGGCTCAGAAAGCTTCTGTGAATTGGGCAAGTCACAGAAACAACACGCAGCAAGCCTGGGAATTTCAACCCAAGTCTGTCCAACCCAAAACCTCACGTGCTTCCCGCTCTGCTTCCCAGGGGCCACGTCAGCTTGACCTGAGGGCTCACCTCCTCGTGGTTCTTCTTGAGGCACAGCAGCTCCTCCTTCAGGGACTCCACCTGGGCTTCCAGGTCGGCCTTGCACAGCGTCAGCTCGTCCAGGATCCTGCGCAGCCCGTTGGTGTCGGCCTCCACCAGCTGCCGCATGGCCAGCTCCGTCTCGTACCTGCATGGGGACAAGGTCAGCAACTGAGGGCTGAAACTGAATGCAGCACTCAGGGAAGACCTGGAGCCACTGACACTTCTCCAACCCTCCCTGAATCTAATGGAGATCTGCCCCCCAAAGACATATGGGGAACGGGGGGCACCCCCACCATCCCCAGGCCAGACTCACTTGGTCCGGAAGTCATCCGCAGCCAACTTGGCATTATCGATGTGCACAACCATCCTGGCATTCTCTGCCTTGGTGCACAGAACCTGGGGGCAAGGCACGAGAGGGGGTTCATTCAACATAAGAAGAAGGAAAAAGAGCCCAAAGGAGAAGCCGGTGGCTGATGGGGCTCAGCAGCCCAGTGGCCATCCCTGCGGGAGCCCCTCTTCACTGCAACTCTGGGAACTATTTGGTGAACTGCTAGTCCTTGGAGAACGTGGGATTTATTTTCTAAGCACCTAGGTCTTCATAAATCCAAATGCCCCACTTCGGTTGCAGTGAACAATGTGGAAGGAAAGAATGTCTAGTCTGAAATCATTCCTGGGACAGGCAGATCCTTAACAAACACTCACGTTTACTGAAAACGCGCCATGTGCCAGAGGCTGCGTTAAACACTTTGCCTGCATCAACTCATGGAACCCTCTTGACAGACCCCTTAGGTGAGAACCATTTCTGCAGCCAGTTTACAGATGAGGCAGCTGGGGCCTAGGGAAGGGAGTGTCCCCTCCCAAGACATGCAGCAGCAGAACTGAGTCCGGATCCCAGACCTCTTTCCATGTTAAGGACTCGAGCTCAGCACTCAAAATGATGAGCCAATCCTAGGCCCTAGGGAAGTCTCTCTCCCTGAATGAGGCTTAATAAATTAACGAGACTCAAATCTAGAATGCCAGCCCTTCTGGTTGCCTTCCCATGAGTCTGCTCACCGCGTGCCCTCACCTTCTGCTGGAGCTCCTCGATGGTCCTGAAATAAGACTGGTAGTCAGGGCACATGGTAGGCACTTGAGACTGGCAGGCCTCCTGGATCTTGCTCTCCAGCTCCGCGTTCTCCCGCTCCAGCTGGCGCACCTTCTCCAGGTAGTTGGCCAGGCGGTCATTCAGGAACTGCATGGTCTCCTTCTCGTTGCCGTTGAAGGTCCCTTCACAGTACCAGCTGCAAGTGCCCATGGAGCTGGAGATGCCGCTGGTTGGCCGGCAGCTGCTGGGCCAGCAGGAGCTGGACAGGTAGGTCTTGGAGAGGCAGCTGGCTGGCCGGTAGGCGGTCGGCGTGCAGACAGAAGGCACGCATGTCATGGGCTGGCAGATGTAACCCAGGCACAGCTCAGGCCGGCAGCTCATGCTACTGGAGCAGACAGAGGGGGACCGCGGGCAGCTCTTGATGGAAGCTGGTGAGCAGTTGGATGTCATGTCGAGGAGGCCCTTTTGCAGCTCCGGCTACCTGGATTGCCAGTGTCTACAGACCCCATCCTGCTCGGGCCTTTTTATACCCCTGGAATGAGGGGGCTCATGCTAGAAAGTCACCATGGGGTGGTGTCGATGTTTATACTCAGCCCCAGAGGAAGCTGCTAATTAATTTATAATTTGGTTTCCAATAAGGAGTCCCTTTCCTCATAAAAGAGGCCAAGCTAGTCATTTGGCTCAAGCAGGACTCCGGGCTCCTGTCATCCATCACCAGGGGAGAGCTTCAGGACACATCTTCAAAGGATCCGCTCCGTGCCTGGGCCCTCATTACCAGGGCGGGGCTGCCAGGACACCGCAGCGCCTGGACCCCGTGCCGCCAATGCCCCCCGCGCCCCCGCCTGCTCAGGCCCTGAGAAAAGCCACAGTTCCGTGGGGCAGCAGCTCGTTCTTTTAATGAGAGCATTCCCTGTGGGAAGAGGCCTGCCGCTTAAGGAGGAAATGTGTGGGTGCCGGGAGCTTCACCGATACTGGCAGTGCTATAAATCCAAGGAGCTGGGAAACAGAACCTCAGAGGCTTCTAACTCTGCACCATCTCCCTACCTAGGGGGAGACGTGATATCAGGGAGGAGAGAACGAACTCAAGACACAGACAGGAAGCCTAAGAATCAGGGGCATCTTTTCAGCTGGAGGCTGCTAAGAAAGAGAGACGGGAGGCTCCCACTCTCAGGAAAGATCAGTATCAAGATCATCCCGGTGGGGCAGACGCTCTATCTTGACCATCTCCAGACCCTCCCTTCACCAATCACTGCCCCGTACACAGAGATGTCGAGAGTGCCGTGACTGTCTGTTGAAAGGACAGGGGTGGACAGGCTGGAACAGGCTCTACTTGCACTTTCTGCAAGGCAGGGCTCCCCGCGGGACCTCTGAGACGGGAGGCGGTGTGAATCAGCTCCCCTGACAAGTGGCACCCTGCAGCCCTGGCGTGAGCTGAGCCAGCGGACTGGAGCAGGTGTCTCCAATTATAGAAGCCTTGGGCATTCCTTAAGAAAGCAACAGCGGTTTTCTGTCCTGCCTGCAATACCCGTGGGCTCACGCACTTATGTTTAATCCGTGGGTGTTACATGGCCGCTTTTTATTCATTAATCTTCTCAATATAATACTGGGGTGTAAGTACTTGTCTTTTTCTCTCATATATTTCTAGAAGTGTTGGCAAAAGGGCAGGGAAGGGAAAATGCCACGCAGCCCTGTTCCCAGAAATCTGTTGCTTAAGAAAAGTCAAGATACAGATGCTACATAGGGCCGGTGATCTGACTACAATACACACGTATAAATAGGCAAGAACGGCTTCAGTCTACGGCAGGAAAGCAAGACAACAGGCTGACAATTTTGTTTTAAAAGGTCTTCAAATAAAAGGAAGAATTCTTGAGAATTAAAAAAAGAAGGATAGAGATGCTACCTTCTAATTTGCTGTGTGACCTCGGGAAAATTGCTTTACCTCTCTGGGTTTCCATTTCCTCATGCAAATTGAAAGGGTTCAATTAAATCATCTCTCGGTTTGAGTTCCTGCACCAACCGTAATTCCAGTTCCTTTGTCTGGATGAACTATTTAGAGAAGACGGTAGCGTCAGAGGGGAGGGGGTGTGATGGCAATACCAACCAAATGGAATGAGACACATCAGACCAGCCTTCAAAATCATAATCAGCATTTATTGAATCTATACAAGAAGCAGTCACTGTGCCGGGTGCATGGCATTAATTTGCCCATTTAATCTTCACCCCCCCAAAAAAAATCTGTAAAATAATTATTATTGTAATAAAATATACCAGTCGTTCTCCAAATGTGGCCTCCAGACTAGAAGCATCTGCATCGCTCAGGAACATTTAGAAATGCAATTCCTGGGGGCGTCTGGGCGGCTCAGTCAGTTAAGCGTCCAACTCTTGATTTTTGTCTCAGTCATGATCTCACAGTTTGTGAGATCAAGCCCCACGTTAGACTCTGCGCTGATAGAGCTCTCCCTCTCTCTCCGCCCCTCCGCTGCTCATGCTCTCTCGCTCTCTCTCTCAAATATAAATAAATAAACATTAAAAACTTGCAATTCCTCAAGTCCACCCCAGGCCAATTGAATCAGAAACCCTGAGGCTGGGGCCCAGCCGTCTGGGTTAAACAAACTCTTCAGGCAGGTTTGAGAACCACTAACGTATCGGAGCATGTGTATCTTACTACCTGCCGCCGGATTTCCTCTTGCAGAAAGAACTGTCTTTCCTTGAAAAACATTAAGCTCCTGGGGTAGAATATGGGACCCCAAGTGCCTGGATGTTGACCGGCAAGACATCAGAGGGAGAAAGGGGAGAGGAATTTGGAGTTCCTGAGACAATCAAGGAAGCAAGGGGCGAAGGGGAGAGGGTTGCTGGAGCAAGGAGACAGGAAGGGGCAGAGAGCTCTGTGCGCTGTGGCGTGCAGTCCGACCCCGTGGTGTCCACGAGAACTGCAGCAAAGTCCACCAAATTCAAACTCAGGGCGCGAGCGCCGTACCGTTTCACAGGACAGAGGAAGGACAGGGTCTCGCGTCACAGTGGATGCAGCAGTGTTCAAAGCCCAGAGCGGGTGCGAAATAGGGGCAAGGACAGGTGGCCCTGGGGCAAGAGGGTGCCCAGCCCATTCTCAGACCCAAGTCGATATGAGGCCGAAGCCAACTACTGGGCAAATGCGTGTATTTGAAAAGGGGGAGGGAGAGAAGGGAAAGTGACTCAAAGAAGGGTAAGGAGGTGGGGGAAGACAAGGAAGAAATACCAGTGAAAGCTGGAGGCTAAATATGTCAGGGTGAAGGGCAGGTTTAAATAAGTAGGTGGGGGGCACCTGGGTGGCTTAGTTGGTTGAGTGTCCGACTTCAGCTAAGGTTATGATCTCATGGTTGTGAGTTCGAGCCCCACATCAGGCTTGCTACTGTTAGTAAAGAACCCACTTCAGATCCTCTGTTCCCCTCTCTCTGCCCCTCGCCTGCTTGCACTCTCTCAAAAATAAATAAACATTAAAAAAATAGATAAATAAGAGTAGGTAGGAGGCACGGAGGGCCTGGCCCAAGACTGTCTCCACTCTTTGAAAAACCAGAAAGACTCCAAGACAAAAGACTCATCAAAGCTGAAAATAGGTAGTTCTAGCATCCAAAAAACCAGTTTGGGGGCTCCTGGGCGGCTCAATCGGTTGGGCGTCTCTCGGTTTCAGCTCAGATCATGATCTCACCGGTTCATGGGTTCGAGCCCCACAGTGGGCTCTGTGCTGACTGTGCCTGCTTGGGATTCTCTCTCTCTCCGTCTCTCTCTCCCTCTCTCTCTCCTTCTCTCAAAATAAATAAACTTAAAAAAAAAAAAAAAAGCCAGTTTGCCAACCCGCCCATATGCACAGCACTTTCTGTCAGCTTTTTAGGGTCATGTCTTCAAATATAAGCAGAAGGATCACCAGACGTTTGAGAGAAGCTTCCAGCATCGCAAACAGAGGCAAAACAAAACAAGCAAATAAACAAATTGCTGAAGAGGGAATTGGGGGAAACTGAAACAAGGCAGGATTTAAGACAATCTATTAATACATGCGTATACATGGGTGTACGTTTTTTAATAACCTGGGGGATAAGAACGGCAGTCTTGAAACAATGTTATGAAAGAGGAACAGAGAACAACTAAAACATAACTCTTTGAAAGTAAAACTATGGTAACTGGAATTTAAAATTCAGTGCAGATGTTTGAAATTAAAGGAGAGAAAAAAGCCGGAGCTGAGGAATAGTCAGAGACTACAGTTCAGGAATCCGCTGGTGCTCGGGGTGACGTCAGAGCCTCCCTGAGCTCCCTGAACTCCCGGCTGCCTTCCCAAAAGGCCCTCCCCCTAATGAAGGAGCCCTCAACCCTGACCGCCCCCTAGAATCACCTGGGGAGCTTTCTAATACCCCAGCACCAGGCCATATCCCGAACCAAGTCAGGATTGCTGGGGGTCAGACCATGCGTCCATATGCCTCCCCCATGTCATTCCAATGTGCGGCCAAGGTTGAGAATCTGTGACCTAATGAAAACAGCATTATATTCAAAGTTGAAGTAAATAATAATAAGTAACAAGTAAGTAATAATAAGTGGCAAGGCTACACAGGATCTGGGACTTTCCATCTCGGAGGGGAATTAAGATGGCTTTGGAAGGGGTTTGTACCGCAAGGAATGTCCTAAAGAGGAAGTGTGCCTGATGGAAAACGCAGTTTCCTAGAGCCCATGCGTTCAAGAGAGCACCCACCCACTGCTTGCTGACTGCGGCTCCCCTACCCCCGACTTTCCTCCGAGTCAGAAAAAATAGTCAGTCACGGAACTGCCTCTCCGCTTCGGCCGCTGGGCGTGGCTGCTTGGAAGGAAAGCTCAGAAATGAAACTCCGGGCAGGGAAATTGCAGACGCCCGCCCTCAGAGCGATCCAGGCCTCCAGCGAGGACAGACGGCCAACAACATGAGCTGTTTTCCAAGGCCCAGCACATGCTCGGTGAAGCAGGGTGGACCTTATATATATTTCAGTAAGTGTCGTGGCCTCTGTTTTACTGATGAGGAAACTGAAACTGGGCGAGGGGCCACGCCGTGCTGAAGCTCCCACAGGCGGCAAGTGGCGGGGTCAGGATTTGAACCCCAGGTCACTCTGACTGCACCTTCAGAGCCCATCTTCATCACACTAATACCAAGGCCCCTTTAGTGGGCCTCCTCCTGCCACTGAGGCAGCGAGTGGGTGCCCTTCCTTTCCCATCCCAAAGCTTTCCCTCTGGCGGGGGTCAGTCTTGCTCCTGGCACCTGACGCCCTGTCCAGCCCAGGGAGGCAACCAGTAAAGTTTTGTTGAATAAACTGAATGATCGTGAGACCAGCAGCCTCTTCAGGGGGCTGAGCCTCAACTAAAGCAGCCAAGGTGTTCCAAGAAGGCCAACACGGAGGTGGCACAGGATGCCAGGAGTCAGGGGACTGGGAGAGACCAAAGCCCCAGGCCCTCCTTTACAGGAAGTTAGAAAGGGGACGACTCTTGGGGCACCTGGGTGGCTCAGTCGGATAAGCATCCAACTTTGGCTCAGGTCATGATCTCACGGTTCGCGAGTTCGAGCCCCGCATCGGGCTCTGTGCTGACAGCCCAGAGCCTGGAGCCTGCTTCAGATTCTGTGTCTCCCTCTCTCTCTGCCCCTCCCTCACTCTCTGTCTCTCTCTCTCTCTCTCTCTCTCTCTCTCTCTCTCTCTCTCTCAGAAATAAACATTTTTTTAATTAAAAAAAAAGAAATGGGACAACTCTAAAGTAGAATCAGGGTGAATTATATCAGGTCCCCTTAAGGGGTGGGGGTTCTCAGGCCCACCTTGGTCAGTGTCTTTCCCCAATCAGTTCTCTACCTCCTGTGCTGTTACAACTCTCTAAACATCACTAAGATTTCATAGTGGTGCCCTTGGCATCTTAGGAAAAGCCCAGGGCTATCTGGAGACAACCCGCCTTCCTTTCTGCCTGAGAAAGTTTTACCTTCATCTGCATTTCCCATTGGGATCCATGGAGCTTGGTATTTGCCTGGTCTGTTGGGGGAGGACAGTCTGGACACAAGTGAGAGCCTTTGGGCCAAGATGCTGGGAGCGCCCACTGCCATGTGGAAATGCTCTGAGGCCCAAAGTTGCTGCGTGTGGCATTGGGTGCCAAAGGCACACATGACATGATGAGTCTCTTGTGGACAAGAATCTCTAAATCATGGGTGGAAGTCACAATGGCGGGCTCACTCTCCTATCTCCTGTTTTTGATGGAGTGTGGGTTTAGGGTGCTTGCTGGACTGGGGGGCCGTGGGAAAGTTCTGCAGTGGAAGAAAGAAACGCAAGTCCCCTGGGCGTGGGGTTTCCATATTGCTGTTCTTCTGAGAACCCCAGGTATGAAATGAAAAGCTGCCTATGGTGCTTCACGCTGCCCTGGCCTCAGCTCTATCCACCCTCCTCTGGGGTGTAGTCTCCCGAGGAGACTAAGAAGGGTAGTGGGAGAGGACTGGTAACACGGTCACCACATCAGAACCTTGGAGAAGGAGCATCTTCATCACGAAAGCGGAGCAGCTGAGCAAAAAAACCCCACTGTACGCCCTTACCCACCCCAAACAGAGTCACAGGGACCCTGTCATCCCCAGGGTCATACGTGGTCAAACATCCCTATTCGTCTGCCCAGGAGCCAGCCCTCTTCACCCAACAGAGACACAAAACAGCGATACCAGCACGGTGCCAATGGGACATCGAGAGCCAAAGCAAATCCGCTTTATTATTCTGCCCACACGAGCCCTCTGTTGCATTTCAGAACCCACTAAAAGAGCACCCAGAAGGAAAACTTGACCCAGGAGGCAGCCTGAGAACAGAGACTCTGGCTGGCACCCATTGAAATGATGAGGAATTGAGGCTTTCAGGGGTCACCACCTTTAGTGACAGGTTTTAAGAGACTTTGAGGTGTGTGTTTGTAGTGAGGCCTCTCAGGGCCAGGCTCCAGGGCCCTGGGCCCTGCAGAGAGAGGGGAGTGGGCTCTGGGGTTAGGGTTGAAAAGAGGCCAAGTCTAAGGCCTGGAGACAATGGCCAGTCACTCTCAGAACCGGCCCCCCGGGCAAGGCACACAGATGGGGCGGGGACTGCAGGTTGTGCGGACAGCGCCCGGACCACAGGAGACCGCAGGAAGACAGGGGAGGCAAGACTTGGAAGGCGAGTGGTCAGGGGTACACGGGTTACAGGGCAGCCTAAAAGGAAGAAAAAGTTCAGATTACTATGATTTCTCAGTTACTGTTTTCAATAACTCAGAGCACCTTAAAAATCACCGAGTCCTACCCCCTTGTTTTATCAATGGGGAAACAGAGGCTCAGAGATAAAAAGGACTTACTGAGGTCACATGATGACTTTGTAATAAGACCAGAACTAAAACCCCAGGGCTCCTGACTCCAAATACGGGCCCTTCCCGGGCACCATGCTGTCTGCCCAGAGCTTTGTGGATCGCGTTTGGAAGACTGGGGAGCAAGCGGCGACACTCACTTGGAATCCTCGCTCTCCAGCAGGCCCCGGTACGTGCTGATCTCGCCCTCCAGCCGGGCCCGCACGTCCAGCAGCACCTGGTACTCCTGGTTCTGCCGCTCCAGGTCAGCCCGGATCTCGGCCAGCTGGGACTCCACGTTGCTGATCAGGCCCTGCATCTGGGCCAGCTGGGCGCTGTAGCGCGCCTCGGTCTCCGCCAGCGTGGATTCCAAAGCATCTCTCTGTGAGGGCAAGGATTGGGTAGGGAAGACAGAGGTGAGAGGTCCGAGGAGGAGCAGGGAAGATGCACTTAATCCATCTGGGTCTCAGCGAGGCCTCGGAATCCAAGACCAGAAGCTCAGAGAATCACTTTGAGCCAGGATGAAGCACAGCTGGGCATCCCATTTGAGGTAGCCAATCAGCCCTGTAGCCTCCCGGATCGAGAGAGTATCTCCCCTATTAACCACATCTCTGAGTAACTGATAATTACTCAGAATGAAACTATCAGAGCTACTGCCAGGCCACGTCAGTTGCTACAGGTCTCCTGTCTTTTACCACTGGGACATTTGTGAATGGGGGCTGGGACCTCATTCCCTCTACACAGGAAGCCCCTGATGCTTACGAACTTGAGGCCCTGGAGCCCGCCTGTGTGGTCAGAGCACAGAGGCCCAGGGGGGGCTCGTGTGCTGCCGGGTTGCTCAGGCCCCGGGCTCACCATGCTCTGCTGGGCCTGCAGCTCGATCTCCAGGGCGTTGACCGTGCGTCTCAGCTCGATGATCTCCGCCTGGCAGGACTGCAGCTGCTCCGAGCTGGACACCACCTGCTGGTTCAGCTCCTCGGTCTGAAACATACACACACAGGAGCTGGTCAGGACCATCAGGACTCAGCTTCAGAGGTCTACTGAGGCCACAGAGAATCAAGAGCCTTCCAGAACACCAGTTCAACACAGTCATTTCATGCCCATATCAATAACGGCCTGGAGGACATTATTGCTTTAGAGGACAGCAACCTGCCCAACATGCATAGTGAGGTCGAAACAGAGCTGGGGCTCAAACTCAGCTTCTTGATTCAGAACCCCAAGGTCAATTCTGTTTGACCCACCTTGTGTCTCTGTTGCACTGTTTCCAGGCACGTACCTGGGTGTTGAACCATTCTTCAGCATCACGGCGGTTGTTCTCCACCAGGGTCTCATACTGGCACCTCATCTCATCCAGAACACGGTTCAGGTCAACAGGCGGGGCAGCGTCCACCTCGACATTGAGCCGGTCACCAAGCTGACAGCGAAGTGAGTTCACTTCCTATGGCACAGATCAGGGTCAGCACTAACTTTCCCAGCCAGCTGCCTCACTCACCCTCCTCCCCTATGCCTACCTGCTCCCCCATGCTCACCTGCTCCCCCCATGCTCACCTGCTCCCCCCCCCGTGCTCACCTCCGCCCCCCATGCTCACCTGCTCCCCCCCCCGTGCTCACCTCCGCCCCCCATGCTCACCTCCTTCCCCCATGCTCACCCACTCCCCCCGTGCTCACCTCCGCCCCCCAAGCTCACCTGCTCCCCCCGTGCTCACCTGCTCCCCCCATGCTCACCTCTGCCCCCCAAGCTCACCTCCTTCCCCCGTGCTCACCTCCTTCCCCCGTGCTCACCTCCGCCCCCCATGCTCACCTGCTCCCCCCATGCTCACCTCCACCCCCCGTGCTCACCTGCTCCCCCCGTGCTCACCTCTGCCCCCCATGCTCACCTCCGCCCCCCGTGCTCACCTGCTCCCCCCGTGCTCACCTGCTCCCCCCGTGCTCACCTCCGCCCCCCAAGCTCACCTCCTTCCCCCATGCTCACCTCTGCCCCCCATGCTCACCTCCGCCCCCCGTGCTCACCTGCTCCCCCCATGCTCACCTCCGCCCCCCAAGCTCACCTCCTTCCCCCGTGCTCACCTCCTTCCCCCGTGCTCACCTCCGCCCCCCATGCTCACCTGCTCCCCCCATGCTCACCTCCACCCCCCGTGCTCACCTGCTCCCCCCGTGCTCACCTCTGCCCCCCATGCTCACCTCCGCCCCCCGTGCTCACCTGCTCCCCCCGTGCTCACCTGCTCCCCCCGTGCTCACCTCCGCCCCCCAAGCTCACCTCCTTCCCCCATGCTCACCTCTGCCCCCCATGCTCACCTCCGCCCCCCGTGCTCACCTGCTCCCCCCATGCTCACCTCCGCCCCCCAAGCTCACCTCCTTCCCCCGTGCTCACCTCCTTCCCCCGTGCTCACCTCCGCCCCCCATGCTCACCTGCTCCCCCCATGCTCACCTCCGCCCCCCATGCTCACCTGCTCCCCCCGTGCTCACCTCTGCCCCCCATGCTCACCTGCTCCCCCCCATGCTCACCTCCTTCCCCCATGCTCACCTGCTCCCCCCGTGCTCACCTGCTCCCCCCATGCTCACCTCCGCCCCCCAAGCTCACCTCCTTCCCCCATGCTCACCTCTGCCCCCCATGCTCACCTCTGCCCCCCATGCTCACCTCCTTCCCCCATGCTCACCTGCTCCCCCCCGTGCTCACCTCTGCCCCCCATGCTCACCTGCTCCCCCCCATGCTCACCTCCTTCCCCCATGCTCACCTGCTCCCCCCGTGCTCACCTCCGCCCCCCGTGCTCACCTGCTCCCCCCCCCGTGCTCACCTCCGCCCCCCATGCTCACCTCCTTCCCCCGTGCTCACCTCCGCCCATGCTCACTTGCTCCCCGTGCTCACTTGCTCACCTCCCCCCCTGGGCTCACCTCCTCCCCTGTGCTCACCTCCTCGTGGTTCTTCTTGAGGCACAGCAGCTCCTCCTTCAGGGACTCCACCTGGGCCTCCAGGTCGGCCTTGCACAGGGTCAGATCGTCCAGGATCCTGCGCAGCCCGTTCATGTCTGACTCCACCAGCTGCCGCATGGAGACCTCCGTCTCATACCTGGCAGGCACAGAGCAGGGCGCCTGAAACTACATCTCGTTTTTATGTCCAAGTCAGATCCCAGCCCAGGCTGCCCTGGGTCCGTGTGTCCCATCTTAATGCCTCAGTGACTTTAGTGCTGCCAAAACCCTGAGTTCTGGCATCACGCATGTCCACTTCTAACAGCCCCCAACCAAGGGGCAAGCAGGACACTCACTTGGTTCTGAAGTCATCTGCGGCCAGCTTGGCGTTGTCGATCTGCACCACGAGCCTGGCGTTCTCTGCCTTAGTGCACAGGGTCTGGGGCAAAAAAGAAGGGACGTCAGTGCTAGGAAGGACATTCTGTTGGCTGGAGCTCCCCGAAGCTGGCAAGACCCACCTCCGGAAGGAGGGAGTCAGCCATCCTGGGACTCCACGAAGGCTTGTTACAGACATCCAGTAGGGATCAGAGAAGAAGCTTCTGCAGCCCCTCGCACTGCAGTGCCTCTGAGACCTGTAACCTGGCATGGACATGGGGAAAGGCTCCAGCTAAGACTGGCATGGTGGCTGCCTCTTATCTTCCTGTCTCCAGGCCACTGGGGGCTCAGGGCAGGTCATGAACAACAGTGTACTCTGTGATTCCTTGGTCACAAATGGTCCCTATCAGGAGGCAGCTGGAACTTTCAGGGGACGTGGGTTGGGCAAGAAGGAAACGTCTGACAGGTTCTTTCTTCCCTGAGTTCTTTATAGAAAACTTGGTCTGTACCAAACAAATCAAGTCTAAACCCCTCGCCTTAAAAAAGAAGAAGAAGGAGAAGGGGAAGGGGAAGGGGAAAGTGAGGCGAAAGGAGAAGGAGAAGGAGGAAAAGAAGAAGAAGAAGAAGAAGAAGAAGAAGAAGAAGAAGAAGAAGAAGAAGAAGAAGAAGAAGAAGAAGGAGAAGAAGAGAAGAGGAGAAGGAAGAGGAGGAGGAGGAGGAGGAGGAGGAGGAGGAGGAGGAATTAAAACTCATAGAGGTAGGCCATGCTAGCAAAGGTTACATAGTCAGTTCATAGAGCCCGTAGAGCCTGTGTTCAAGCTCTGGCTCCACCAACTGCCGGCTGGACCACCTAGAATAAGTCACTTAACCAGCCTGAGCTTCAGTGTTCTCTTCTGTAAAATGGGCTAATGATACCTCTCTCATCGGACGACTGGGAGGAGCAAATGAGGCCACAGATGTGAACATGCCTTGTGACTTCTGTCAAGCACCCCGTGAGAGCAGGGCTACCACCACAGCTATCCTGGCTTCCCGTCCAGTGCTGGTGATATCAGACTCCTGGGCAGCCAAAGCCACTCTGAACATCTCACCTTCTTCTGGAGCTCCTCGATGGTCTGGAAGTAGGACTGGTAGTCGGGGCACAGGTAGGGCACCTGCTGCTGGCACCACTCCCGGATGCGGCTCTCCAGGCCAGCGTTCTCCTGCTCCAGCTGGCGCACCTTCTCCAGGTAGCTGGCCAGGCGGTCGTTCAGGGACTGCATGGTCTCCTTCTCGCTGCCGCTGAGGACGCCTTCCCCGAACCAGCTCCCGCCCATGCTGTAGCTGGTGGCAAAGCCTCCATAAGGCAGACAGAGAGCGGGCAGGCAGCTGGCTGCCCTGCAGCCGCTCCGGCCCAGCCCAACCGAGCACGCAGAGAAACTCCGGGCCCCGGGGGAGAGGCTCGGGAGCCTGCAGGAGCTGCTGGAGTACATCGTGGACATGCGAGCAGAGCCCCCACCAGCCGCTCCTGGGCCCTTGAGAGATGCCGAAGAGAAGCTAGCCTTCAGCCACTTGGAAGCCATGGCCTCGGCAGCCCAGACACGAGCGATGGGTCTTTGAGGCCAGACGCCCCCCAATGTGGAGAAGCAGCTCTTCACCCCAGGTTTATACCTCTGCCCCAGTGGGCGTTGGCCTTTACAAAGGGTTTTCTCCTCATTAAAGTTAATACCACTTTCTAGAAGAACCCCTCATTACCCTGTGATTTAGCTTTGAGTGAACGTTTCCCGACCTCGTAAAATGGGAGCCCCGTTGAACTGGTGGCCACATCGAGACGTCTCCTCCGCCCCGTGTTGCCGGGAAGACCAAGTATCCGTCAGTTCTTCAAAGGGGCCTGTCATCCAAGCCCAGACCTCAGCCTCCACCTTAGGAGGTGTGGGAACCCACAGCCAAGATCTTGACTTTCTCCAACATTGTCTCCTTTTATGGGCCCAAGGGAGTAGAAGAAGCCTCTGGATTGGCCCCTGGGTGCTGGAAGAGCAAGCCTGGCTATTGCGGGAAACAAAGACCTCATGCCCAAGGAGACACAGAAGGCTCTAGAATGGCCCAGGAGATATGGCAATGCTGATCAACTATCCCAGTTTCCACAGGACTGTTCTTGATTTACTGCCGAAAGCCTCATATCTCTGGGAACCCCTCAGTCCCATGAGAAATGGGAGAGTTGGTCACTGCGGACAGAGCAGAGCCTTGGGGTGAGACCCCCCGCTCCCTCCCTCACCAGGAAATATGGCTGCTTGTATAGCCCCACCCTCAGCCAAAACACCAAGAGCTCAGCCTACTGAGCACCTGTCCATGGTCACACTCACCGTGTGTAGGAAGGTATGTCTCCCCACACCCTGGCCAACATGTGGAGAAGCCTTTCTTGCTAGCTGCCTGGAGACTGAGGGGGAGTATGGAGACGCAATCCGACTTTCAGAGTTTTATCTGCTGCAGGAGCTGTCTGGACTGATGTCCGGAAAGCTTGACAAGCGGTGAGGTGCATTTTTCCGGAACATCCCATCTGCCAAGCAAGTGAGACCTGGGAGAGGGGCTGAGAGCTGAGCCAGAGGGCAGGTGTGGCTGGGCTCTGCAAAGGACAGAGAGAGGGAGAGTGTGGGCTCCACGAAGGGATGGCCAACAGCCTCTGGTGTCCCAGGAGAAGCAGCTCAGGAGCGTGGTTGCGTGTGAACTCTGCAGGTTCAAATCCCAGCCCTGACATGTACCAGCCGTGTGCTTGAACTTTTCCCCATCTCTCTCTGTTCCCTCCTCTGTAAAATGGAAAGAAGATAGCAATACTTACTTGCTAGGGCTGCTCTGAGGATTAGAAAGCCTGTAGAAACAGCACCCGCTCATGATAAGTGCTCGGGAATGCCAACCACTATGATTACCGGTCCCCTCATGGGGGGAGTCTTGCTGTGCTCAAGCTGACAACACTAAGAAGCTGTCACTAGGGAGTGTCAATGGGCTCTGAGGACCTAGACCACCATCCCACAGGCCAGAGGCAGGTGTTTGGGGGCCCTCAGATATAGAACTCATGAGTCACCATGCCCTTCTACACCCAGGAGCCTGGTGTGACCAGCACCCGCCCAACACAGTTCCAGGGACTATTGGCTGCCTCACCTTCTCCTCCCTGGAAATCCATGCCTCAGTGCAAAGGACGCAGCTGAGTTGAGAGCCTGGATAAGCCTCCTTCGGTGTTCGTGTTTCCCATCAGGTGAGTACAGGGCTCCACCCAAGCCCTGCTAAGCCTTCCGTGCTCGGGGCTCAAGGGCCATCCTGAATCCACAGGGCCCAGAGAAACCACAGCAACAAAGGTCTGGGAAGCCCCATGCTATTAATACATGTGACCCGTGGGGGGTCAGATGGGTTCCTAGGCAGGGGTCCACACCTGTGCTGCCCGGAATGGGTTCGTCTCCCCTACACAGCCCTATTAATAGGGAGGCTAATGGTACTAGCCGTCATTCACTAAGCACTTAGCACCTGCCAGGCCCCATGCCGACTTCTCTCCAGGCATTCTCTCATTCACTGCTCACAACAATCTCATGAGATTGGCGTCACCAATACCCCCCATTTAGTAGATGAGTAAACTGAGACTTGGAATGTTCAGGAGCCTACCACTACTCCAGCCCTGTTTTGCCCTCCTGGCTCTGAATGCCCATGGTAGTAACTGGTGGTTGATCCGCTGGCCCTCCCTTCTATCCTCAAATCGTATTGTGTTTGAGCCCGGTCTTCCCAGGGAGACTGAAAGTTCTTGGGGGCAAGGACAGACCGCCGACTTCTTTTGAAATCTCTATCACTCAAGCACGGAGCTAGGCTGCCAGATGTCTCAGAATGAAAGAATAAATGAAAGAAAGAATGAATGAATGAATGTTTTGCCCATGGTGAATTGTGCTACGGGAGAAAGAAAAGAAAGGATTTCGAGAGAAAAGGAACGTTTAAAAAGGGGGCGGGGGGATAAGGAAGGAAGGAGAAAAAAATTGGGTAGGAAGCTGGGAGGAAAAAAACACTTCCAAAGTCAGTTTCACTATCCCTACTGTTATAGATGGGGAAACCGAGGCTCAGGGATGGAAAGAGATTAGGCAGCTCTATGTAGGGGAAGCAGCACCTGCCAGGACGAACATCGATAAAGTGTTCTCTGGGCCAAAAGTCATTTTGCCAAAGGGAGACAGGCCTATCAGCCTATTTGTGGCTTAAAGTTCTTGATAAGTTATTTTAGATGAATTTATAAAACATATAAGTAACATTTTTAAAGCGATGAAGTACCCTCAAACATTCTGGTCTATTTCCATTCTTCCTCAGCATTCTTTTTATTAAAACAAAATAATGACCTAGAACCCCTTATCAGCAAGAACCTATCTTGCTTAGTAAGTATCCTAATTACTTTCCCAACAGGACCTGTGTACTCCACTGAGGCGGGGTCTGTGCTGTCCCCGGAACATGCCGTGGGTACACTTGGTCGTGCTTTAAAATACCCTTTCCCCTCCTCCTTCCTGCCCTGCCCATCCGTCGAAGGCTTTCATTAATTCCAAATCCCCCGTAAGCCACCGGATCTCAGTGATCTCTCCCCATCCTGAGAAGCTGCGAGACTGTCCCCCACCCACACCCACCGTGCCTGGTGCTGCGTGGCAGCGCGGGCGCTGTCTCCCCAGCTGGACTGTCGGCTTCTTGAGGACTGGGCCCGTGACCCACCGTTTGACCCAGCTGCTTCCCCCGCGCCCGCACTTCTCCCTGGATGTGCCCCTGCATTAGCACTGGGTTTTTCATGCTCGAGGTGTTGACTGATTAATTGATCGGAGTGTGTGTGAACAAGAAAGATAGCCAGATAGCAGGTCTGCAAAGTATAAACAAGATCAGAACCACCTTGAAACAAAGGATTATGCTCACTCTGGGGAAATTTGATAAAATGTAATGTTTGATATCATCTCTCTCTCGGTGTCCAGAAAAGAGCAATGACTTGGGAGTCAAAAGGCACGCAAGGAGGTCGTAAGTCTGTGCCAGTGCAGTCCCCAGCAGTGCTGAGCAAAAGTGCCGAGTTCTGGCTTGCACCGCAGCTGGCGATTTAAACCGGAACTCAGTTAAATGTGGGTGTGAGGTCGAGATAGGAGGGGTCCCTTAACCAGTGCAGATGCTCTGAAATTCTTTTTATTTTTTCATTTTTAATATTTATTTATTTTTGAGAGAGAGAGAGTACAGGCGGGGGAGGAGCAGAGAGAGGGGGAGACACAGAATCTGAAGCAGACTCCAGGCTCTGAGCTGTCAGCAGAGAGCCCAACGTGGGGCTCGAACCCACGAACTGTGAGATCATGACCTGAGCCAAAGTTGGACGCTTAACGAACAGAGCCACCCAGGCGCCCCAGTGACTGATTCTTGATTTCCCTCAGGTCATGATCTCACGGTTGTGGGATTGAGCCTGCATTAGACTTCACACTGAGGGTAGAGCCTGGTTGGGACTCTCTCTACTCCCCCATCCCTCCCCCGCTTGTGTTCTCTCTCTCTTTCTCTCTCAAAATAAATAAGTAAACTTTAAAAAAAGAAGAAAAGAAAGCACCTACCTACCTACAACCACACAGGGCAGTCTGAGTGCCTGAGACCAGGCCGTGAGTGTCCATAAACTGTAGAGTGCGCACATGAAAGGGACACTCGGTACCGGGAGAGGCGTTGACAGTGTGATTATTTGCCAGGACACGACCCGGTGTGGTCTGTCTGCCTGCAATAACAGGGCGGCTTGAGCGGCGGCCGGAACACAGGGCTCAGTCTGCTGCCCGCTGCCTGACCGTCTCCGCGCACCAGCGAGCAGGGCTGGGATGGGCTCTGTGCACCCCTCGCCGCCCACCTCTCCGCCCACCGTCTCTGGAGCCTCAGGCCAGAGCGGGGAGTGGCAGACGTCAGGCCCCAGAGCGGGAGCGTGGAGCACAGAGGGAAGCGGGCCCTGTCCAGCAGGCAGCAGTGATTCAGCTTGGGCGGGGCTGGGGGGAGACTCTCCACGCTGGAAAGAGCACCAGAGTCAGAATCGGAATAGCTGGGCGATGGCCTCTTCTCTGCTACTCACTGCTGTGTGGCCTCAGGCAAGTCACTGTCCTCTCTGGGCCTGTCTTCTCAACTAAAGAATTACTCAGGGGAACGAAGAAGACATGGGGCCCTCAGACTTCTCACGGGCATGCTTCTTTGACCAGAGGGGTGTCCAGGGCCCAGCACAGTTAGACTGGATGCCCAGAAGGGCATAGCTCAACCAGTAGACTTTGGGGCGCTCCAACCTCTGCCCCACAGTGAGGTTCCTTCCCCCCTGCTCCATGTCGGACCCCCCCATACTTCACTGTCCCTGCTGCCCTTCACTTCAGCCCTGTATCCAGGACTGGGGACAGGGGGTCACCTGGCCCTCCTGCCTTCATCTCCCAGCTCCCCTCCCTGAAGTGGTCTCCCAGGCTGGCCGCCCATCGTTTGCCTCTCCCTGGTCGGTCTTGGAAACCCCTCTCCTGAACTGTCACCAGTGTTGGGCCTGACGGTGGGCCGGCAGGGCGGTGGAAACTGGACTAAGGAGGAGAAGCAAAAGGGAAGGAGAGGGAACCACCAGATCCAGGCAGGGTGACCAAGGAGGGCTGGCTTGGGAGCCTTTGCCCCCTGTGGGGCCACCCAGGTGGGTACCCGTGGGCAGGGCCGAGGCTGTGAATAATGGCCGTGCCCATCTGGGTTGGGTCGGTGTCTGTTCTCATGGACCAGGGCATGAGGTGTCCTCATTATTAAATATTTTTAATCACCCTGTCACTTCCTACCACTCAGACCCAGAGAAAACAGACCTGAAACCAAAACCCACTTTACTGTGACCCTTGACCAAACGTCCCCACGAACTAACCTCATAAGAACAGACAGAGTCAAGTTTGCAATGCCAAGAGAACACACTTTATTGGGTATAATTCCAGGGGAACCTAGTTGCGCACAGCATAAAAGCAGTTAAGTCCAGGAACACAATATAAGAGGTTATTTTGGTAGAAAAAAATCTGCTGAGCAGGGAGCCCCTCTAGGGAATGGGGAGGGGTCATTTAGAGCCAGGTGTGTCCTTTCAGGGGTGTCCTTCCAGGGGGGGGGGCTGGCTACAGCGGGCAGGGCTGCAGGTGCTCCCTGGAGGAGACAACCTTCCCGTCTCTGATCTCCTCGGTGATGGTGCGAATCTGGGTGGTGACCTGGGGAGCCGGGCCGCAGGGCACGGCCGGAGCACAGGGCACAGTCGAGACATAAGGTACCCTAACCGAAGGCTTGCATTCCGTGGCACAAGGGTGGGCAGGCAGCCTGAGGAAATGAAATAATATCAGAGTGCATTTGGCATCGGGGCGTGGGACTGAGATTCGTGTTAGATGGATTTAGGAGATAGGTGGGTGACAACAACCGATGGCTTCGGCGCCTCTGAAACCCCCCAAGGGCTGCAGGGGGGAAGATGAGGAGCTCCCAGCTAAGCACAATGGTTGGGACAGCACTGTGGGGGGCGGCTTGTCCCCCTGTGGTGACCAAGTTGGGACGAGAAGGGATCTTGAGGGAGAGGCTTTGGATCAATCCCTGTCGTCCACAGACTGACACCCTCTCTGAGGCACTGAGGGCTGGTCCTGGGAGCCCAGTCCCCACGCCTGGCCCTCCGGGGCCCACAGCCACTCACTTGCAGTCCTCGCCCTCCAGCAGGCGGCGGTAGGTGGCGATCTCCGACTCCAGCCGGGCCTTGACGTCCAGCAGCACCTGGTACTCCTGGTTCTGCCGCTCCAGGTCACACCTGATCTCAGCCAGCTGGGCCTCCACATTGGTAATCAGGCACTGCATCTGGGCCAGCTGGGAGCCGTAACGCGCCTCGGTCTCCGCCAGGGTGGATTCCAGAGAGTTCCTCTGTAAGGGGAAAGAGGAAGAGGCGCCCGTGAAGGGAGTCCCGGCCAGAGACCCTGCAGCCCTGGGTATCTGCATATCCTGTGTGAGCATGCCCCACGACAGCCCGCAAGCTGAGGCCAGGGGGGTCAGGGCTTTGCCAGGAGCTGTGGCCGGTCACCGGGGCAGAAGCCACTCACCATGCTGTGCTGGGCCTGCAGCTCGATCTCCAGGGCGTTGACCGTGCGTCTCAGCTCGATGATCTCCGCCTGGCAGCACTGCAGCTGCTCCGAGCTGGACACCACCTGCTGGTTCAGCTCCTCGGTCTGAGGGCCCAGAGCACGGTCAGACCAAGTGAAGCTACTTTAAAGGGGGAGCCCCCTGCCCGAGGAGCTTGTGGCCCCCACCCTCGGCCGCCCCAGCCCCACCTGGGCATTGAACCAGGCCTCCACGTCGCGACGGTTGTTCTCCACCAGCGCCTCATACTGGCATCTCATCTCATCCAGGACCTTGTTGAGGTCCACCGGGGGGGCGGCATCCACCTCCACATTCAGTCGGTCCCCGAGCTGGCAGCGGAGCACGTTGACTTCCTGCGGAGAGGGGGCAGGATGGCACACGGTTGTGGAAGGGGTGCCGGATTGAGGGTTCCGGTGGCTGGGTTCAGATCAGGTGCCGGCTGGGTAACATCGGGATGGTACCTTCTCTGGGCCTCGGTCCCCTCGTGGGCATACACCTGCCTCCTCTGGGGATTTGGGAGGGTGGGGTGAGAAGAGGCAAACGTCATGCAAATAGAATAAATGTTATCGGGCACCAGCGTCCAGAGGGGGATTCAGTGTCATGGGCAGGCGTGTGGGATCTGTGTGACCTTAAGCAAGTGCCTTAACTCCTCCGTGCCTCATTTTGCCCAACTGTAAAATGGGATCATCGTGAGGAAGAAATGAAATGAGAACGAAACGCAAAGTGTTTCAAACAGCTCCGGGCATACAGGGTGACGTCCACAAATGTCAGCTGGAGCTCCTGGGGGAGCAGTTGTCACGGTTGTTAGCCCCGAGGGTCACCGGGGGCTCTCTGCCAGGCGGGAAGCACCGGAAGGTCGCGCGGCACCACCCTCACCTCCTCGTGGTTCTTCTTGAGGCACAGCAGCTCCTCCTTCAGGGACTCCACCTGGGCCTCCAGGTCGGCCTTGCACAGCGTCAGCTCGTCCAGGATCCTGCGCAGCCCGTTGGTGTCGGCCTCCACCAGCTGCCGCATGGACAGCTCCGTCTCGTACCTGCACACACACACACACACACACATACACAGCCCTGCCGGGTCTGCACACACAGGAGGGTCCCCGCCCCCTCCCGTCAGCTGCAGCGGCTGATCTGAGGTCGGCAGCACGGTGGGCCTTTCCTTTGACCCGGAAGGGATCCAGGGCCCGTGCCATATTCCCACTTACTCGGAATTCCTGTCTGGCCTTACTCCCACCTCCCCAGCTCCCGGGGCCGGGAACAGAGGCAAGAGAAGGCACAACAGACCTCCCCCGATGAGGCCCACTCACTTGGTCCGGAAGTCATCAGCAGCCAGCTTGGCATTGTCAATCTGCAGGACTAGCCTGGCGTTCTCAGCCTTGGTCAGCAGGATCTGGGGAACAAGGGGCGTCCCGGGAACTAGGAAAGGCCCAGCTCACAGAGGGCATGCTTCTAAGCTCTACCGGCACCTTCGGCACGCCCAGCCCTGAGCCCTGAGCCCAGACATGGAGGGAGCATCAGTCTCGGGAAGGGCATCACCACAAGCAGGCCCCGGAGTGGCACAGTGGGAGGCCTCGGGGAGAGGGGGAAAGAACCAAGCCACCCTGGATTCAGATTCTGCGTCTAACACTCACAGGCTGTGCGATCTTACGCAAGTTGCTGAACCCCCCGGATATTTAACTTCTGCATCTGTTCAATGGGCCCAGTAATACCCATCTCTCCAAGATGAGGAGTAAGTAATCCAACAGATGGGGAAGCATCGGGCGCTGTGCCTGCCTCTGGTAGAGGCTGGGTATATGTTGTTGCCCTTCCTATAGCTGAGACAGCCGGGGAGGAGAGGGCTGGCTGGCATAGAGAGAGGCGGCAAGGGACTCACAGAGTGGTCTGGGTCCCCTCCCCCAGGAAACCAAGACCCCAGAGAGAAAACCTTGCCCTGAACAGAGAATTCCCTGAGAGCTACCATCTGTCTGCAGTCCCTTGGGATGAGACAGGACGCCCCCCCACCACCACCACCACCCCACTCCCACCCAGGGCTGGGGATGCTGGAGAGGCGTCAGGTCCCCGTTACCTTCTGCTGGAGCTCCTCGATGGTCTTGAAATAGGACTGGTAGTCTGGGCAGATGTAGGGGATCTGAGACTCATACCACTCCCGGATGCGGCTCTCCAGGCCGGCGTTCTCCCGCTCCAGCTGGCGCACCTTCTCCAGGTAGTTGGCCAGGCGGTCGTTCAGGAACTGCATGGTCTCCTTCTCGTTGCCGTTGAAGGCGCCCTCGCAGAACCAGCCCCCGCTCCCAACAAAGGCGGAGGGGTAGCAGCCAGCGGCCAGGTAGGAGCCGGGCGAGCAGCTCCCGAGGCTGGAGAGGCCCAGCCTGACGGAGGAGGCCGACCCCACAGCACCAGCCAGACTGGGGACCCTGCAGGAGCCCACGGAGCGGACGGAGGACACCCGAGAGATGCCACCTGCTGTGCCACACAGGCCCTTGACAGAGCCAGAGGAGAAGACCGGGCCGCAGACCTTGGTGGCCATGATCCTAGCAGAGGCAGGTCACAGTGAAGCGAGGAGCTCAGGTTCTAGATTCTCAAGGCCTCTCTGGGGTGTTTATATACAGTCTCCACGGGGTGTTGGCATGTTTCTCTTGGGAAAGCCTATTCTGATTCCAGAAAGCTAATCTCATCAGAATGTGATTTTTGCTACCCATCCAGAATTTCTTACCTTGTAAAAAAAAAAAAAATTTGAATTTTGTTTGCTAAGTCAGGACTCTCGTCTGTTGTCATTTCCTGTCAGAATATGAATTTTATTGCCTCTTCAAAGTCTTTGCACCAGATCCCGTAAATCGGGAGTGGCCTCACAAATGACATTTGGTTCCTGCTCTCTCCTCGTGCCTTCCCCCGAGCAGCCCAGTCTGTCTGCTCGTCACCCCAGTCCACTTCCCGAGACTCACAGGTGCTCCCGTATGCCTGGACCCCTGGGAGGGCTAAAAGGGAGCAAAGAGAAGGACAATCCACAGAGCTACCATGTTCAGGACCCGGAGTTACTTCATCTGCACCTCACAACTGTCCTGGGAGGCGGCCGCTCCTGTCTCCATTGCACCGATGTGGAAACGGAGCCTATGAATGCCTAAAAAAAAAAAAATAAGCTTGCTCAAGGTGAGCAGGCAGTGAGTGACAGAGCTTGGAACTGAGACCAAGGCTCTCAGACCCCAAATCCTATGCTCTTGTGTCCCCGCTGCTGCTTCTCTCACACAACCAAGGTCAAGTGCGGGCACCCAGAATCTAGGACCCTGATGGACCTAGGTCCAAATGGTGGCTCCGCGGATCATCAGCCCTGTGATGTGAGCCCATCACGCCAGGTGTCTGGCGTAGCTCAGTGTCCCCATCAGGACAGTGGAGGTCACCAGCCTGCCCTGCCCGCTTCCCACAGATACGAGGAGAATCAAACGGAACAGAAGTAAGAGTATTTTGAAAATCACTGTGTGCTCTAGAAATACTGCTTGCACGGAATAGTCTTTGATGACGGTTCATGGCTGTGGCCGGCAAAGGATCACCAGTGTGAGCCCTCAGAGGGGCAGTTTCCTTTGTGACCCGCAGGTCTCTGAACGCAGGAGAGTAGAATCAGGACCCTGGGGCAGCCGATACTGGGCCCCCTAGTCCCTAAGAGATGGGTCAGGGCAGATGACCAGAGATGGTCGATATAGATGCTTGGGACAGGGAAGGAATCACAAGAATACAGGAAGCACTGCCAGATAATTAAGCAAGCTGGGAGGAGCACCTGAGAATTAACCACCAAAGGTAAACTCCGTCTGCCGCCTCGCAAAGTGGGATTTCCCAAGGCCCGGGCAACCTGCTTACTCTTCTCCCACACAGACTCGGTTTGCAAGACTGGCGTTTATGGAACCATTTATGTGCTACTGAAGTTGTAATTTAGCAACCTCTTAAAATGATTTATAAGCTTCTCTCTGAAATTACTCAGGAGGGTTGGCTGTGGTGCACATGCCTCACCCACTTCAGTGGACACCTCGACGGGATGTCTGAGAGCGGCCCCCCCACCCCACCGGGAGCGAGAGCGGGGACATTAGGCCCCCAGAGCTCTGGATGCCACGACACCAGTTCCTTACAGCGGCGCCATCTCCCTTCCTCTGCGGGGCTGTCTCCGGGTTTCTCAACCTCCACGCTGACATGGTAGACTACATAATTCTTTGGGAAGGTGGGGGGGATGGCTTCCCATAAATTGTAAACTGTCAGCTGATCGCTGGATTCTATGAGCAGATGCCAGTAGCAACCCTTTCCCCCAGTTCTGACAACCCAAGATGGCCCCAGACATTGCCAACATCCCCTGGGAGGCAAAACCGCCCCCCGTTGACAACCACTGACCATCAGGACAGAATGGGGGCTCTAACCAGACCTCCCCATAAATGACCCCCTCTGTTTTCTAGGACAACTCGTGCAGAGTCTGGCTGTCACCGTAGGGCCCACTCAGGCAAGTCTCTAAGGCACCCATGCTTCAATTTACCTTATGTAGGACACAGTGCGCTCCTCCAAGGGCAGCCCTTACCAAGCCCTGGCACGGCTCTTCTCTGGGTCCTCTGGCTACTAGGCATCTGAAGTTTCTGGTTTTTTTAACCCCTCCACTGAGCAATCCATATCCGAAGATGATCTAGGTTTCCTTCAGGGCAACCGAGTAGGAAGGTGACTGCTGCTCTCTTCCTATCACTCGCAGTCTGTTCATCTGGGTGGCCGCCGTGGGCCAGAGTCCAGGCAGGTGTCTCCCAGGCTATGAGGAGAGGCACATACCTCTCCTGGCGCAGGCGACAAGTGGGCCAGAGAAGGGCCTTTGGTCGCTTTTGGTTCTCTACCTTTCTCCATGTTGCAGACTTCGAAGCCACCCCTCAGAGGGAAGTGGCGAGGGGGCCTCACGGGAGGAATTGCTCTGCTCTCTTCCCCCCAGAAGCTGGGGCCACCACAGGATGGAGTGAGACCCACTGGAACAGATGCCTGCAACAGGGAAGAGAACCCGGGACTCACAGAGCCGCTCATGTCCCAACATGGCCCCAAGGATCTGCCCACCCCACTCCCCATGGCGGCCCAGCCCTGGAGCCAATCCCCCCAATCAGTGTCAAGTAAACCAGGAGTGCCCATTCACCCGGTTTTATTTCAAAATAGACTCCTATTCCACGACCATTCTTTCTGGCATTAATCTAAAGGAGTGCCTGGGTGGCTCAGTCAGTTAACCGTCTGACCCTTGGTTTCAGCTCAGGTCATGATCTCGTGGTTCATGAGTTCAAGCCCTATATTGAGCTTTGCATTGATGGTGCAGAGCCTGCTTGGTATTCTCTCTCCTTCTCTCTGCCCCTCCCCTGCTCACTTGTGTTCTCTCTCTCTCTCTCTCTCTCTCTCTCTCTCCTCAAAATAAATAAATAAACTTAAAAAAATAAATAAGTAAAATAAAATAAAATACACTGGACTAAGAGTCAGGGGCCTGGAGTCCAGGCTGAGCTCTGCCCCAAACTCCCTGAGTGAGCCCCGTCCACTCGCGCCCCAGAGCCCCAGCCTGAACAGGAAGTGCCTAGACTAGGCAAGCTGGAGGCCCTTCCACCTCAGACATTATAGGATTTGAGGCCTAGGCATTTCCTGTGGAGGGGGCCAGGAGTCACCCTGCGCGTGTCTGTGACTCATTCACCATCCCCCACAGCCACTCCTCTACTTCTTTGCCACTAACCTGGAGAATAAAAGAATAAAGAGGGAATACAGAGATTCCAGCTTGTGATATAATTGAGTTTTCTTGTTCTTTTTGTTTTTGTTTTTGTTTTTGCAAACCCCCTTGGACCTCAGGCCCCCCTTGGCTTCCACGCCTCCACACCACAAGCGCAATGGCATGGGCTTCCTCCGGGCCTGCCCTCGTAGGCAAAGGCCACATAAACCCACCCCGCTCCCCAGGCTGTTCCCCGGAAGCCCCCATTTGGGGGTACGGAGTCACCAGGATGTCGAGCGGGCATCCCAGCATGTCCAGGCTGAGATGACATCTCTGGCCAGCTGAGCCAGGGACACGGCTTTGCAAAAGCTGGGGCTCAGAGAGCGTCAGACTGGACCAGGCAGGACCTGGGGCCTGAACTCAGCCAGACCTGAGTAGTTCAAGCTACTCAGTCACTCTGAGCCTCAGTTTCCCCAAGAGAAACCACAATCACAGGATTGGGAGAAGTAAACATGCTTGATAAACAGGGACTGGGGTCACAGATTTAAGAGATCAAAACTGTTCTTAGAACCCAGATAGCCTAAGCCCCAGGCAAATGCTGTATCCAAGGGCTCAAACCACTAGCCCTGGTTTCACAGCCGAGCTGTGCAAGAAAGACAGCTGCTCAAAGAGGCAGCGGCTGGGACTGAGTCCAGAGCAGGAGGGGCCCCCTAGACCAGGACCCTCTGGCCACTGACCAGAAGTTAGCACCTTCCAAAAGCCACCCCCACTTCCCACTGGAACAGGTGCTGGCTTTAGGGCGACAGAGCTGACCAGATGCTCTCTGCCCACCACGGCCTGAGCTCAGGGTCAAGGACAGGAGGAGAGTTGCTGCTGCAGGAACACAAAACACCCTGGCTTTTCCCAAGCCCACCTTGGAAGGCCACCGAGTTCAAAATCAACCACTGGGTTTGCAGGTCCTTTTTTGGTTAAAAAAAAAAAAAAAAGAAGTTTCCATTCTCAAATGAGCTTCCATCTGAAAGCCAAGGTTCTCCGTGGGCAAAGACCCAAGAAATCAAGCATGAGTCTGCTGCCCAGCTGATCAGTTCCCTCTACCTAGAAGGGGCCAGGCGCAACCTGTCGCGGTGGGTCAAGGAAGAAAGCAGCGTCTCTCTTTTTCTGCTTCTCAGGGCTGTAGTTAGAATGTGCCAGCCATCGCCGCCATGTGGTGCCCCAAAGGCCCTGGGGGCAGCAGACAATGGACCATGGGGCCGCCAGGTCACCACAAACAGGCACCAAAAGGATTAAGGTCACTCAAGAAGTGTAATCTCTCTCTCTCTGAGTGGCCTACTAGCTTAGGCTTGAGCCTCCTGGTCTTCCTGGTACCTGTTGGACCTTTGATGCCCATACACACAGGTCCTGCAGAATTTCCCACCATACGAGGCATCTAAGACATCCCGATCCCCAGGCTTCACCTCTTTAGACCCTACCCAGCACCCGCCCACGCAGGAACGGGGACGCCCACGCTGACCTCCGTTTCTTCCCCCACACAACTGCTTTTTCAAGGTATTCAAGCGATAAAGCACCCGGGACTCCTGGCCCCTCCCAGGAATTTCTGTGCCAAAGAACCACATCATAAACCTCGTGCCAAGTCTGCTGTCAGCTGTGAGATTCTAGTACAGACATGCAGGAACAGGTACACGAAGCTGAAGGAAGCATCATGGGAGGGGGAAAACATCAATTAAGTCTTTGGAGCCACCAATTCAGTTGGTCCAAAGAATCAGAGAAAGGTCTCCCTTTTTTAGTCTTGATTGGAAGAGACTCAGAGCTGTTCCCAGACCTGCTAAGGGTAGGGCTGCCAGATTTGATTGGCAAACAAAAAGGCATAAAATATTGGGGCACGCTTGTACTCGAAATTATTCATTGTCTACCTGCAGTTCCAAATTAACTGGGCAAGGCTGCCATCTTTGCCTTCGCCGATCAGGCGAGTAGGACTCGGAAGTACCATGTTAGCTAGTCCTCTCTCTCTCTCTCTTGTCCTGGCCACCTCGGTGACATTCCACCCTCATCACAGCTGCCTCGAGCAAGGTGACCCAGGACTTCTTAGGCAAGATTTGGCAGGTCCCTCCCTGCTCATTTCCACTCTCCTGATCTGTGCCCCAAACCTCCACCTACCCCCTGTTGCTGCCATCCCTCACCAGGCTCAGGACGGTCTGGACACACACTAAGTGACCAAGGTCAGAGGGAGGTGTCCTTCCCCACTCCCTGGCTGCCCCTCCATAGGACCAGGAACCCATGCTCGGGGGCCTCAGGAGAGCTGGCGAGTAGGCCACGGCTCCCAGCAGTGGCCTCTACAGGGCTCCTGGGGTTGTGGCTTCCCAGCACACTGCTCCTCACGTGGCCCCGAATCCCCACAGGGCCCGGACCTCACCCAGATTAGGACTTGAAACCCCCACTTCACCAGCTCCAGGACTCTCAGTCCCCCCAAAACACAAAGATACTTTCTCTCCTGCTAGGGTATAATGCTGGCAATCACCCAGGGCTTCGGATTCTGCTCCAAACTATCCTTGCCTTGGGGGAGGCTCAGAGAGCCACCCCGACCCCAGCCTTCGGCCGTACCTCCTTCGTTCTCTCTCACCAGCTCTGCCTCCTGCATCCCAGGCCCCTCTTCCCTCGCCTGGAGCCAGCTCTTCCTGCACAGCTGCATCGGCTGACGGCTCCCATCTGGAAGAGTCCAGGGCCTCCTGCTCAGATCCACTCAGCCCCTGACTCCCCCCGCCCAGCTTTTATGGAAAATTCCAGAGCTGTCACTGCTCTCCCTGAAGTGCCTGGAGAACCTGTGGTTTGTGAGAGACGCGGAGCCAGGCCCAGTGGGAGAAAGAAGCGGTAGGTAGCTCAGCCTCCCGCGTCCCCTTGATTCAGGTACCACTTAACTGAACTACAAAGCAAATTTCCCAAACACCCTGTTTAATTGTGTGCCATCGTCCGCATTTACAGGGCCCGGTGTGCAGTCGGTCTCAGTATTTCCTACTGACGACAACGTGTCTGCAAAGCAGACTGTGGGCTCCAGATTGTAATTAACTCTGCTTTATACTGTGGATTCCACTTGCAAACGAGGCTGAGATCCTTGGATGAAAGAAGCCACAGAGTCATCATGGCAGTTCATAAAAATGGGCCAGAAGTGGGAATACCAGCTCTTGGCCAACTCCCCCGCCCCCTCTCCTCGCCCGCAACAGGTGCCTGTGCGGGTCCCAGCACCCACCCAGCAATCCGGTCCTTCCCCAACTCTGTGGAAGACTGGAGTCCGGTGTGTGCTCAGCTCGCGCCGAACAGCCCAGAGGAACTGCTCAAAGGCATGCCGCTGGCATACCCTGCTGCTCTCCAGCCACTAAGCCCCAGGAACCCCATCCAATAGGAGGCAGTTCCCGGGCAGCCCTGAGATGCGCTGACCCAGGCGGGGAGAGAAGAGGGGCCCCAGTGGCTGACATGGGACAGACGGAACAGCGCATCATCACACGCCATCGACCACAGCCTTCGTGAGACAGCCCTGCCTTCTCTTCCCTGAAGCTTCCCTTAGGAGGGACCGTGAGGCCCCCCTTCCCGGAAAGCGCCAGGCGCCCTTCGTCTCACACTCTGAGTCTTTTGCGGACCCTCAAAGGTTGCCACCCAAAACAGAGAGACAACAGCCACCCAAGGGGTCTCGGGGCTGTGGTTCTATGCTCAGCCGTGCCCTGTTCACCAGAGTGCCCAGCTGCCCAATGCGAGACTGGAGAGGGGCCAAGGCCTGGTGTGGAGACCAGGCCCAGGTAGGACCAGGCCTAGGGCTCTGTCCCTCCACTCTGGGGCCCAGCAGGTGGCGGAAGAGGAGCCTATCTGCTTTCTGGGGTGAGCCTGCCCCCTGCAGGGCCCAGACGGGACGCGCAACCCCATCAGGGAGGACAGAAGTTGACTGCCCCATCCATGGGGTGGAGACTGAGAGAGAGGGAGGCGCCTCTGCCGAGGGCGAGGAGGAAGGTCAGAGAGGCGACACAGCAGTTAGCCACCTTGGTGCCGCACCTGCCACGCAGAGGCGCTTGCCTCCAGAGCCTGACCGGCTCTGAGGCATGGGATGCCATGATTGATGAAACGTTCCATGGTTGATGCCTCTGCCCCTAAGCACTGGGATTTAGAAGAGAGCCTCGTTTCTTCCCCTACATTCCCAGAACTGAATGCTTGACTTTGACGAAAGGCCGACCACAGGCTTGGAAAGCACGGTGGAACACGGATCCCAGCTCTCCTGATAGGCAGGTCACTTTGGCAGTCTGGGTCTCAGTCTTCAGACGTGTAACATGGGCACAATGGTGCTGGCTCATGGGATTGTTACGAAAATGAAATAATGCACAGGAGCCGGTAAAGAGTCAAGTACCAGACTCACCGTCGCTTTCCCCGTTGTTTTTAACCCCCTCTGCGTTGACACCTCTGGCATCCACACGTGATTCCCGTGCCCGCAGCCCTGGGAAGCAGAGGCGTGAGCTTGGGGTGGGCGTGGGCACCTAGCAAACCGAGGGAGGAAACAGCGACCCAGCAGGCCTCCCTCAAAGCTGCTCTCCCTCAAATGCCTGCCCTCTACAGATGACAGGGGACTAAATGAGTCCTGGATGGAAAGGGTGGACACCCACTGCACAGACCACACTACTGAGGCAACCACCTTCTCCCAGTTCAGGAAGGCTCCTGAGTTGGCTTTGACAGCCCCTCCTGGGCTTCCCTCCCGGCTTCCCTGGGACTCCCGATAGGGCCACAGAGGCCCTTGTGTGGGAGCCCAGCTTCTGTGCCCTCCCTGGGGCCTGGGTGAAAGGGTCCCAGGCCGAAGCCCCCACCAGGCCCAAGGTCCAGCTCATTTCATGGCTCCACATGGACCACTAACCTCAAACCTCATCAGGCTCCTCAA
This sequence comes from Paguma larvata, assembly GCA_030068075.1. Lineage (NCBI taxonomy): Eukaryota > Metazoa > Chordata > Mammalia > Carnivora > Viverridae > Paguma > Paguma larvata. Next base: position 43,185,808 of record CM057843.1, on the reverse strand, counting down.
CACGAATGTATAAAAGGAGGGGACTGCCCCCTCCAGAGCCTTGCGCTAGGCCCAGCAAGCCCAGGATATGCACCCCGGGGACCTTGGAGTAGCCATGGGGCTCAGCTTCGAGGAGCTTCTCTGGCCCAGCCCCTCCCTCCCTCAGCCTGGGGGAGACCCCTCCTCCAGCTGCTTTCTGCAAAATATGCCCCCTTATCTCTTTCATCCCCACAGCTCATCTTTATTCATCCTCTAATCTGCCATGCAACGCATCTTTCGAGCTTCTAGAACATTCTGGGTATGAGAATGGGCACGACTACAAAACTCCGCGTGCGCTGGAAGAACTCGCAGGTTAGGGAAGAGAATGGAAACGCTCTCATGTGTTGAGCAGTTCCTACGTGGGGGGGGACTGTTGTAAGCACTTGACTCTAATAAGCCTCCAGAGAGGCAGGGCTGGGCCGGTGAGGAAAGTGAGCCCACGGGGTAAGCCGCTGGGCCGGGGTTATGGACAGAGCACGTGGCAGAGCCGGGATCACGCAAAAGGGCGAGGTCACTCCCGAGCCTGTGACCTTCACGCCCTGCTCTCCAATAACTGCCAGGATGGTCATCAACACATGAGGACAGATGGGGACACTGGAGGCCTTGGGGACAGATCGGGGTGCTGGGAGCAGCAGGGGGAAACCAGAGGAGAGCTACCGTAAAAGGAGAAGCATAAGCTGAGCTTTGAAGTTTATGATCACGTAGCGTTGGGGGTGGCACCTCCCACGGCCCCGTCGGTCAGGCCGTGAGCTCCCTTAAGACAGACCCCAACTTCTGTCTTTCTTGCCAAGAGCCCATACGGTGCCTGTTACCCGGCGGGCTGACGAAACAGCATCACAGAGAGGTACGAAGTTTTCAGGAGTGGAGGCCAGCTGGACGCCTCAGCTCCTAGCACAGTTCTGGGCATGTGAGCTAGGATCGAGCCCAGCCCGTTCTGCAGCGGGGGGAGAAGGGAGGAACCTGGAAGGATCTGGCTTAGTCAGCTGGGTGGGCCGTGTTTGAGTGACGTCTGGAGAGCTAAGCCAGCCACCTGAGCCCACAGCAGACTTGGGACTGGAGGAGAAAAAGAATAAAGAATGAGGGGAATAAACGAGGCAGGGGGCTGGGGAGGGAGAGAGAGGAGAGATGAGGAGGGGGCAGAGAGAGGGGGCAATTGGCAGGCCTGGCAGAGCCCACCCATGCACTGGCCTAAACCCCGTGACAAAAACTAGGTAATATCTGTCAGGCACTGCCCGGTTCACGCATTCGTCTCTTCCTTCAGTGAGCGGGACTTCGTCCCAGCAGGAGGGACATCTGGGCAGAGACGTCTCTGCGTCCGGGCAGAGAAAGATAGCCCTCCCCCTTTCAAACGAGTGGTCAACACTGGGCTGGGCAGGGGCAGACGCACACACCCCACGCTATCCGGGTGCCACGGAGGAGGGAATGTGTACCTCAGTCTGGATGGGTGAATAAAAACCGGGTAGTCTCGGGGCGCCTGGGTGGCTCACTTAGTTCAGCGTCTGACTTGGGCTCAGGTCATGATCGCGTGGTTTGTGAGGTCGAGCCCCACATCTGGCTCTCTGCTGTCAGCGTGGAGCCTGCTTCGGATCCTCTGTCCCCCTCTCTCGCTGTTCCTCTCTCCCCTCTCTCTCTCAAAAATAAATAAGTATTTTTTAAAACCTGGTAGTTACCAATAACACAAAGGTGGAGGCACAGAGGGATAGAGAGGAGAAAGGTCACCTCAGACTGAGGTCCCTCATCGAACAAGGGCCCAAGGCTCCCAGCCACATGGCTGGGCTACCAAGACCAGTTTGCAATAGCAGGACCTCAAGGTGTGAGAGGAGGCGATTGTGGAATTCAGGGCTGGAAACAGGCAGGAAGAGCCCAGACAACGGTGGCCTCTGCCGGGGAGGAGTCCGGGTTTTCTTCAGTGGCCAGGGAAGCTATGGAAGCATCATTAGGCCAGGAGGAAGGCTTTCCATTTCCAGCAATCGTCCCCACTCGGGGGCAGAGCAAGGATGCAGGGGAAGCTCCCACTGGAGGCGGAGAGGCCAGGGAGGCTGTGAGGACATTACAGCTAACGGCATCCACAGGATGGACTTGGGAGGGCAGTCAGGGAGAAAGCAGGCCGAGGTGACTCCTGGGCTCCCGGCTCGGGTTTCCAGGTCTTCTGGGATGGGGGACCAGGGAGACAGAGATCTGGGAGAATGAGGGGCGCTCCCTCGAACAAGTGGTTTAGAGGAGGCGGCGTGCATGAGAGTCTGGAGTGGAGGAGAGGGGCTTTGCTGGAGTGCCATCAGAACGTATTGGCGATCATGACCATGGACATGTCCCAGACGGGCCAAGGGCAGGGTTAAAAGGAGAAAGGAGGCCAGGATCCAGAGGACTGGACTCCGCGTAAGGAGTGCGCCCAGCAAGAGGAGGTTGCAAGTCAGAACCGGGACATGGAGAGAGGCGGGGACACAGGGGTGCAGAGGGGAACTGGGGAGGAAGGTCAGTTCCGATTGAGGTCACTCATTGAGTCATGTGGCCAATTCACTGAGCAGGTTGACATGGCAGGACCTTGGGGTGGAGAGCAGGGAACTGCAGGTCTGAATGTCCATCATCTTAAAAGGAAGCACCTCGCAGAAAGCGGGGAGGCAGCAGGTGGGGGCTGGGGTAACAGTCCTGGGTCTCCTCCCCAAACCAGCCCTGCACTGGCCCCTCGAAGCCCTCCCCAGAGCCCTCCATGCCTCTTTCCCGCACCTCCCCATCCCCTGACTCTCCTAGAGCCCCGTTGCCCCCTTAGAGCCTCTAGGGGGTTGAACTGACTCCCGTGGCCTCGCATGTCTCCAGTTTGTCCCATTTGTCCATGTTTGCTGAGCACCATCGCCCACGAGCCACCCATTTCCCCCGTGTTTGTGCCTTGATGGTTGGCCCAGGTGCCTGTGTCCTTCCCGGCTGGGAGCTGCCTGGGCCGGGCCCTGTTGGGGTAAGCTGCTTGGTCCAACGGCACCTGCCCACCCATCACCCCCAATCAGGGCCTCAGCAGGTCCTGCCCTCAGAAATCAGGCCAGAATCAAAAATACGTTTGCAGAAAGGCAGGGAACTTTATTGAATTATCTTTTCTTTTTAGTAGAGAAGCTGGGAAATCAGGGTAGCCGGGTAAGGGAGAAGGGGAGGTGCATGAGGAGAGAAGCATAGAGCGCCCGCCCTCGGGAAACCCGGGGAGCCGGTGTCCGAAGCATCCCGCGGTCCCTCCCTCTCTCCTGCAGGGACCTGTCAGCTCTCTCCTCTGGGTGCTGAAGACAGAGGGAGAGGATGCCAAGTCGATTTAAGGTTTACGGGTGTCAGAAATGCGGCGACTGGAAGAGGAGGTAGTGGTGGTGACAGAGATGCTGGTGCTTCCTGAGAAACGGAGAGGACAAGAGACACTCAGGCTGGAGAAGACCCGCCTCAGCAGGTCAGGACCCCCAGGAGGGCTTCGAGCCCCCTCACTGGTCAGGCTGGGGGTTAGTTGATAGGGACTCTTCTGTTATTGTCCCCAAACGCGGGGAGGCCTCCAAAGCACCCCCAGTGGCTCCACGGGGCAGAGCCAGCTATTTTAAAAAGCAACAGACGAGCAAATGACCACATCCACCATAACCCCCTCCCTCGCTCCACTGGGGAGTCCGGCACTGCCTCCACCAGCCCTCCAGGGCAGCGAGCAGGAGCCCGACTCGCCTCTCCCACCGGGTTGTTTCCTTACCTCCTGCGGAGGTTAAGCCAGCCAACCTGGGAGAGAGAAGAGAGACGGCATGAGCAGAATCACCCAAGGACAGCTGCCCATCTGCCCTTGGATAGAGCAACTCGGATCGTCATTGAGAGGCCCCTGAGCTGGGCTTTTTTTGTTTGTTTTTTACCAACTGTCCCCCCCAGCCCAAGGGGCCACAGCGGGCACTTGGCAGGCCTGTGAGACCTAGGAGGAGATAGTACCGCCCCCAAATCCTCGACATTTGCCAGATTTTTTGTCCTCCCTCTGGTTCCTTCAGAACCTATCCCCTACTCCCGCTGAGCCCACAAGACAGCCTGGTCCCTGCAAATGGTCTGAAGACAGTGAAAGTGCCATTTTTATAGCTTCGTGCAGCAGACCCAAACCCGAGGCAATATTTTTCCGATATGAGATGTTCTGTCCATGGCCCCTGTTCCTGCCAGGCTAATCCCAAGGCCCCAGTTAGAAAGTTTAAAGGTACTGACCCTGCAGCCTGCTGAGGAAATCCACCCCACCCCCTCCAGCCCAGTCCGATTTAAGAAAACAGGAAGCTCTGGTCCTGGATCTCCATCCAGTCTGTTTAAGCTCAGAAGGTCCCCTTCTGTGTGGGACGTGAGGACCCGATCCTTAAGGCCTTGCCTGTTCAAATATCCAAGGGTCCTGGGGTCACTTTCCCAAAAGAGAGGCTTGAGAGGGCCTACCTGGCGTCCTGGCCCTCCAGCAGGCTGCGGTAGGTGGCGATCTCCTGCTCCAGCCGCGTCTTGATGTCCAGCAGCGTCTTGTACTCCTGGTTCTGGCACTCCATCTCGCTGCGGAGCTCGCTCAGCTGAGCCTCCAGGCCGCTGATGAGCCCCTGGATCTGCTGCAGCTGGATGGCATAGCGGCACTCCGTCTCCGCCACCGTGTTCTCCAGCCCGGCTTTCTGCAGCGTCGGGGGAGGCAACAGAGAAGTGAGAAGGGCAGTCGGGCCAGGCAGAGGCCTAGAGGCGGTGGCTGCCGGGCAGGGGGCGGCAGGCGTACCGTGCTAAGCTGGGACTGCAGCTCGATCTCCAGGCCCTGGAGGGTGCGCCTGAGCTCCGTGATCTCGGTCTTGCTGGTCTCGATCATGGCAGTGCTGGAAGACACCTCCTGGGTCAGCGCTGCACTCTGAAATCGGAGCAGGAAGGAAGTTACGGAGGAGTCCCGTGGAAGGCCCTGGCACCCCTTGGCGCCACGGGGTAAGAGGGTCAGGCACCTGGTGGTGGAACCATTCCTCGACATCCCGGCGGTTCTTCTCGGCCATGGCCTCGTACTGCTCCCGCATCTCGGCCAGCACGCGGGTCAGGTCGATGCCCGGGGCCGCGTCCATCTCCACGTTGACCTGGCCGGCCAGCTGGCTGCTGAACTCCTTCATCTCCTGTAGGGACGGAAAAGGAAGAGGTGTCAAGCTCCTGATCCTCCCTCTCCAGCTACTAGCGTGTTCTGGGAAGCGCTTCCAGGTCCCACCTCGGAGGGCTAAGTCTAGCTGCTCCGGCTTCTCACTGGAGGCCCATGCCCCGCCCTCACCTCCTCGTGGTTCTTCTTCAGGTAGGCCAGCTCCTCGTTCAGACTCTCGATCTGCATCTCCAGGTCGGTCTTGGCCAGGGTCAGCTCGTCCAGCACCCTGCGCAGCCCGTTGATGTCGGCCTCCACGCTCTGGCGCAGGGTCAGCTCGTTCTCATACCTGAAGGATTTTTTTATGTAAAAAAGCAACATGGAAATTAGATACTCCCCTAGTTCTGTCCTGGACTCTGCTACTTCTCCAAGACCTTCGCTCCTGGGATGCTCCAGTTTCATCGTTCAGATGAGCGTTTGTCTCAAATAAAAGACAGTTTGGAAAGGCCAGGGAGGAAGACGGACTCACTTGAGCCTGAAGTCATCCGCAGCCAGCCTGGCATTGTCGATCTCCAGAACGACCCGGTTGTTGTCGATGGTGGCCGCCGTGATCTGCAAAATACAGGAGGTAACCACTGGAGGGTCCACGAGTTTGGGGAGGAGGAAGCGAAAGGACAGGCAGGGCTGTTATGACCCGCCTCTGCACTGTCCCCGTGAGCCAGAATAAGGGACTTCTCTCTGGGGCTTGGCTCCTCTTCCCGTAAAGTGCGGGGGGCAAGTCCTTCTCTGTCCGGTCACTCTGGCATTCTACGCCTGGTCATGACGGGGAAGATCGGGATGCACGTTTCAGGGGAATGAGCCCGCCAAGAACATCTTTGGTCAGTCAAGTCTCGACAGCCCCAGACTAGCAACCTCACCATTGTGAGAGCCTTCGCCTTAGGGTCAGGAGGGGGTCAGCCCGGCTCCAGACGGCTCATAGTAACTTCGATAGAGCTGGCCTCCCGGCCGAGCAGAGGAAAGATCCAACAAATATGCCCATCCATTTGAATTTCTTGTCTAAACTTTCATATTCTGAAACAAGTTGCTGGAGGGGAGGGTTAAATGGGTGATGGGCATTAAGGAGGGTACTTTTCAGGACAAGCACTCGGTGTCATATGTAAGAGATGAATCACTGGGTTCTACTCCTGAAGCCAAGACTACACTGTATGTTCACTAACTTGAATTTAAATTAAAAAAAAATCCACCGCACATACCTGGGACCCAGCCCAGGCAGGTGGATTTCTGTTCCAACAAGCTGAGACCCCAGCATGATGGACAGTCCTTGATGGAATCTCAGCTTAAGGCTGCCTAAGCCTCTGCCTCCACCGCCCCCGCTAACACCTGGTCATGGCCAACTGAGTATAAGAGTTTAAACAGGGCCCTTACAAAATCAACTAGTATTCCAAGACCGGTGAATGAACACGTATCCCTTTCTCTGCTGACTGTAGTCATTCTTAGCAGCTTTTAAAACTGTCATGGTTTCCAAACAACTCAGTGGGTTAGAATTATAGGGATCCAGCCACTAATATCATAACTGGAAAGCAGGAAAAATGTGGACATGAATAAAAACAATAGTAAAAATGGATAGTGGGATGAAAACGTGTTCGGGGAGCTGTGGCGTAAGAAAGGTCATCGGGAGTAGAGTCACTTGGTAGTAAAAGGCTAGAATTTTCCCCTGTGGGGGTGGGGGGGGTGAGGGTTCTACCATACTACATCTTCTAGAAGGTCCTTCGGGATTCTGCATTTCCTGGCCTTTGCAGCTCTGGTCTGCACAGAAGAACCCTTGCCAACACCCGAGGCCTCACCTTGTCCCGCAGGTCCTCGATGGTCTTATAGTAGTGGCTGTAGTCCCGCTCCGGGCTGCTGGGGCCCTGCTTCTGGTACCAGTCTCGGATCTTCACCTCCAGCTCAGTGTTGGCCTCCTCCAGGGCGCGCACCTTGTCCAGGTAGGAGGCCAGCCGGTCGTTGAGGTTCTGCATGGTGAGCTTCTCGTTGCCGGAGAGGAGGCCGCCATTGCCGCCACAGAAGTCACCAAAGCCAGCGCCCAGACCCCCACCAAAGCCTCCTCCAAGACCACCTCCAAAGCCTCCTCCAAGGCCACCTCCAAAGCCTCCGCCGAAACCACTACCGGCCCCTCCACCGAAGCCGCAGCTCGCGCCGCCCCCGTAGCCCCCAGCTGATCCCCCAGAGACAAAGCGGGTTGAGCAGGTGGAGACACTGCGGCCCCCTCCCAGCTGGCAAGAGCCACCCCCGAAACCACCTCCATAGCTGGCGGAGGAGCTCTGCAGGCGACAGCTCATGGTGAGAGCAAGACGGGGAGCAGGTGAGGACAGGAGCTGGGCTTGGCCTGGGCCGAAGACGGTGGCTCTTCCCTGGAGTGGGGGCCTTTTATACCACTCTCCACGAGGTTGGACAATTGCCCCATCTTCTCTCCTCCCTTCCCCACCCTCTGACTGGTGCCAACTCTACGATTTCCCACAAGCCAGTCACCTCTGCTTTCCAAGGTGGGTTGTGCCTTTGGGGGTGGCTTTTTGTTTAAGCCTTAACAAAAGGGATGATTCAGAGGGAACAGTGTTCTTCCTGAGACTACCCTTTCGAGAGCTAAGTTCAACTTCACCCCTGTACTTCGGGAGCTCCCTCCACAGGCTCTCAGCTCCACCCAGTACTAGAATGGGGACAGAGTTGCAAGGTGGCCCTGTGCTTCACGAGGTCACCGCGGCCTTCGATTCCCTTCTTTCTGTCTCTAAAACTTTGGACTGGAATGTTCTGCTCCCTGTTGAGCACTTCATCGACTCCAGTGCTCCCAGCGACTCTGATGACAAACTTTGCTCAGTCCTATAAAATCAACTATCTTCGAAGTGTTTAAATTTTTTTTTAATGTTTTATTTTATTTTGGGGAAACATAGCGGCACAGCATGAACAGGGGAAGGGCAGAGAGAGAGGGAGACACAGAATCGGAAGCAGGCTCCAGGCTCTGAGCTGTCAGCACAGAGCCCGACGCGGGGCTCAAACTCACAGACCGCAAGATCATGACCTGAGCTGAAGTCGGCCGCCCAACCGGCTGAGCCACCCAGGCGCCCCTTTCGAAGTGTTTAAACTGGGGAAAAAAATAGTTCCCAAGATCATCAGAAACTGGGGAAACTGAGGTACAGAATGAGGAAGCAAGCGACCCCTGAACATCGTAACAGCTAACACACTCAGACCCCTCCCCATGGGTGGGCACGGGACTAAGTATACTCACTGTGTCATTCAATCTTTACAACAGCCCAGTGACATGGGTCCTGCTAGTAACCCCATTTTACACGTGGGAAAACAGAGGCTTAAGGGTAGTCAGGACTGAGACCCAAGGCTGGTTCGGTCTGACACTAAAACTCCTTTTTTTTGGTATATTATTCATACAGTACATTGTACAAATCATTTGTGTCCGACAATGCATTTTTTTAATGTTTATTTACTTTTGAGAGAGAGAGAGAGAGCACAAGTGGGAGAAGGGGCAGAGAGAGAGGAGGACAGAGGATCCAAACCCGGCTCCGCGATGCCAGCACAGAGCCCGACACAGGCCTCGAACTCACAAGCTGTGAGATCAGGACCTGAGCCGAAGTCGGACGCTCAACTGACCGAGCCACCCAGGCACCCCCAGCTTAATGCATTTTTACCTGTGCGTGACGTTTACCCATCACCCAGAACATTCCCGGACTCCATAAACCTCCCCGTACCTTTTCCCAGTCAATTACCCACGCCCTCTGCCCCTAAGGAGAGCGCAATTCCCACTTCGGTCACTCTAGGTGATTCCAGAGATCTCGGCCAGGGGCTCTTTTGCTCCCTAGGAAAATTTGACAATGTCTGGAGACAGTGTGGTTGTCACAACAGGGCGTCGCTGCTGGTGTCTTGAGGACAGAGACCAAGGATGCAGCTAAAAATCCTACCACGCACAGGACAGCCCCCACAACAAAGAATTCTCCAGCCCAAAAGGTCGATAGTGTCAAGGTTCAGAAGCCCTGGGTCAGCCTGACCCATGTGTTCAATCATACCATCACCCCAGCTGCCTTGGAGGCACCGTCAAGTCCAGAAAGGGAGTGTTATAATGCCTGGCAGGGCTCTCTCTAGCCCCCCCCAATCACATGACACCTGTCTCAGCCTGTGAGCGTTTGACCGAGAGACCCCCTAGGAGGATGTGACCCAGGACCTGGGGCCAGGGTCTCTGCCAAGGAGCCTGGGATGCAGCTAAAATGCAGGTACTGCTTAGTAACCGCGCCCGAAGAGGCCTCAGGCGGGAATAAAAGCGTTTAGCGGTGGTCTGTCTTGGAGCCCAAGGTAGAAGGAGAAGTTTCCAGGGCTAAGAATGGAGGACCCTGGGCTCAGGCGCCCACTCCCACTCACCAAGGAGGCCAGGATTGCCTGGCCCACAGCAGCCAGGGGGTCTGGACTAGACCAAGGGCTCAGGTGGGGTGACACGGGTTTCTGGTCATCCCCAAAACCCCTTCGCTGATTCAGCAACCTGGACCAGGAAAGGACTGAGTCAGCGCCTTCCTGCCCTTTGTTTTCTGCGGGTTAGGGAAGCCGGGCCTCTGTTTCACCCAGCAAGTGTCAGCACCAGGGAGAGAGCCAGGGCAAGCTGGGGGTCTGGGGGGCAGGGGGGCCGGGGAGACAGAGGTGGGAGGGTGACTGACCTCTGACCCTGCCCAGCCCTCCTGCCCCAAACTGATAGCTCAGCGCTCTTGCACTCTCTGAACAGCCGTGATTCAGCCCAAAGCAGGAGCGCTCCGCCTGTCTCTCTCTTCTCTCTCGGGGAGAGGATCAAAACTGACAAAAAGGTGATTAATGAAACCTGCCAGGCCTGGAGTGACGATCCTCCCCCCGGGCTGACGACAGGTTTAGGCCAACGCCTCTTAGAGGAACAATACCACAGATCCTCCAGAGTCCCCGGAGTACAAACACAGGGTGGCCGTGACATGCCTCCCCTTGCAGGGTCAGGGCATGGCTCCTCCCCGCCACTCCCCTCCAGAGCAGGTACTTATGGTGCCTGACGCAGGAATGCCTTCCTCTGACCCATGGTGAACCCCAGGGCCCAGAAGCTGGAAGAATCCTGGGGCCCCAGTTTCGCCTCTATGGGCCCTGCTCCCGATGGGGAAGGACAGAGTGTGGGAACTAAAGTGCTGCTCACACGTCTTAAACTTCCTTCTTTGTTTCTGACAAAATCACCCCAAATTCAGTAAGTCGTGGGGGTGGGGAGGGGAGACGCTGCATTGACAGCACCCCCTGTAATCAAGGCTTCGCTTCACACATTGTCATGGAGTCCGCACAACAATGGGGGAGGGTTTTACTGCCCCCATTTTACAGATGAGGCAACTGAGGTGCGGGGAGGCCAAGTTACTTGCTCAAGGTCACCGCGAAGTCAAGATTTAAACCTAGTCTCTGGCTCTCTCTACCCCACCTGACGGTGCCTTGGAGCCTTGCTGTGAACTCAGTGTGTGAGCTCTGAGTGTTCCGGTCTATATTTGTCAAAGATAATAAAATAACACTAGCTCACATTTCTTAAACAGTCTACATGCGTAACTTCCAAACAGCTCTACTGTTTTTACCACAGCCTTTTTTCAGATGAGGAAACCGAGGTCCAGAAAGTTTAAATTCATTGCTCAAGATTTGAACCTCTGGCTCCAGGGTCTGCTGCCCTTCGCTCGTGCCTGCTAAATCCCTTTCAGGCCAGTGTCAGTGCCACCCCACCCAAGCATGGGCGTCCTCTGTCGCCCTCTGAGTTCCTGGGCTCCCTGTCATCGCAGGCCCAGCTGGCGGATGGTCCTGTTTTCCCACAGAGGCTGGGCCTGTGCGGCTGATGGCCTGATGGGTCGGCCTGTCTGCCGTCTGCCCTGGAGTGAGCTCTGAAGCTTGGGGGCTTGCGAGGGTCCTCAGTGCAGAATGCCAAAGCCAGAATTATCCTCAGCACCTTCCTGTCCAACGCCCTCATTTCTTACATGTGGGGTAACTAAGACGCAGAATGCCAAGGCCCACGGCAGTGGGAAGCAAGGAGAAAGGCATGGGTTTCCAGCTCTACCGCCGACTCGCTGGGGGCCTCGCGTTGAACTGCGTTGCCTTCAGCCACGGCTTTCCGAGTCTCTGATTCTCAAACATTTGTCCAGAGTGGCCAGATTGTTCACCTGCACAGCCGAGGCTTAAATCCTGTCTCCCAGCTCCTAACTCAGCCTTCCTCGCTCGGCTCTGGGATCAGGCTCCTTCCCTCTTTCCCTGGACGGCAAGGGGCCTGGCGCCCAGGAGGGCCGACCCGCCTTCCACAGTGGAGGAGCCTCTCGTGGAAAGCAGGCCTTCCCCAGACAGTGGTCAGCCCCCTCGCCCTCAGAGACACCGGCTTCACCTGGCAGGACTCAGGGGCCTTCTCCAGCCCAGCCTCAATGCGCCAGGTCCTTGAATCCCTCTTCTACCACCGGGCTTCCCAGAAACCCGGGGAGGTCGGCAAAGGCTTTGAATTAGATGGCACTGAGTTTCTACATCTGCCATCGACTGCTGTGTGACCTTGGGAAAGTTACTCAACCTTTCAGTGCTTTGGCGGCCACGACCGCAAAACAGGCATTTGATGAGTTTGCGTTTGAGAAGCACCTGACGGAGGGGAGCACTTGGTGGGCAGAGACACTCCCTCCCACAAATGAGGAAATTCCAGCTCGTCTTTGTGTCGTGGCCTGTCCTGGGCCTCCATTCCGTGCCAGCTCGCTCTGCCTCCCTCCCTGGTCCCTGTAGCTGGCACGGTGCCCACAATGATCAGCCGAGTGACAGCTGGGGGTGGTCTACTTTGTTTCCCTGACTCAGTTGTACATTCCTGGAGAAGAAAGTCTTCTTTTTTTTTTTTTTTTTGAAGTTTATTTTTATTTGTTTTGAGAGAGAGACAGAGAGCAAGTGGAGGAGGCGCAGAGAGAGAGGGAGACAGAATCCCAAGCAGGCTCAGCGCTGTCAGCACGGAGCCCAATGTGGGGCTCAAAGTCACCAACTGTGAGATCGTAACCTGAGCTGAAGTCCAGAGTCGGACGCGCAACTGCCTGAGCCGCCCAAGCGCCCTGAGAAAGTCTTTATAAACTCCAAATGCTACTCCTGGAGGAGGGAAACGCTCCAACACCTGAGCTGCGGTTTCAGGGATACTTTGTCTCCTGGCTTTAGATGAGAGGGAACGGCAACCAGGACTATTATCCGATGGGGTCATCCCTTCTGCAAATCTCACGGGAGAAGTTGCCAGTCGCCCGTGGAGGGACAGGTGACCAGCAGGTGCACACTCGCCCAAGATTCTAGTGAATGTCTGGAACCATGTCTAAAACAGGAAAAAGCAAAGGAGGAGCAAGGTCGGGCATTCATTCAACAAATATTTATGTAGCTCCCACTCCGAGGACTCAGCAGTGCAAGGAGACTCGGCCCTGACTGCCACCGATGTCACAGTCCAGGATCCCCTCCGAGGTCCCGGGACACAGATCAAGTCACAGAGAACCTTGAAATCATCTGGTCCAGCCCGACTCCTCGATTTAAAGATGAGGACACTGAGACCCAGAGAGGGACAGGGACCAACCCAAGTCCTCAGGATGATGGGCAGGTGTGCCCCGTGCCTGCCCTGCTAAGCCCGGCCTGCGCAGGGGACACACCCAAAGCCCTAATCCCTGGTCCCATAGCTGCCCTCTCTCTCGGGCAGAAGGGAGGCCTGCCGTCTGCCTCCCGCACTGGCTGAAACCAGGCCAACCAGGGGCAGGCAGAAGGCGGGCCATCTCTGCCCAGAGACTATTTAAAGGGCTCGGCCAGGCACCAGCATTTCCTGGGTGTGAGCATCTCACTCCAGGGTCAGGCAGGAAACAGGACGTGGCAAATCCAAGGACCACTCTGTCAGCTCCCTCCAACCCCAGGATCCCAAGAGAGCCGAAGGGGCACTCCAAGGAAACGGAACCAGCCTTCTCTCCCCACCAGCCCGGGGTCTGGCCCCAAGAGAAGGCCCGCTGGATGAGGGTGGAGCCCCACCTTTTGCCTCTCTGCACCTTCCGAGGTTTACTCTGGCAAACCATGGGTGAGAAAACTCTCGTGGGTTGCTTTGAAAGCCTGAGACTTCTTGACAGAGTCCCAGAGGCGGGTGAGCAGGAGCAGCGTCAGGTCAGGCCGTCGGGAAGGGGCCTGGCTGTTCTCAGGATGTCAGGGACATGACACCTAATGCTTTGAGCTTCAGTGTGAGCTTAAGCCACAGCACAGGAGACCAAGATTAGATATGAGAACAATCTTTCTGAACGGTAATGGCGGTATTACATTTGAACTGGCTTCCCACAGACGTTAAGGGGTTTCATAAATTAAAAAAGAGAGAGAGAGAGAAAGAAAGAAAGAGACTCTTAAAGACAGAGAAGAAACAGAGGGTTGATGGGGGGAGGTGGGCAGGCGGTGGGCTAGATGGGGGATGGGGATGGGCTCTTGTGATGAGCCCTGGGTGTTGTATGTATACAATGAATCACCGAATTCTACTCCTGAAACCAATATTGCACTGTGTGTTAACTAAAATTTAAATAAAACTTTGAAAAGAGGAAATTAATCAGTTAATTAGTTAATTAAATCACATGTTAGGACTAAAAATTGTCGAAAAAACAAAAACAAAAAAAGAGAGAGTTTCTCTTAAGAAAGATGTTGCGACGCATAGGTGGATCTTGAGAGACTAAGCAAAAACCAGGGGGGAGGGGAAGAGGGGAAAGGAAAAAAAGCCACAGAGAGGGAGGGAGATAAAACATAAGAGACTCTCAAAGACTAAGAACAAACTGAGGGTGAGGAGGGGTGGGAGGGGGGAGAGGGGGTGACGGGCATTAAAGAGGGCACGTGTTGGAATGAACACTGGGTGTTATATGTAAACCAATTTGAAAATAAACGTTTTTAAAAAATTAAAAAAAAAAGAAAGAAAGGTGTTGCGAGTTTCTATCACCCTCATGACGTTCAGAGGAAAGCAGGGGTCCGAAATCAGAGAGCTTAGTCCCAAGCGCAGCCTCCCGCTTCCCGGCTCGTGACTTCATTCAAGCTACTTAACTTCCCTGAGCCTCAGTTTCCTCCTCTGAAAACTGAGGGTGTAGGGCCGACCCCACCCTCACAAAGCCTCCGGGAGAGTAATTGAGAGGCCGTCCTCTAAATGCCCTGCCCGGAGCCCTGCAGCATATAGACACTTCATAAATTCTGTTTCCTCCCTCCAGTCCCAGAGAAGCCTGGCCTCCAAGTGTGTACTCAGGAGACGCATTCTAGATTAAATCTCCCCCCGAAAACACAGACGCCACCCTCCCTCCAAGCAGGGTTGCCGGGCAGAGAGTTCCACCCAGCAAGACTCAGAGAGGCCCCCTCAGAGGGCTTGGTTCTCCCCCAAAATGATCTGATCCTCAGAACAGCGTCACCCCTGACCTCCTGTTCCCAGCAGGACTAAGAAACCGGCTCTCCCTCTCCCCGTAGTCCTCACCAGAGCCCAGTGCACCCAGCACCCAGAATGCTCTGCTTCCTCATTCCTTGGCCTCTGTCTGGGGCTATGAATCCCAGAGGAACCAGCCTCAGACCAGAGAGAGCAAATTCGGTGTGTATGGGTGCCACCACTAATGAGCCCAAAGGCAGAGATGCTGGGGACAGGGGAGCAGGAGTAGGGTTTGGACTGAGGAGGGCAATAGGGGTTGATGTCACTTTGGATTTAATCTTAGAGAAATCAGAGAGGGCTTCCCGGAGTTGGTGTATTTCTGCGTACAGAAAGTCAACCAGTAAACCAACCAGTAAAATTATTTTTAATAATTTAAAAAATGTCTTTTTTCAGCATATTAGAACTATGGACATAAAATTCAGGAGTCAGCTAAGAATTTAAAGTTCTTGCTCCTGGGGATCATGACTCAATGTCAGGAAACAAGACCCTTGTAGCCCTTTTACACTGTAACTGCCTTATGGGAAAGAGATGGCAGCTTCAGGGGGTGAGGGCATAGATAAGGTCTCTCGTCGCAGCAGGCAGCGATGGTATCTGGCTCGGCCACTCTGGAGGTCAGGTGTGCCCAACTAGAAGAGAGGGGAGGCTCTGCGGACACATGTAGGAGGGCCAGAAACAAGGAGGAAGGTCCTGGCAACCAGCCGTGCAGGGCCAGGGCCTGGGGTCCCAGAACAAGTGCTGGACTTAGAGTCATACAGATGTAGGGTCCAGTCCCAGCCCTGTTGCTTCCCATCCACCCACGAGGCTCTGGGGGAAGCCACTCGCCTCCCTGGCTTCCTCATCTCTAAGGTGGGAATCGTAAATCGTGACCACCCGCAGTTGCGTTAAGAAGGACGCATGGGTAGGGTCGCCTAGCACAGTGCCAACCACACGGTGGTAACCGACGCAATCTGTACAGTCAGTTGTTCGGTAAATAATCGATCAGTATGACAAGTGCTCTGCCGCGTGCACCACACTGCTCCGAGGACAACCCCCTCCTCCTGCTTCCGTGATCACTAGCTGGAATGAACCGGAACAGTCTGAATCGGTCCTGGGTGCAGGGAAGAGGCCGAAGGAGGAGGAGATGTCATCACGTGGGCCCTAGACCCACAGAGGCCCCCGACCAGAAAAACTGGACACACTACCAAGAGATATTTGCGGAAGGAAAAGCAATTCTTTATTGCATGGGCAGACGTGGTACAAACGAGCTCGTGACGCAGTACAGCTGCCTGTTGCCCGTCCCTGTTCTAGAGCAGGTGGGGAGAGCTGGGGGGGAGAGGGAGGGGGAGGATGGCAGGCGCCCAACAGGGAAAGCTGGGCCCTCTGAAAGCAGGGACTGGGGTGTGCTCTTCTGGCCCCTCTGGCCGGTCCTCCATTCAGCCTGGGGAGGGTGGGGGTGGTGAGGGATGTCTCTCCTGCGCCGGGCACTCAGATCTCTCTCTTGTGAGAAGAAATCACCTTCCCGTCCACTGTCTCCTCGACGTTGATGCGAACTCTGCCGCCACCGCTTCCCAGGGAGGCTATAGAGAGAAGGAGCAAGCTTGAGAGTGGGTGGACCCTCGCCGTTCTCCCTCCCAAGGCAGCCGGAACCTTGGCTGAGCTCAGGGAGAACCGGACAGCACCCCTGAGAATGGCCGCTGGCCCGTCCCCCAAGAGCGGCCAGGAGGTCTGGCAGTGAAGCACTCATCATGGAGACAGGTGGCGGCGGCGGCGGCGACAGCTCACGCCCCACAGTGAGCAAGCAAGCCGGGGTTTTAGACTGCAGGTGAACACGTGATGATGGGGGGGGGGCTTCTTCCCATAAGTGCAGAAAGTCAGGGCCTGGAGGAAGCTATGTCCTGCACAAAGCCTGCTGGACCCAGAAGGTTCTCAATAATCTTCAGCCCTGACTCTACTGGGGCTGATGGAGGCTCCCCCTGCAATGGGTGTGTACCTGCCCCACTGGCATGTGTGGCCTCTTCCTCCTTCCACCCCATGCCATGGGTAACGGTGGCTTCAACAGCCGCCCTTGCCACCCCACACGGGAAGAGTTAAGCCTTCTTACCTTCTCTGGTGCCAATGCCCGCCATCCTGAAAGAGAGGGGAAGCCGATGTAAGGGGAAGGCACGAACCCAGTTCTCCCTAAGGGAGCCCCGGTGGCTGGCAAAGCAATCCTCTCTAGCGCCCCCCACCACCACCCGCACACGTGACTTCTCTAGAGGCTGGGACGTCCTGAGAACCTGTTCAGACCTGCCACCCCCAAGCGGACAGATTCTGACCTACAATAACACCCCATCCGTTTCCTTTTCCCTGTCCCACTGCTTTCCCCTAAGACTCTTCACCCCAACCCCAACGGGCCCCGCCCTCATTCCTCCCCCTGCACCCTCGCCCCTGCCTGGCGTCCTGGCCCTCCAGCAGGCTGCGGTAGGTGGCGATCTCCTGCTCCAGCCGCGTCTTGATGTCCAGCAGCGTCCTGTACTCCTGGTCCTGGCACTCCATCTCGCTGCGGAGCTCGCTCAGCTGAGCCTCCAGGCCGCCGATGAGCCCCTGGATCTGCTGCAGCCGCGTGGCATAGCGGCACTCCGTCTCCGCCAGCGAGCTCTCCAGCCCGGCTTTCTGGGGGGTGGGGGAGCAACAGATCAATGGACCCCAGGTCAGGCCAGGAGAGAAGCTGCCACAGGCACGCAGACAGGTGTTGAATGGAGTGCAGAGAACTCCCTCGGAGGAGGGTTGGGAACCCCGAGCCGTGGACCGGCTACGCCGGGCTGTGGCCAGGCAGGGGGTCGGAGTCCCTACCGTGCTGAGCTGGGACTGCAGCTCGATCTCCAGGCCCTGCAGAGTGCGCCTCAGGTCCGTGACCTCGGTCTTGCTGGTCTCGATCATGGCAGTGCTGGAGGCCACCTCTTTGTTCAGCTCCTCCGTCTGCAGGTCACACACGAGGCCAGTGAGGCCCCACAGGCGCCCCGGGAGACCCGGGGAGCCGGGGCGGGGCTGTGAGCTCAGGCCCACCTTGCTGAAGAACCAGGCCTCGGCGTCGCGGCGGTTCTTCTCGGCCATGGCCTCGTACTGCTCCCGCATCTCGGCCAGCACGCGGGTCAGGTCCACGCCTGGGGCCGCGTCCATCTCCACGTTGACCTGGCCGGCCAGCTGGCTGCTGAACTCCTTCATCTCCTGCGGCGTGGGCAGAAGAGAGGGCTGAGAGGGGGCTCCCATGTGCCAAGCCTGGCTTCGCACCTGACTCACGCCATGCCCGTCGCTCTCCTGCACACCCACCCCCCGGCCTCTGCTTCCCAGTGAGCATGAAGAGGATTGATCACATGG
This sequence comes from Paguma larvata, assembly GCA_030068075.1. NCBI lineage: Eukaryota > Metazoa > Chordata > Mammalia > Carnivora > Viverridae > Paguma > Paguma larvata. Next base: position 43,167,944 of record CM057843.1, on the reverse strand, counting down.
GCTCCTTGGCTCTGACGGCCTCTCTTCCTTGCTAGGTCCTCCAGGAGGACCTCAAGACAGTAGGGCCCTTGTGAGCTCACAAAACAAATCAGGATGGCGGGTCCCACTGACTACCTGGCCTGGCTATGGATCTGAGAAGGAAAGGGGTCCGGGTTCCCAAAGGACAGTATCCCTTGCTCTCCATGGGGACACACCCTGTTTTGGTGGAGGGGAGCATATCTGACCCACTAAGCCCTTCGGCCAACTATGAGGAGGTGCCTGTGGCCCCACTCTGCCCACTCCACCCCCACCTCCCCCCACCCCCCCACCCCCGCCACCAGCAGCTTCTGTCGGCCCTCACTTCCTCATGGTTCTTCTTCAGGAAGGCCAGCTCCTCGTTCAGCCCCTCGATCTGCATCTCCAGGTCGGTCTTGGCCAGGGTCAGCTCGTCCAGCACCCTGCGCAGCCCGTTGATGTCGGCCTCCACGCTCTGGCGCAGGGCCAGCTCGTTCTCATACCTGGCAGGACAGAGGGAGCCCAGAGTAAGGAAGGGCTAGGGGTGTGGACTATTGGAGCTGGAAGAAGGAGGGAAGGCCAAGAAAGGGGGGGAGGATCTGGAAGGGGAGAGGGAGGCAGGAGCGCACTTGAGTCTGAAGTCGTCCGCCGCCAGCCTGGCGTTGTCAATCTCCAGGATGACCCGGGAGTTGTCGATCTTGGCCCTCAGGACCTGCGGGAGGCAGGGAGTTGCTGTCTGGAGCGCTGTTCCCTACGTCCCTCCCCACCCTGCACCCCTGGTCGGACTCCTTACTGACAGTCTCCCCTCTGATACCAGCAACTGAAGCCTGTAGGCTCCCGGGGCAGAGTTCGCCCTCACCTCAAGCGCCCATACCTGGTGTGAGCCCACACCAGCCTTCCTGCCTCCAGGGCATAAAAGACCAAAGAGCCAGAAGTGCCTGGACTCCCCTCTGGGAAGTGCCTGACCAGGAGGGGGGTGCAGTGGGGTTCATCAGGCCTTCTCGGGGATATTCCGCCAGCCTCCCCTGGTCACTGGCCTCCTACACACCTTGACACAGCCATGGACCCACAGAACATTCCACAGCCAGTAGAACCCTGGAGAGCAGGTCAGGAAGGCACGCTACAGCTGAGGAAACCGGTCCAGGTGAGTTGAAAGGGTGACAATGTGATTGGCAGAGGCCATAATGAGTGCCCCTAAGTCCCAATAGTGCTTTTCACACCAAAGCCCTCCTCAAAGGGTGAGGCAGGTGGTCCTGGCATTCAGGGCTCCTGAGGCTACACTTAACTGTTCTTGCAAAAGCAAAAGGGCGCTTTATGCGGAGCCCTGCATGGTGCGTGTCATTGCCCCCGCCTCGGATCCCCCCCGACCCGGGTTCCTGAGCGGATTCTCGGGAGCCCCCGGGACTGCCAAGTTGAGCGGATGTTGCCGGCCTCCGCACCTGGCAAGCACGCCCTGCTCTCCGAGTTACACACCGACCGTGGTTGCCCGGGCAGGAAAGGATTTCCCTGCAGCAGCAAGAAAAACGATGGGGATGCGTGCAGGGCACCAGCCGCCTGCTCCCCGCTCTCTGACGCCGGAGGCCTCACCTTGTCCCGCAGCTCCTCGATGGTCTTGTGGAAGTGGCTGTAGTCCCGCTCCGGGCTGCTGGGGCTCTGCTTCTGGTACCAGTCTCGGATCTTCACCTCCAGGTCGGCGTTGGCCTCCTCCAGGGCGCGCACCTTGTCCAGGTAGGAGGCCAGCCGGTCGTTGAGGTTCTGCATGGTGAGCTTCTCATTGCCGGAGAGGAGGCCGCCATCGCCGCCACCGAAGTCACCAAAGCCAGCGCCCAAACCCCCACCAAAGCCACCTCCAAAGCCTCCGCCCAAACCGCTGCCAGCCCCTGCACCAAAGCCACAGCCCATGCCGCCCCCGTAGCCCCCGCCTGACCCCGAGGAGACAAACCTAGCAGAGGAAGCCGAGATACTGCGGCCTCCACCGCCCCCGTAGAGACTCCCCCCACCAAAGCCGCCTCCCCCGGCCCAGAGGGAACCCCCTCTGGTAGAGCCACCCCCAAAGGTGGAGGAGGAAGTCTGCAGAAATGTGGTGCTCATGGCCAGGCAGCCGGGGAGTCCTCAGCAAGCACCACCGGCCCTGGCGGAGCACAGGCTGGGCTGGAAGCAGGGCACCCAGAATGTCGCCCCCAAGCCCGCGGCTCCTTATATACCCCTCAGACGTTGTTGTGGGACCTCGTCTCCTCCCCCAAAGGGAAGCCAACTCCTCTGTTCAAACACAGCCGCCTGCACACCTCTGCCTGGCTGGTGTGGAGTTTCTCTTTTCTTTCTTTCTTTTTTTTTTCAAATGCAACAAAAGAGATGATTCAGAATGAATGGTGTTTTGCCCCGGGGCCATGGTTTTAACACTTCGAATGCAGGTTCATCTCTGCACTCTGGGAGAACACTAAGTCGCTGGGGAGAACACTCCTGTCACTCGGCAGCTACCAGGCCCACCCAGGCCAGCTCTGCCCTCCCCGGAGTTCTCCGCTTGCCTCCAGCCCAGGACCCTCACCCCAAGGCGGCCAGCTCCGTGCTCTCAATTTGGGAACCCACTCCCTAGCGCTGCTCTGGGTTGTCCTACTCACAGACCCCATGTGTGAGCCTGCAGGGCTGGGGGGAGGGAGCAGTGGCCTCTGGGGATGGGTGGGCAGAGGCACGCCCAGGAATGCAGGGCCCATGGGCACAGGCTGAGGACAGGAGAGGGGGTCATGAGTCCATTTCCAGCTAAGGTGATCAGAGAAGCTAACATCCATCATTTCCCTGATACAGCAGGACTCTCCTCCTCCCTCCCCTCCTCCCCTCCCCCCAAGTCCCCACCAGCTCCCTGCCCCACTGCCCTGGCACTCTCCCAAAGGCCAGGAGGCTCGGGGCTGACAGGGGGCTGATTGATAATCCCACCACCTGCCAGCTGCACATGTCACTGAACCTTTGCTGGCTCCTGGGACACGTTGGGGCAAACCTCTGGCAGATAAGACTGGAGCCCAGTCGGGGAAGCCCCCGTCTTCTCCAGAGAGAGGCATGTCCCTGCATAGCAAGGCCAGATTAACTCCGTTTGTCCTGTCAAGCTCTGTGGGGCCGGGGAGGGAGCGATCGGAGGGTTCTACGTGCCTGAGTGTTGGGAGGGAGGAGATAGGGAAGCCTGGCAGGCAGACTGGAAGACACCTCTTTACACAGCAGGATGCTGAGGCCAGAGACAGGAGCTGAACACTCAGGAGAGCCCTCTTCTCTGCCACCAACCCAGGGGCCGGCTTTCAGGGATACCAGATACATGCGGGTAGTGCCATTAGGAGGCACGGCCTGGCCCTCTGGCCCCAGCTCCAGGGCTCTGGGGTTTGGGGAGATAAGCAAGGCTGATAGGGAGAGTCAGGACAATAACCTGGTCCAGGGGTGAAGCACTGAGGCGGCCAGAGCTCCAGAGTCCCTAAGGTCTACGTTCAAATCCTGGCTCCATCAATTACTGCCTGCGACACCTTGGACAGGTTCGTGTGGCAAGGGGCACTGTCGGTTCCCACCTGAGGCCGGAGAGCCCCCATCTTGCCTCCTCCTGGCTCCCCGTCTTCTAAGAAGCAGACAGTGCGCCCAGTACCTGGGATTGTCGTCTGAGCTAGGGTGCTAAGAGAGGCAGTCCTGGGTGGGAGGGGGTGGAGGAGCTGGGCCTCCGAGCGCCGGGCCCAGACAGTGCAGTATTGTCTCCTGGGCGGGAGGACATTGTCTTTTCCTCCGAAAGAAAAATAATCAAACTCGGATCAGCCACAGCTCATTAAAGCCTCTGCAGACATCACGGCCCCAGCAATTAACACGGGAACAATTACACGCCATCACTCCAGGCCAAGGGGGGGGCTGGGCCCCCAGCCAGCCCCTCATCTGCACCCTGACTCCTCTCCGGCACCCCTCAAAAGGGGGCTTTTGCACACCATCAGGCCCAGGCTGGGGCAGGAGCCGTCCCAGTCACAAATCCCTGGTTTCAGGGCAAACAGCTCAAGCTCTGGGCCCCTTGCTTCCTGCTCATTAGCACCAGGCGGGGGGAGGCAGGGCAAGGGTGCGGATGCAGCCCGCCCGTGCCGCTGTGCCAGTTTCCGTCCTGTGCCCACTGCAACCAGGCTGTCCCCGGGACCTTCTCTCCTTGGGATGGGACATGCAGCCCAGTGGAAAAAGCCTTGGGCTGGACTCCACCTCTGGGTGTGACTCAACCTCTCTGAGCCAGGTTCCCTCCCGACTTAAAATTGGGCCATTTTCCCACTTACATGAGGTACTTCGGGCAGTCAGAATCACAGGAGGAGTTACTATGTAACAGACTTCGAGTTTCAGTTTTACAAGACAGACACAAGAGCATACGCGCTAGCGATGGTTGCACAACAGTGTGGGGACTCAGGGCCACAGAACCGTACACTCACAGATGGTCAAGATGGTTAATTATATGTGTATTTTACCAGAATAAACAAAAAGAAAATACGGAGCCATGAACACGGAGTCCTGCTGCAGGGCCACCGTTAACATTCAATGACACATGGTGGTGTGATCTCCATAAATCCACCCTCCCCTCCCCTCCCCGCACTCCCCCCCCCCCGCACCCTCCCTCCTCCCAAGAGATGTCGGGAGCGAGAGAGCGCAAGTCCTTGGGGCCTGGACAATTCCTCCTCTAGTAGGTCTGTGGCCGTCTTTGGTATAGGACTTTGGGTAATCCAGCCTTCTCTCTGAGCCTCTGTCTACCAATCCAGAAAATGGAAATAACTCCTGCCCAGTCTGACTCACAGGGATGGAGTCCCATGACTGACAGGAAATGCTTTGCAAACCTAAGGGGTCATAATGCCCAGTGGAGATGGAAAGACCCACCCCCTAAATCCTCTCCCCTTCTCTCCCCCTCCCTCCCTCTCCCCTAGCCCAGCCTTTCTGTTAACACACTACCCCTAGTTGCAGCTCCCAGACTGACAGAAAAGTGCCCCTGCCCCTCCCCCCCACACACACACACAAAGGAAGGCTTCATTCCTGATACCCAGACCTGCAACCCAGTCACCTGACCCACCCTTGTGAACCCAGACCCCGCCCCACAGCCACATTCCAGGGGCCTCTGGGGCATAGGGGAGGGTTTCAGCTGTGACAACAGAGGCTTTCAGGAACAGGGGACAAAAATCTCTGGACAGACCCAGCCTCCAGGTGAGGCCAGGCCCCTAAAGTTAAGTGTTGGAGGTGGGGTGGGGTGAGCGTTAGCAGGTGCTGGAGGCCAGGGTAGAACAGCTATGGAGTGGGAGAAGGGGTTCCAGGCCCAGGGAAAGAAGGAAGATCCAGGCTATGGGGTCCCCAGTTCTGGGACTTATAGCAAACTAGCAAACCCCACTAAGACCCTCAGAAAACCAGAAAGAGCACCTCCATCAGGAACATCAGCACAGGGTGTGTCTGGACCCCGGCCCCCTTAGCACAGCGCGGGGCACACGCAGCAGCCAATGCCCAGTTCATTCCCCTGCACGAGGCCTCCTGGGGGCAGCGGGTAGAGTTCCTCACTTGCCCCCCTCCTTCGCAGCGCGGACCTACTGCCAAGCAGACCCCTGGGACCGAACAGACCCACTCAGGGCTGAACCTCTCAGCCAAGGGGAAGTACTTATTTACCTTTAATTGGCCTCAATTCTTGGCAGCTGAGCCGTAAACCGCAGGGGCAAGACCACACCCACACAAGGGCAGACTTATACCAGGAAGCTGGGACTTGCGTTCCTTTGCTGGCCTGGGACCAGCTCGGGCAAGCCAGGTTGGGGGTCTGTACGGGAGGTCCAGGTCACGGCCGGGTTCCATTCCAGGCTCTGGGCCCGGGTATGAGCTGGTGGGCGTTAAAGGGCTTATGTGGGGCTGCCCAGATACGGATAAATGTGTTAGCACACGCAGGCACACAGACGCACACCAACGGGTACACTCTCTTCAGCCTTCTCAGTGGGATGCCTGCCCCCGTTCCTCAGTTTGGTGGAGAAATGTATCAACCGGAACTGCCCCCGAGGGATCCCGGTCCTAGGACTTCACGTGGAGCAAGACCGGAAGGAACTGAGGAGCCGACACAAGGAAGTGTCAAGTCCTAGGAGACTGGGATCCGAGGCGGCACGGCGAGTTCGTAATCAGGAAACCTAGTCACTCTGTGACCTTGGACAAATTACTTAACCTCCCTGAACCTGCTTCCTGCTCTATACGAGGTGTACTCCTACTTAATTACCTTTTAGGGTTATTTGATTAAATGGCACATACTAGGTACTCAAATAAATATTAATTTCTGACACACAAATACACACACCCAACCTGGAGGACGTAAAGTGGAAAGAAAACTAAATCTGGGGGCGCCTGGGTGGCTCAGTAGGTTCTGCATCCGACTTCGGCTCAGGCCATTGATCGCACGGTTCACAAGTTCGAGCCCTGTGTCGGCCTCTGTGCTGACAGCCCGGAGCCTGGAGCCTGCTTCAGATTCTGTGTCTCCCTCTCGCTGTCTACCCCTCCCCCGCTAGCACTCTGTCTCTCAAAAATAAATAAACATTAAAAAAAAAAAACTTAAAAAAAGACACCTGTTTCAAATCCCACCTTTGCCATGTTAGAACAGTCACACACACAACAAACCGCTTCACCTCTGACCCTTAGTTTACCCCTCTGTAAAATGGGAGCAATGCTTGCTTCACAAGTTTCTTTTTAATTTTTTTTTTTTTTTGAGAGAGAGACAGAGTGCTAGCAGAGGAGGGGCAGAGAGAGAGGAAGACACAGAATCTTAAGCAGGCTCCAGACTCTGAGCTGTCAGCACAGAGCCCAATGTGGGGCTCAAACCCACAAACCGTGAGATCGTGACCAGAGCCTAAGCCGGACACTCAACCAACCGAGCCAGCCAGGCGTCCAATCGCAGGCTTGTTTTAAGGAACGGGTTAGGTAAATGAAGAGTTCTGCAAACATGAATTACCATAACCGCAGGAGTTAGGGAGTACCCTCCCTTCCCTCTCGTAGGGCAGGGTGGTGCACTTTGACCCAAATAAAACCTTAACAGGGCCAAGTCCCGGTCCATCTCTATGGGCTGAAACAATAAACCCAACATCCTTCCTCCCATGGCCATAAAGCTTTATTGGCAGGTCAGGGGAAGAGCCAGCGGTAGGGTCCCTGCCTTCCCACACCCCTCCCCAGGGGAACCTCTCGGCAGGAGAGCGGGAAGCCCAGGAGGCTGCCCGACTCAGAGAGCCTTGTAGGCGGGCAGGTTGTTGTAGTGGGCGTCCTGGCCCTCCAGCAGGCTGCGGTAGGTGGCGATCTCCTGCTCCAGCCGAGACTTGATGTCCATGAGCTGCTGGTACTCCTGGTTCTGCCGCTCAGTGTCCGCACGCACGTCGCTCAGCTGGGCTTCCATACTGCTGATCAGAGCCTGGATGTGGGCCAGCTGGGCTCCAAAGCGGGCCTCCGTTTCCGCCAGCGTGCCTTCCAGGGCGGCTTTCTGAGGGCGGGGAGAGGGAACGAGACTCAGCGGAGACTGGCCGGAGAGGGCACGGGCACAGCCGCGGCCCGGGCTGCGGCCCACGGGGCAGGGGGCACAAACCGTGCTTAGCTGAGACTGCAGCTCGATCTCCAGACCCTGGAGGGTGCGCCGCAGCTCGGTGACCTCCGTCTTGCTCATCTGCAGCTGCTCTGTGTGGCTGGCCACCTCCTGATTCAGCTCCTCCATCTGCAATAAGAGAGGAGGCAGAAGGAATGAGCACCCAGGCAGACCTCCGTCTGAGAGCACAGAGCCCTCTCTCCCTGCCACCTCCCCAGAGGGCACCCGCTCCCCCCACCCCACTGCCGCCGTACCCGGATGTTGAACTGGTCTTCAGCATCCTTTCGGTTTTTCTCAGCCATGACCTCATATTGGCTTCTCATGTCACTCAGGATCTTGGCAAGGTCGATGCCCGGAGCGGAATCCACCTCCACGCTGACCTGGCCACCCACCTGGCCCCTCAGGGCACTGATTTCCTGGAAAGACACAGCCGAGATGGGCATGTCGGAGCCCAGAGGCTGCTGGGCCTGGGCCAAGTCACTCCCCCATCCCCCTGGGCGGAAAGGGCCTGCTTTTCAGGCGCACACCTAGGAGCCAGCACCGCAGGACAGACGAGGTGGCCACCATCTGCTGCTCCACACCCAGGGCCATGCCGAGGGTACGGCAGTCGTGGCCATGGTCAAGAAGACACAGGATAAAAAAGTGTCCTCTGCCCTGGAAAGTTGGAGTGGGATGGACAGAAGGCGCAGCCTGAAACCCACCTCCTCGTGGTTCTTCTTCAGGTAGGCCAGCTCCTCCTTCAGCCCCTCGATCTGCATCTCCAGGTCCGTCCTGGCCAGGGTCAGCTCGTCCAGCACCCTGCGCAGCCCGTTGATGTCGGCCTCCACGCTCAAGCGCAGGGCCTGCTCCGTCTCAAACCTGTTAGAAGAAATAGGTGCAGTCAGGCCAGCATTTCCTCTGAACCTCTGCAGAGCTCCCATCTCCCCCCACGGTTCAGGAGTCCATGCAGGTGGCGGGGCTTACTTCAGGCCAGCTGGGGCGAGTGAGGACAGAGTCCAGTCCCCCACTGCACTGAGCCCCCAAAAGGGCGTGGCATTGGCCCTCCTTCCCTGCCCCGGCTTCTGTAGCCCTCCAGGGCGAACACATACTCACTTGGTTCGGAAGTCATCCGCAGCCAGACGGGCATTGTCAATCTGCAGGACAACCTTGGAGTTCTCAATGGTGGCACCAAGAATCTGGAAGACAGAGGCAGGAGGTTGGCACCAGCTCAGCATACTGGCTCTGTCCACCCACTTTCTTCCCAGAAGAGAGAGGAAAACCGGGTATGCTCCTACCCCCTAGAGACTCAGCTGCCCATTGGCCTGCTCTCTGGGAGGCCTTGGAACCAGTCCATGCCCAGGAGCTGGAGCAGGAGAAACCATTGTCAGGGACTGCGGAGCCAGGGGGGTGGGGGATGGGTGCCGGAGGGCAGTCGTAAGTCTGAGAGGAAAGCATCTGAGACCTGTACTCCGAACGCTGGGGAGGCAGACTCTAGTGATCTGCAACCAGACACAGTGTCCGGTTACCTTTGTCTGAACCCCACCCCCACCACTTCAAGCACAATCTCCTTCAGGAAAGGGAATTCCCATTTGTTGAGCGTCTATTATGCGCCAAGCACTTGGCACTTCATCTTTCATGCCAGGTCAGTGGGTATGCCTCTCTTATAAAGGTGGGAAATGAACTTCAGGAGTCCTTGTCCCAATTCATCCCCATCTGAGGTCCCTCTGAGGTGAGGGGCATATTCACACCATTGATTAAGGTACTTGGGTTCATGTTTTTCAAAGAGCAGGTCATGGCTCATTAGTCACCCAGGAAAACGGGGGGGGGGGGGGGGGGAGGCGGGGGTGATTTGCATAGTGTTTTAATGAAACTGAACAGAATATAAAACATGACAAGAGATGGACCACAGTACAGTAAGAATTGTTTCAAGAAAGCTTTGCCTCCATTTTGGTTGTGTGTCTGACAGAGAGAGAATGCATGAGGGTACACCATGAAATGTGTTTCTTACAGCAGGTTACAATTTTTAAACTGCGTAAGCAGTATTCTACTTTGTTTACATCGCTAGCTGCCCCTCCTCGTCTAGAAGTCTGGTCTATCTGTTCTATGCCCCTAGCACTCCGCACCATGCTGGGCACACGGCAGGTGCTGCCCTGCTTCCGCCCCTCCCCTTCCCCCCCCCCTCCCGCTTTGGAGACCCGGTATGTGGGACCATTAAACCATTAAATGTCCCACTGGCTTTGGATACATTTCTTCCAGGCAGAGCTCTCCGTTCCCCGTGGCCTCAGGGGCTCCCTGTAAGACCTGCGGTGCATCCCCAACCCCAGGACTCTCCACGCACACGGAACTTTTGCTGAAAAGGACCCCCGGGGCCTCTGCGTGTGTCCCGCCTTCACCAGGTCCTTAGGGTACAGAATTTGTCCTCTCCCATTGTTCCTAGAAGTTCCTCGTAAGTCCGAGGTGGCCCTCCTGGGCGGGGCAGGAGGGGCTTCAGCCAGAGCGTGATGGAAAGCAGACCTGCCCCACCCGAGGAATGGAATGCAGAGGGGCTCACGCCGGGGGCCGCAGCGGGGGAGGGGCGGGGGGGGGCGGGTTCCTCCCAGGCCAAACTCCTGTCTGTCTCTCTCTTGTCCGTGACTGCGGCCCCTGGCCCAGACCTCCGGACAGCCCACAGCCTTGTCCCATCTCCTCCTACTCCTTCGGACCCCCTTTCCCAGATCTCCCCACTCTCCAGCCCCGCCCCCCGCCGCTGCAGCACACCCCACCCCCGCTTCCCGCAGTCCCAGCCTCCACTTCCTGTCCCATTGTCCTGCCCACCCCGCTCACCTGTCCCCAGCTCTCTGCCCCACCCTGCGGCCCTCCCACGTCCTAACGGGCTCGCTCCCGCCCTGCCCTGCCCTGCCGGGTGGTGGCTCCGGTGCCCGCCGCGCCCGCCTCCGGCCTCGCCCGGCCCGCAGGGCTGGGTTTGCGCGACAGGTGCACCTCCCGAAGCTGGGCCGCCGCCCACCTTGTCCCGCAGGTCCTCGATGGTCTTGAAGTAGTGGCTGTAGTCGCGGGTGGGCCCGGGCCCCTGCTTCTGGTACCACTCGCGGATCTTCACCTCCAGATTGCCGTTGGCCTCCTCCAGGGCGCGCACCTTGTCCAGGTAGGAGGCCAGCCGGTCGTTGAGGTTCTGCATGGTCACCTTCTCATTGCCGGAGAGGAGGCCGTCGGACGCGGCCAGGCTACCCGCAAAGCTGCCGCCGAAGCCCCCGCCGTAGCCCCCGGAGGACGAGGACACGAAGCGGGCGGAGGACACGGACACGCCGCGGCCGCCCGAGCCCCCGTGGATGCTGGGCGCGCGGAAGACATTTCCCGCCCCGAAGCGCAGGGAGCCGCCTGAGACGGACGAGGTGGTGGCCAACTGGCGGTAACCGTAGGAAGCCATGGGGACGGAGGAATCGGCCACCAGTGGCCCGAGGTGCATCACTTGGCGTGAGGAGTTGGCGAGGGCCTCACCTGGCGCCTTTTATGCCCTGGGCGGGCGGGGACAGGGAGGGGGGGAGGGGGAGGGCGGATATCTGAGACCTGAAGAATTTGCAAGCTCCTGAGGGCGAATACGGGCACTGTCCCCATTGGTCAGTTCCTGACGGCTCTGCCTCCAGTTCTTCCCTCCCAGCGACCTGAGGCTGCGCTCCCCCCTCACCCTCCCCGCCGCTGAGAATTGCCCCACCCCTGCCCACTCCAGATCCTAGACGGAGTACCTCCGATCACACTGGGTCCCTTCTTCACCCCCATCACACACGCACAGACACCCCCAGTCACATTCTGGGCTTCCCCCATTAAGATTTCCCCAGGTTTGACACCCCGCCCCGTCCCCCCGCCCCCAGGAATTAAGTCCCTCTGAGAGTAGTTTCCTACACCCTGTCCTTCCCCTCTCCCCATCACTCAGAGGCCCCCTCTGGAATTATGTTCTGAAGCCCCTTCCTTGGGATCGAAGTTAACCCTTCCCTCCAGTACATTCAGGAGATTCCTACACCCCACTTGGAATTACAGCCCCTTGGGGATCACCCGCACCCTGACTTCCTCTCAGTCCCAGAGAGGACTCTGGCTGCTGGCCTCCTGAGACAAGGCTGCCCCGCCCCACTGGAGCCATACAAATCCCAGGGCTGGGGCGGGAGGAGGCCCGGGCAGGGGTGGAGGCGAGGGGGACAGCAGGCTCCTGAGAACAGCTGCTGGCTGCTGGGAGGCTCTGCAGCTGGACAGTATGGGGCTTCTTGGCAATCCCAGGCTCAAGCCTGACCCCAGGTGGGGCAGACCCTCCTGGGGGCCTCTTACCACCCACCCCCTCCAGGACAGCCCCCACCCTCCGGCCCCTAAATCATGCATTCATTCAACACAGATTTACTGAAATCCGATGGGGAATCTGAGCCTGAAGGAGGCAAATAACTTGCCCATGAGACATGTAGCACCTGCCGCCCAGAGACAGAAATGGGGCGGAACCCCTCCCTCCTTGTGAGCATCTGGCAGGAGGGTGTCGGGCTGAACCCTCGAGCCTTGGACGTGGAGCAATGGCTGAACCGCGAGGCTCCCTGCAGGATGGCCACGCGCGGAGAGAAGAGCTCGGATCATAGGGGAAGGAGCCCTCCTCTCCGCACACGGCCCCCAGCCCCGCTCTCCGCCCCCCTCAACAATTCCACCCCCCTTTTCTGATAACTTAGGAAGGCTGGGCCCCCTGCCAGCCACTGCCTGCGCCTCACCCTGGTTCCTGGTGCCCAAGGACCTCACCCCTCCTCAGAGCTATCTCCATGGTTCCTTAGGTCAGAGCAGTCACTCGGCCACAGGACAGAGGCCCCTAGGCCCTTCTGAGATGCTGTTAGGGAGATGGGCCAGTCACTTCCCATCAACGTGCCTCAGTTTCCCCCTGTGAAATCTCAGTCCTCCTTTCTACATATCATCACCTGGGTCACCTGTGGCTAAAGGAAGGCTCGTCCCAGCCTCTGAAACCAGTCCCCAATAAACTGCCTTCCAGCCACCAACTTAGCCAGGAGCAGGGGACAGGAAACCGCCTATACACACACACACACCTAACCCACCAGCAGAGGCCCTGGGCCACTCAGGAAGGCCAGCCTGAGGCTGTTTAAATTGGTGAATCGACCCATAAGTGGGTCCGGGTGCCCAAAGGTGGAAAGAAGGCAGGTGTGACCCAAGGCAGGCCATGAAAGCAGGGCGCGGCTGGGCCTTCACAAAGGTTGTGGCCGCCAGGGCTGGGCCGAGGTGAGTCACTCTTTATTTGAACCAGAGAAAGAGGCCTGCTCCTTATGGGCCAGATAGTTGCTAGGCACACCAAGCCCTAGCTGGAATCTCTGTTTTTCTGGCTTGACTGGAGGCTTTGGAAAGGGGCTTTGTGTTAGGAAACAAATTATGGAAACAAAGCCCCCCGCCGACTCCCAAAAAATTAGGGGATTGTGAGCTCCTTAAACTCCAGAGGAGCTTAGAGCCCCCCCGTGCGTGCCCCAGGACCCTAATCATAACGATTGACTGAGAGAGTATAGCCTACAGTCTTTTCAGGTCTGATTGGATCCTCACAGCAGCCCGGCCCATTTTTCACAGGAGAAAACAGGCTCCAAGAGGGGCAATGACTTGGCAGGTCCACAGCCGGCTGTGTCAGAGTCTGGCTTCCAGCCTCTCGCCCCTCAGCCCGGCGGCCGGGCCTGTGGCGTGGGACGGAGGCTCTGCTTTCCCTTCCAACGAAGCTGCAGCTCCAGAACGACTCCTTCGGGTCCCGTTTCCAAAATCGTATACCAACTCCCAGGGCAGTAAAGCCCAGACTGAAACGCAAGTGGAGTCGGCAAGAGTCCCCCTCTCCTGCTCTCCGGCCGGAACAGTGCCCAGCACCTCCCGCCCTGAGCTGCGTGGCTTTGGACCGATTCTCTGGTACATCACGAACTCGGGAGAACATCTGTACGGGCCGCTCTCCCTGGAGATGAACCGAGGGGTCCAGCTGCTGTTCCCATTCGGTGGCGGACTGCCCCCAGCCAGGAGTCTCTGACCAGCCCCTGGCTGCTTCAGGGCAAAACCTGACTGGAGGAGGAACTCCCTTCCCGAGATCTGGTCCCCCCGGCTGAGGTTTCCTCGTCTCCGGGAGGGGGGGGGGGCACAGAGCATCAGGAGTGGGAAGGGAACGTTCCCAGACCTCCCCCAGCTCATGTCTGCAGAGCCCCAGCACCGTGAGATCCCTTGGGGAAAGGGGACCCACTGGCGATGAGCTCAGGAATCCCGCTTGTTCCCAGTCCCTCTTAGAGAGTGACAACGCGTGGTACCAAAGGCTCTGATGACCTTAGTCCGTCATTTGTAAAATGCAGGTAATAATAGTAACAACCTCGTTTATGGGGTTGTTTTGAGGATTAAATGAGCGGGTGCTTGTAAGGGTGCCTGACAAACAGTAAGCACTCAAAAAATGTTATTATATAATTTAACTGTGAAATAGTAAGATCGCAATATTTAACGATCATAAATAAATACTTATTATATGTGTTTGTTATATTATCATTATAAGTATTATTATTTAACTTTGTGCAACCAGCATTTACCAAATATACTGGACCGTGGAATCTTTTCTCAGGTGACACCTATGAATTAATAATCCATATGTCGCAACAAAAGCTGATCCCGTCTGAGGATCAGCTGAGGCTCAAGGAGTTTAAAAACTTGACCGAGGTCCTGCATGTAAGCAGTGGACTCAGGGGGCGCCTGAGGGGCTCAGTCGGTTAAGCGTCCAACTTCAGCTCAGGTCGTGATCTCATCGTTCGTGGGTTCGAGCCCCGCGTCAGGGTCTGTGCTGATAGCTCGGAGCCTAGAGCCTGCTTTGGATTCTATGTCTCCCTCTCTCTCTGCCCCTCCCCCCTCACACTCTGTGTCTCTCTCTCTCTCTCTCAAAAATAAAAAACATAAAAAGGGGGACCTGGGTGGCTCAGTCGGTTAAGCGGCCGACTTCAGCTCAGGTCATGATCTCACAGTCTGTGAGTTCAAGCCCCGCGTCAGGCTCTGTGCTGACGGCTCAGAGCCTGGAGCCTGCTTTGGATTCTGTGTCTGGCTCTCTCTTTCTGCCCTTCCCCTGCTCACGCTCTCTCAAAAACAAATAAAACATTTTAAAATAAATAAATAAATAAACATTAAAAAAAAGAGTAGTGGACCCAGGATTGAAGCCCAAAAACCACAGCACCACGCAGTAGTACCCTCTCACAAGACGGGGGTCGGGGACTGGATCTGGAAAGAGTCGTCCAGTTGAAAGGCATAGTGTCACCTGTTAAGGCCCTAACTTGTCCTCCCTGCTCCGATACACAGTTATTTATTTGTTCGGTCAGTGGGTCACTCCAGCAAAACTCAAAGGTCAGCCTAGCAGAGGAGGTGGCCTCGTGTATACGAACAGAGCAGAACTCACAAGCTGGAGGAGAGAAAGAGAAAAGCGTGGGAGATTTCGTGAACCCGTTTGTCGTGTAAATGGGTAACCCCTCCCTGGACACCACCCCTTTCTCCAGGCACCGGCACCAACACCTCGAGGTGCGCAGGGCAGCTTCTCTCCCGCGCCTCCACTCACCGAACCCGCACCTGTCCCTGTCCCCTGTCCACCAGCCATAGTACTAGGTGCTGGGGCACGGAAGTGCATGCAAGCTTCTGCTGCCTCTAAGAGGCTAACGACCTGGCACGGGATGCTGGAGACATATTAGTTTTGAGAAAATGTGTCAGAGTGAATATTCAACGTCAATTTTTGCTCCTTGCTAAAACACGGTTAAGCTGACAGTTCAGGAATATTTGGGGAGAATAAAAGGAGAGGCGGGACACCTGGGTGGCTCATCAGTTAAGCACCCGGCTCTTGATTTCGGCTCAGGTCATCAGCTAGCGGGACTGGGCCCCGTGGGGTGGGGGCTGTGCGCTGGGCATGAAGCCTGCCTGGGATTCTCTCTCCCCCCCCTTTGCCCCTTCTCCACTCGCACACGTGCATATGTGTTCTCTCTCTCTCTCAAAAATAAATAAATAAACATTTTTTAAAAAGAGGGAAGAGGCAACAGAAGATGATTAATGTCCAAAAAGAAGTTGAAAGCTTAAAAATGATAACTAAGAGCAGGCAGGAGGAACCTGCAACCGGGGCTTGGGAGAGGGGGTGGGGGGCGCAGGAAGCCCACGGAACTCAGGAACTTGAGTACCAGGTGCCCTGTGAAGAGTAGAAAGTAGGGCTGTGAGGGGCGCCTGGGTGGTTCGGTCAGTTAAGCATGCAACTCTTGATCTCGGCTCAGGTCATGGTCATGATCCCACCGTGGGTGAGATTGAGCCCCCCCAACAGGCTCCAGGCTGGCGGCATGGGGCCTGCAAGGGATTCTCTCTCTCCTTCTCTGCCCCTTCCCTCTCATGCTTGCTTACTCTCTCACTCTTTCTCTCTCAAAATAAGTAAGTAGGGGCGCCTGAGTGGCTCAGTTGGTTGGGCATCCGACTTCGGCTCAGGTCATGATCTCGAAGTCTGTGAGTTCGAGCCCCACGTCAGGCTCCGTGCTGACCGCTCAGAGCCTGGAGCCTGCTTCAGATTCTGTGTCTCCTTCTCTCTCTGCCCCTCCTCTGCTCACACTCTGTCTCTATCTCTCTCTCTCATAAATAAACATTAAAAAAATAAGTAAGTAAACTTTTTAAAATAATAAAAAAGAAAAAAAAAGAAAGTAGGACCGTGAGCAATCTGGCTGGAAGTTTCTGTAAACAGCACCAGGCTGCCCTCCCAGCTCCCCGCCCACCCAAGGGCAGCCAGGAGAAGACAGGAGCTTCATTCTTTCCCATCAGCCGAGCAAAACTGCAAAGTCCGACCACATCAAGTGTTGGGGAAGCTGTAGGCAGGTGAACGCCCTCTTGGCATGAGGGGGTTGCGGCGGCCACCTCGCAGGCCGACTTGGCAGAGTCTTCCGGCAAAAATTCACACACCTTGCAAGCGGCCAGTGCCACTCTCTCATATTCACCCCCAAAGCACTCCTTGGCCGTACGTTCTGGGAGGCGGAGAAAGAGATGTTCTCTGAAGCACCGTTTGTCGGAGCGGAAAGACAAAGCACCAGTGACAGCTGAGTAAACTGGGTGACATCCGCTGACAGAAGAAATTCAACACAATGAGTAATGTTAATAGGCAGTGATAAGCAAACCCCTGAAGAGTGAGGTCTTAGGTAAAAGATCTCATTTTTGAGCGAGAGGGTGCAAGCAAGGAGAGCAATGCATGTGACAAATTAATGCTGGCACACAATTAACAGGTGGCTTATGGGGCGCCTGGGTGGCTCAGTCGGTTGAGTGTCTGACTTCAGCTCAGATCATGATCTCAGGGTTCTTGAGTTCGAGCCCCTTGTCGGGCTCCGTGCTGACAGGGTAGAGCCTGCTTGAGATTCTCTCCCACTGTCTCTCTCTGTCTGTCTCTGTCTCTCTGCCCCTCCCCCACGCACACACACACTCTCTCTCTCTCTCTCTCTCTCTCTCTCTCTCTCTCTCTCTCTCTCAAAAATGAATAAACAAAAGGGCACTTGGGTGACTTGGTCAGTTAAGCTTCTGACTTTGGCTCAGGTCATGATCTCACAGTTCACGAATTCCGGCCCCACATCAGGCGCTGTGCTGACGGCTCAGAGCCTGGAGCCTGCTTCAGATGCCGTGTCTCCCTCTCTCTCGCCACCCCCCCCCCTTGCTTGCACTCTCTCTCTCAAAAATGAATAAACACTTATTTTTTTTAAAGACGGCTTATTTCTCCGCACGCAAGTGAATACCCACGTAAGCACACAGGGGCAAGGGGACATGCACCAGACCAACGGCAAGGACTTCCTGGGAGAGAAGCCGAGCGGAGGCGACCCGCTTTGGTCATCTCTGCTGTTCTAATTTTTACAAGGACATATTTACGTGTAACTTGTTTCATGTTACGCATTAACGTACAATTTCTTTTTTTCTTTTTTTTTTTAGGTTATTTTGAGAGAGAAAGAAAGAGAGAAGACAAGCTGGGGACGGGCAGAGGGAGAGAGAGAGAATCTGAAGCAGGCTCCACACTGCCAGCACAGAGCCTGATGCCGGGCTCAAACTCACGAACGGTGAGATCATGACCTGAGCCGAAATCAAGAGTCGGACGCTTACCGACGGAGCCACCCAGGCTGCCCAGCAGGCAGTAATTTCCTAAGAAACACTACATGATGGACATTTAGAATCGATTGCATTTCACAGGGTAAAGACCGCCTCCCCTCCATCCACACAGCACTGGCATCTTCGTCTCACTCCTCCACTAGAGAGGAAGTTTTGAAAAGGGGAGCAGCAGAGGTGGGGAAAAGAGAGCCCCCCAAAAAAGCTTTCTAGGCTCCTGTCCCCACCCCCGGGGTCCCCTGTCTGGTTTCCTCTCGTTATGAAGCCAGAGGGTAGAAGGGAAGATGGGGCAGAAACTTTTCAAGAGAGACTTGGGGAGAGTCTGGGTGCAGGAGGGCTCCTTCAGGCCTGATGAGGTGAAACGGGGAGGGTGGGGGAGACCCCTGCTCTGGCTCCCCAAGGACCGGAAGCTTTAGGAGCACCCAGAGTCAGCCTGCCAGCATGGACACGGGTGTTCACCCCGGGTAGTGCACGCGGACTGGCGGGGCTGGGCCGGAGAGAAGCAGAGTGTACCCCACGAGTCTACAGTCAGCCTTGTCAGCACATGGGGGCCTCCCTCCGGGGACCTTCTGAAATAACGGGAGGATTTCTAGAGGTGTGGGAGCGAGTAGCACTAGGTGGGCCATCTTTCTAGAACTATCGAGCCAGTAGGCGTTTAGTATCAGATCCGTGTAATCAAGCGTGTAGGTGCCGGGAATCGTGTCTGCACAGGAGCAAGTAGGGGCAAAGGGAAACCATTCATTTCTGCCTGGGAGCACGGAGACAGCTTTCGTACGGGGGCACGACCCTTGAGCAAGAGGCTAAAAGACTAGTAGGTGTTGATCAGTTGGTCCGGGTGGACTATGTAGGGGAGGACAGGGGGCAGGGCAGGGGTAGGGGCAGGGGGCCGTTAGCTCAGCGGAGGAGATGGACTTTACCCTGAAGACAATGGGAGGTTATTGTAATCAGCGATGCGAGGTGGTCAAATGTATGCTTTAGAAGTTGCAGTGGGTCCTGCGTGGTGAGGGGCTGGTGGGACGAGGGAGGGGGGCGTGTCTGGGGTGGGGAGAGCAGACAAAGAGAGCCTGAATGTAGTCCCAGGAGCCCAGGAGCGAGCCTGGGTCGTGAAGGGCAGTGACAAGGAATACTGGCCACGCTTTGAGGAGCTTGCTCAGGCCAGGAGGCTGGTGGTGGAGGGACCCAAGGCCAGCAGCCCAGGTCTGGCTGCCTCCGTGACAGCTCACCTCTGTCACTTTCCACAAGTGGGAACCCATAAAAGGTGGGGCAGGGCAGGCCGGGTCAGGATGGCCCCTCTGGTGTTCCTCTTCAAGTCCCCAGGGGAGGAAAAACCAGCCGGACAGGATCCGGGGCCAATTAAGGGGGACTGGGGAGGGGGAGGGTCTCTGAGTCCTAGGGAGCTGCCCCTTGTCCCGGCAGTGGGGGAAGGGAGAGGGTCAGCTTCCCCTCCAGGCGCCACATTCCACACTCTGGGAAGACCGGGTGCCCCTCCCTCCCACCCCAGCCCTCCCGAGGGGCTCAGTGTACGTGACCAGGCTCAGGTTCCTCTGTGCCTGAGGAGGGGCCAGGCCGGCCACTTGGCCAGGGGCGCCTCTCTCAGCCTCTGCCCTGGGCCTGGACTATTCGGGCCCCACTTGGAGCCCTGTGCCGAGCCTCAGCCCATCCCACCGGGACGCCGGGACGCCGGGACGCCGGGAGGGCCAGACACCGGACAGACAAACAGAGAGAAAGAAGACAGTCTGGTGCCTGCCCTGAGCCCCCCTGGATGGTCCTCCATCTTCAGCTCCCATTCCAGTCAGCTGACTTCCTTCCCACGAAGACTCTGGAACTTGGGACTCTTTCCATTTCAAAACTCATCTGATCCTGTGAATTCCTAGGGGAATTCTGCCGAGCCCTCGCCTACCCCCCCAACACACACACAAGGCTCCTGTTCGGCAACTGAAATGCCTTCCTCAAAATCAGGTGTGGCTCCTGGACCCTGGCTACCTCAGCAGTTTTCATGAACACCTACTGTGTGCGTGGCCATGAGGGCGACGTCCCTGCCTCCAGGAGGGACCAGGACCTTCCTCAGGCCTGGAGAATCCTCCCTCCTCACCTGCCTCCTCCCTTTCCTTAGACACCAGGAACTGCAACTCCTCTTTCAAGCCAAGCCCTCAGCTTGGGCATCACCTCCTCCAGGACGTCCTCCCTGGTGCACCCAGACTGGGTCCGTTTTTCCCACTACTGCCTCCCACCGCCGACAACCCCCCGGCCTCGCCACATCAGGTGCACAGCTCTGTCTCCACAACTAGACGTCCAAGCTTCACCGCTGCATCTGGCCCCACAGCTGACTCCGGCCCTGGTGAAAGTTTAAAGGGGATTTGCAGGGAAAGAGGAAATGGAGAAGCCCTTTTTTTCATTCAGCCAATAATTAGGAACCACTCTGTATGTGCTAGGTAGCTGTCGGACTCTGGGCTTCAGGAAGAAAATGTGCACAACCACCCTGCCCTCCTGAGCTCTCAGTCTGGGTGGGGCAGGCACAAGGTCATTCTAGCAGTGAGGGGTGCATGGGGAGGAGCTAATCAGGGAAGGGGTGAGGGGCCACCAGCGGAGAGAGGCTGGGAACAGAGGAGGTGGCACAGAGACAGAGAGATCTGAACGAGGGCCAAGGAGCCTGCAGGCCCCTGGGGGAGCCAGGCCGAGGGCAAGGCAAGGGGAATTCTGCTCCCTGAGGAAGAGTGAGCCCCGGTGTATTCCGGGAACACCCAGCACTCCCTGCCTGGGAGAGGTGCGCCGGGGGAGGGACATACCGGAGAGGAGGCCCAGAGGAGGCCAGGAGAGAGCAGAAGCAACAGGGGTTCCAGTTCTGTTCTCAGAGGCTGGGGGTTTTTTCTGGGAGCTTTGATCAGAGCAGCACGGGGAGCCCTGGGGCTATAGTCTCTGGAGATGGACGGGAAGGGTGGGGAAGGGTGGAGGCTGGAAATCTGAGGCTCTTATGAGGTCCAGGCAGAGATGCTGAGAGCTTATTCTGGGGACATGTGGGCCAGCATGTGGGAAGTGGCCTGGGGGCATTCTGAAAGCAGGGCCAACCGGTCCAGCTGGTGGGGTCACCGGCAGCAGCAGGAAGAAGAGGCATCCAGGTGACTCCTAACTCCAGGCCTGAGCCTGGCATTTGCGCCGCAGTCAGAGGACTGGTCTGGGGCCATGGCTTATCCGATCCCCCTCCAGACAGACAGTGGTCACCCCAGGGTCATCCCCAGAACTGGATAATCTGGCAGAATTAGGTGCTAATTGGGTTCTACACACCAAGCACTCACTGGGCCCCTGTCTGGCAGCGCGGACACCCACCGCGGGCAGGGGAAAGGACGGAGGCTGTGCCCGCACAGGCCCTGCCCTCACAAGCCCACAGATGGGGTAGGGGGTGGGAGGTGACCTCTGACCTGTGGTTTTCTAAATTTTCAACAAAGCAACAATGAACGTGTATCACCTCTATAATCAGAGGTGAGGGATGTTTTTATATTTTCAATTCCAACTTGTCCCCAAGCCTCACTGCCTTCAAGTTGGCAAGTGGGGCCCAGCAGGCTTGGGGGAGGGATGGTGGGGTTAGCCAAGTTTCTGGAAAAGCTGCTTCTTCCCCAGGGAGGAAGACAGGCAGAAAGGGGAAGGACGTTTTTGAGAGCAGCCGAATCGAGAGCTCCTCTAGAGACAGAATGCTGAGCCCTGGCCTCTCCCAGCCCTTTCTGGCTCCTCCCGGATCCTGCCGGCTGCAGGGTAAGCACTCATTACACAGACACCCAAAGAATGCCGCACCAAGGTGGGCCGCCGGAAGCTGGGGCTAACGCGAGTGACTGGGGCTGGGGTCTGATGGGGGAGATGCCCTTTTCCCAGAGAAAGAGCAGGTGAGGCCCCACCCTCTGCTAGAGGCCTGGTATCTAAGGGGCGTTTTAATCAATGGACAGTTGCTTGGGAGGGAATATACGTGCCGCCCAAGATACACACACACACACACACACACACAGCATTAGCAGAGGACAAAGTCTTATTGGCTCCCTTGGGCACCTCACTGCTCTTCCAGGCAGGACCCATCAGCTGCCAGCCCCAGCCCTCGCCAAGCTGCCTGAGCACCAGCCTGAGGCCTTCTGGCTGGGCCAGCGCCAAAGAGGCCCCCGGGGAAGCAGCTCTGGAGCCACAGCCAGGAAGCCCTCCAGTCCCTGCCCGAGACCCGGCCCCACTCCAGTGGAATGGGCCGGAGTTGGGGAGGGGGGTACTTTCTCTGCAGGCCTCATCTGGGATGAGGGCGGGGGGCCTGCGGAGACCAGAACATCCACCAAAGGCGTCAGTCCTAGCTCAGTAAACACACGGCCAGGGGCCCCGCACACAGAAACCAAACAAACGCCTTCGGACAGAGAGATCTGTATCAGGAGTTTCTGAAGGAAGGGTTAGAGCTCAGGGAGGGGGAGGGGAAGCTTCGGGAACCCAACGCTTGCCAGTTTTGCCAGGCCTGTTTTACCTCGTCCTTATCCTCATCCAGACCACTAAGAAAGCAGCTCCTGGGAGCCTGGCAAGATGAATCAGATGAACGCCTACACTTGTAAGATGGAAACCTCCTCACCCAGCGGTTTTCAAGGCTGGCCTGCAGAGCCCCGAGCGCGGAGCAGCTGGGCACACCTGCTCCTGAGCGCCCACCCTCACGCGTCCAGCCACGTGCGCACGTGCCCGCAGCCATGCACGCCGTCACACACTCAGCGCACACGCGCACACCCTGACTCGCTCACACATGCACGCATGCACACCCTCACATACACGCACCCATGCACGCTGTCACACACTCAGCGCACACGCGCACACCCTGACTCACTCACACACACATGCACGCGTGCACACCCTCACATACACGCACCCATGCACGCTGTCACACAGCACACACGCGCACACCCTGACTCGCTCACACATGCACGCGTGCACACCCTCACATACACGCATGTGAGCACTCCTACATCCACCCTCACACACGCACACACACACTCTCGTCCACTCTCCACACTCCTGGTCATGTGTCCACATGCTCGCACATACACTCACACACTGACTCTTACACTCACCTGCTCCTACCCACGTGTGCGCACACTCACACGCGCTCCTTCACCCAGAGCAGCCCTGCCCTCGCTGGTTTTAACACGCACAGCTTCCTGTGGGATTTCGCTCAAGCAGAAGGTCTCCCTCTTTTATGTTTATTTTTTTAATGTTTATTTATTTGTTTTTGAGAGAGAGAGAGGGAGAGGGAGGATCCCAAGCGGATTCCGCGCTGACAGCGGGGGGGGGGGGGGGGGGGGGGGCCGGGGGGGGAGGTGCTCAATCTCAGGACCACAAGACCAAAATCAAGAGTCTGACCCTTAACCAACTGAGCCATCCTCTTTTAGGTCTCCCTCTTTTAAAGCTCAACAGCTGGTGCTTTAGTGACACTGGGATGGGACAGGGGACTTTGCCTGCTTGAGGCCACACAGCTGGTTTCCTGCTGCACCGAGCCCGGCAGGCAGGTGTCCTGGCCCCTGGCTGTCTGCCCCTAGGGGAAGATCTGGGCTTACGGAAGAGAAGGAAGTAAACACCACAGGTTCCTGACAAGACCGGGTGGCAGGCCAGGGTCAGAGGAGGGACGCAGATCTCGGGCTGCCGGAGCTCAGGGAAGGACAGCGCCCAGAGGGAGGCCTAGGGTGAGCAGAGAGGGCCTGGGCGAGCTGTCATAAGCAGTGAAGGGAGTGAGGACACAGAGGTGGCAGATGGGAAGAAAGTTCCAGGAAGAAAGGACTCTGAAACAAGAGCAGCCCTAATCTATCGAGTCCTTATTCCGGGCCCGACTGGAAGTGCAAGGTGTGCACTAACTCATTTAAATCGTCAAGGCTCCTGCGCTGTACATACTGTGGCGAATAGCAACATCCCATTTCACTGACTAGGAAACTGAGGGCAACTTGCTTAAGCTTTAAAAGTAGCAGAGCTGGCTTTTAACTCAGGAGGTCTGGCCCTTGGCCTGTGGTCTAACGTCCGTGCCAGAGAAGGACCATGGCCGCAGAGGCCGCAGAGCTGGCTAGACTCAGACAAGGAAGGGTCTTGCAGACCAGGCCACTGGATTCCTTTTTTCTTTTTCTTTTCTTTCTTGTCCTGCAGTAGCAACAATGGCTTTTGAGTCAAGAGGCGACACATGCAAAGTGGCAGGTGAGTCAGACAGCGGGTGCAGGACGCCCTGAGGCTGGGAACACAGGGCTGCCGTCCCAGCTGGGTGTCCCAACGCCTCCTCCATTCCTTCCTTCTGCCACCACCCCTTCCCCGTTCCCCCTCCCGCCCCCCCCCCCCCCCCCCCCCCCCGCCTTACCGGCTCAAGACCAAACAGGGGCACCTTCCTCGGAGCTGGTCTCCAGTGCCTCTCCCAGTCCCAGGCTCATCTGCCTCCAGCCAGCTTCAATCAAGTCACTCTGCCCACAAACCTACAGCGGCAGCCTGTTCATGAAAGTGACTCTCAGCCTGCGGTCCTTAGACCAGGTCGTTTAACATGCTGACACCTGGATCCCACCCCGGGGTTACTGAATCAAATCTCTGTGGGGGAGCCTACACTTCTAATAAGTCTGCATTTTCTAGATCCTCCTCGGGTGTTTCTGGGGCTCGCTGCAGCTTGAGAACCACTGGTTCGAGAATGAGATCCATCGAACCCCCTGTGTTAAAACCAGGCAAGCGGTGTGGGGGTGACGCAAACATAAATCAGCCTCGAGAGCCTAGCCATAGCCAGCTTCCCTGCTGGCAGGGGAGGGCTAGGCAGAGCCAAAGCCTGGGGGTGGGGAGGGGACACGAGAGACCCAATTTCAGGCCCAGCTTTGCCGCTTTCTCTCTGGGTGACCTTGGACTCCGGTAATCAAAGCCTCACCTTGCCCAGCTGCCAAATTGTCAAGACCTGTAAAGGTTTGAGATTTACTCTTTTGGCAAGCTAACAAGTTAGCCCGCCACAGTTTTATGGATGTGGCAGAACAGACACTCCCGGATCAGCGACAAAGGACCTGATTACTCAAGGCACAGTGAAGCAGGCTCCGGCTTTGTGCTTGCATTGATTCCTCTTGCCCTGTCCATCGAGTACTGAGTACTACGGGGTGGTGCAAAGCCTGACCCAGCGGGGTGCTCCGTGTGCGATGGGCTTTGAATGAAAGCTGAGAAACCCCAAGTGCTGGGAAACCAAGTCTTTTACAACAAGCAGCAAGCAAACCCGTGTTTGCTCAAGTGGGAGATGCTATTGCCTCCCTCCAAGGCAGTCGGCTCCTAAAACATCCTAGAAAAGATCGACCATAACCAATCCAACTCAGGCCCCTGGTTGCAAGAAGTGCAGAATAAGTGCAATAAATCCAAGGACAATTGTCAATTCACATGAATGGGAATTTATCTTGCATGAAACTTTTATAAGCTTTAAGCCAGGCCACGCAAGTGAAAGGCACCGGGCATATGGAGATAATTATAGAGGAGATAAGACAAATAGACAAGTAGCCAGAGTCAAAGGTGGAAAGTGATAAGCAGGGAACCTTGCACAAGAGACCTTGTGGGAACAGCAACAAGGAAGATATGTGCAGCCTATATCCTGGGCCAGGGGCCAATATCCTGAAGACAAACGAAGAGTTCCTACAAATAACTAAGAGGCCAATAACCCAGGAGGAAAAACAAAAGAGCAAAGAATATGAGCAAACAGTTCCCAGAATAGAATATACAAATTGCATTTAGACACATGAAAATGTTCCGCCTCATTCGCGGTAAGAGAAATGGAAATTTAGACGATCAAGAAATCTCATACTTTACATGTCAGGTTGGCAAAGATGAAAAGGGCTGCTCTCTTGCTATTTGGGGAGAATATGGGGAATCAGACACTCACACGTTGTTGGTGGTGGTAAAATCAGTGTAAACAGTAGGAATAGTGATTGCCAACACCTATCACGATTCTAAACCCAATTCTTTGACCGACCAACCTCTCTGACAGGTATTTATCTTGCTGGGGTACTTCTGCACACAGGCAAAATGACGTCGTGTACTAGGATACTCACTGCAGCGGCATTTGTAATAGCAAAAGAGTGGAAACACCTAAATATCCATTATATGATACCTCGATACAATAGGATACTGTGTGACCATCAGAAAGAATGAAAAAGTAAGATGCACAGTAATGCGTATTATTTGTTACCCTTCATGCGTGTGCTCCAGGAGAGAACACAGACACATATGTGTTTGTAAATGCTGGGATAGTTTTATTTTTTTAAGTTTATTTATGGGGGCGGGGGGCGGGCAGATAAAAGAGAACGCTGTCAGCACAGAGCCCAAAGTGGGGCTTGATCTCACGAACCATGAGATCATGACCTGAGCCGAGATCAAGAGTTGGCACTTAACCAACTAAGCCACCCAGGAGCCCCTACAGGATATCTTTAGAAAAACCAACCAGAAAGTTAACAGCATGGGATGCTGCTTGGAGCAGGAGCTGGGACACAGGATTCGAAGGAGGAAGAAAGTCTACCATTTCATTGTACAGTAAAACCTTGGATTGCGAGCATAATGTCTTCTGGAAACATGCTTGTAATCCAAAGCACTCGTATATCGAAGCAAATTTCCCCACAAGAAATCACGGAAGCTCAGATGATTCATTCTACACCCCGAAAACAGTCAGAGAAAAACGATTACAAAACTGCAATATAATACAAATAATAAAGAAAATATAACATATAAACGAATTCCCCTGGACTTACCTTTGAAAACCTTTGCGGCTGGTGTGAGGGAGACAAGAGAGAGGAGAGCTAGGGCGTAGGATGACTTTATCACTAACCGAGTCGCCGCTATCTGTTGGCTCAGTAGAATCTTTTTCTTTTCGTGCAACTTTAACAAGGAACGTATCCAATGACACTTGCTTTTGCCTCCTTTTGAAGATTTCACGGAAATGTGACATTGTAATGCCGTTACACAGATCCGTCGCTCGCACTGCTACAGCCTTATTCGCGTGGTGCTTTTCTACAAATTTTGCACCATTTCCCACATTTTACTCATCTTCCTAATCTCATCTGAAGTGAAGGATTTCTCTAACTTTTTTCTCCGCCTCCTCTGCAGACAAGATGCAGATATAGGCTTCTCATGCAATCTTGCAGTTTGGGCCACTCACTTACCTCGTTCGTACTCCTCAGCGATTTCCTTCATAACTTGCACCGTAATCATCATCTCCTTCTTCTTACCACCTTTCTTTTCAACCTCTTTCTGCATGGGGGGCATTGTATACGCCCGCAGGGATGTTGACTACAGTGCAGTATGAATAAACTCTTGTCATCTACTGTATTTAACATAACTGGCAATGAGGCAGCAGAGGAAAGCGTCTGTATCTGCAGGCAGCCTGACCTAGAATGAAGCAAAGCATTCTTAGGCTTACTCTTGTCCGGAAAAGCAAAGGACTGTCCATAGGTGTTTGGAAGGGACAAAAAATACACGAGTGCCAGGTGTGGGCACCTTCCTGCGTTCTGAAAAATCACTGATTTCTGCCAAACACCGGTCTGAGACCGAGCATCCGAGTGTGGGAGACGATCACCCACGATCCTGCAGGGAGAGAGAGAAAAAGAGAGAAAGAGAGAGAGAAGAACCATTGACTCAGAATGATCATGTGACGTCCGGCATCATGTACTACCCCTGTTGCAAGACATTGCTCATTTATCAAGTAAAAAATTATTAGGAAAAGGGGCGCCTGGGTGGCTTAGTCGGTTAAGCGGCCAACTTCAGCTCAGGTCTTGATCTCATGGTCTATGAGTTCGAGCTCTGCATGGGGGTCTGTGCTGATGGCTCAGAGCCAGGAGCCTGCTTCGGATTCTGTGTCTCCCTCTGTCTCTGATCACCTCACTTGTGTTCTCTGTCTCTCTCTCTCTCTCTCTCTCAAAAATAATAAACTTAAATATTTATATATATAGGAAGAAAAAAATTATTAGAAACACCCAGGAAGCATCATTCATTCCTTCATTCACTCATCTGGCCAGACACATGCCCTGGGCTAGACCTCTGCTGGTGCGGGACACAGAGATGACAGACACAGGCCCAGCCCCCGGCTACGCTAAGCGCCATGGTGCGGCAGTTAAGATTAATGAGTGTCCACGGAGTGAGAAAATGACAAGCTTGGCCTTTGAAACGAGCCACACCTTGGTTCAGGAACCGCTCATTCGCCCGGCCAGTTACTGAACCTCCCCGAGCTTCAGTTTCCTCCTCTATAAAATGAGGCCTGGGCTTCATTCATGGAGCCACTATTTTTTTTTAAAGCCGCATCACTCAAGGCCAGTTACTTACCTCTCTGAGCCTCAGTTTCCTCGTCTCTGAAACAGAGCCAGGAACATGCATCTCGGAGGGTCTGTTGGGGAGAAGTAAAAGTCGCGTGTAAAGGACAGAGCCTGGCACACGGCAAGCCCTCGCTCGTCGACAGCTCTCACAACCAGCAGGAGGACTGAATGTGACGGGGCCATCATCCTCGCACCGGACAGCCACTCTGCAGTCGCGGGTTGTTGGAAAAGACCCTGCGGAAGCCACTCGCTGCTCCCAGGCTTGGTGCAGAGGAAGGAAAGGGGAGGCAGGCTTCCCAGGAGCTGAGGCTGAGGGGTGGGGAACGAGGGGTGGGGGGGTCCTGGCACCAGGAAAGCCCCTGGAAATGACCTGGGCCTAATGGCTGCGAGGTGGAGCAGGGAGCAGTTGAGGGTGGCTGCAGAGTCGAGCTGGAGGCAAGAATCCGAGCTGGAGGCCGGCACAGGCCACGGAGGGGAAAGGAGCCCAGATCTGCCACTCGCAGCGGGAGAGGGTGGTCCCGATTCTGAGGATGCCTGCAGTGGGAGTCGCATGGGTGGGAGGGGGCAGGGCTCCATGGAGGACACCGCTAGGGAAAAATTACAAGGGTATTCTGGCCACGATACCTGAAAAGAACAGAGCAGCGCTAAGTCCTGGGGGAACGGTCCCGCCCCGGCCTCACTGTCCCTCAGGCGGCGAGTCCGCCTCATCACCTCGGGGGCCAACCAGGTTCACTTAGAAACGGAGTGGCCACTGGCCTTTCAGCTCTCCCAGGTCTGTTCCCCCAAACCACACCTGCCTGCAAGCACACAGCAGGCCCCCTGATGCTGCCTCTGGCCTCAGGCCTCCGCCCTCCACCTGCAGGGTCCTCTCCCTCAGCCCTCACCTGTCGAAGCCCCGCCCCATCTCCGGCGCCACCTGCGGTAGGCAAAATAATGGGCCTTCAAAGATGTGCCTGTCCCAACTCCCAGGGCACCTGAACATACACCTTATGTGGCAAAAAGTGACTTTGTAGATGTGGTTAAGTTCAGGATCTCGCGATGGAGAGATGACCTTGGATAACCTGAGTGGGCTCGGTGTAAACACCAGGGTCCTTGTAACAGGGAGGCAAAGTGGTCAAAGCCAGAGAGAAGAGACGGGACCAAGGAACAGGGCGGAATGATGCACTTTGTTTAAAGTTTATTTATTTGTGGATGCAGGGGGCACCTGGGTGGCTCAGTCTGCTGAGTACCCAACTTTGGTTCAGGTCATGATCTCACGGTACGTGAGTTCAAGCCCCATATCGGGCTCTGTGCTGACAGCTCAGAGCCTGGAACATGGAGCCTGTTTCGGATTCTGTGTCTCCCTATCTCTCTGACCACCACCCCCTACTCGTGCTCTCTCTCTCTTTCTCAAAGATAAATAAACACTTTTAAAAATCTGTTTACAGTTTATTTATCTTTGAGAAAGAGAGAGAGCGAGCATGAGCAGGGTTCCAGAAGAAACACGGTTCCGTTGACACCTGGGCTTTAGCCCATAAGACCTGGTTCAGACTGCTGAGCTCTAGGACTCTGAGACACCAAGTTGGCGTTTAAGCCGCTAAGTTTGAGGCAACTTGTAACAGCAGCAAAAGGAAGCTTCTTCCTTAAAGCCGCTGTGCTCCCTGGCCCCACGCTGCCCAGCTCCTTCACTCCCCCTGGCCTGTGTGGTGCTTGGCTCTCCTGGGACGGTCCTCTTCCCGCCCCGTGAGCTCAGCTGGCCCCTATTTCCTCTAGCCCGTGAGCAACTTGAGGGCAGGATCTGGCTTCTTCATCGCACGTCCCCATCATCCTGATAATTCCCCTGGGTCCTTCCAGATCCACCCCGCACCCTTCTGCACCCTGCTCTGACGGAAGAAGGCTGATCGGCTACTGGGAGGCAGCTGCGGGAGGTGGGGGGTGACTCTTACGCACCTTGGGCGGCCCTCCCCCCCTCCACCGTCACCAGCTACCATCACACCGCTCTTTCCTTACCTGTTCTCACCTGTCCCTTCAGCTTCCTGCTGCTCTCCTGACTCCCCTCCCGCCCCTCACCCCCCGCCCCCGCCCCAGGTTCCGGCCCATCCCTGCTCTTGTTCGCACTCCCAAAACTCGTTCTTTCTCCATCCAGTTGACCCTGAGCGTTCCCAGTATCCTGCGGACACCCCGACCCAGGCAGCGGTGGCTAAAGTCCACTGCAGTGGGCCTGATACACGTCTGGACACTGTCTCAGTCTGTCTGTTCTAGACGGTGGCCCCGCGGGGGCTGGGAGAGGCCCACAGAGCATTGTTCTCCACCCCCAGCCCCAGGGACAGAAAGAAAGGCTTTAGCAAGGGCAGGGGAGGGCTGCGAGCTGGGGAAGGAATGCATCCCGAACCTCGCCCCCAGTGAGGGGCCCCGCTCCCCGCACAGGCCCACACTGAGAAGTCCCAGACCACACTTCTCCCCTGGCCTACCCCGTCGCTGGGGTGCACCAGACAGGACAGGAGCCGGCAGGGTGGGGAGGACACAGGGCCGCAGCCTCGCCTCTGCTTCAGGGCGGCCTCCCTTCCTGGTATCGCGGTGCCTGGTGCCGCCAGGCCCGACCAACCCCCACGCTCCTTCCCCCTCGCTCCCCGGCATCTGGACTGGTGAGTGACTCACCCCACATCCCTCACACCCTGCCCTGCCTCTGACCCCACCGGACCCGGCCCCTCTCAGCTCCGTATCCGCATGGGCTCCAGCAATCTGAGCAATGCCTGCCCCACACTCTGTGCCCCATAGTCACGGGCCCGTGCACCCCTGCCTCAGGGAGGCACAGCAGGGCTCCGACATTCCCAGCCTGGATCCCTGGGAAGAAGGCTACACAGAGGAGGGGGCTGGCAGCCCCCACATTTACAACACCAGCTACCGCAGACCTGGGGTCGGGCTCTCTTCACATCCTTATGTCCGTTTCTTACGGCAACCTCTGGAGGCAAACGATTACCACTAATTTACAGATGAGAAGAGGAGGTACAGAAAGGTCTCAACTTGCCTAAGGCCACATGAGCAGGTAGTAGCGGAGGTGACTCCAAAGCCTCCCAAAGCCTCCCCCCACAACTGCCTTCCGCGGCACCCCTTCCCGAATTCACCCTGAGCCAAACTCATGGGAACCCGAGTGTGCCGCAAAAGGGGCCCGAGTTTGAATCCGAAGCTCTGGATGGAGGCCAGGCTCTGTCTTCAGCAGCTGGCCGGACTTGGCCAATCCCTTAGCCTCTCTGAAACTGTTCACCATCCTAGTCACAGGGACAGTGATCCCGCCTGGACACTGGGAAACTCAATAAGAAGAGGGAGCTTCTGGAAAGGGTAGTTTCCAAGGGGTTGAGAGGCAGATCAGAGGCCTGGCGTCCGAGCCACGGAAAGAGGTGGTGGTGTCCACTTTGGAGCCAGCCACAGCTTCGGAAAAGGCAGGCTGCAAGCTCCCGCTCAAGCTCCCCCGGCTGGCTGCTGGCCTGCCGCTCCCTTTGTCCTCAGCGGGCGCTGGGGACCCGCCAACTCGGTCCCACAGCGCCCCCTGGAGGCCGCGTGGGGACGCGCCGCCCTGCCACAGGGCCGGCTCCTTGCCGCCTGCCCCTCTTTCTATACCCCTGACCCCGCTCGGTTCTGAAATGAGAAGGATCAGAGGGGGCCTTGCTTACACCAAGGGCAGGGCTTACGCTCGAGGCTACTCCCTGGCCTTCCTATGCACAGCAAAAGGGCGCTAAGCCGAGAGTGGTACAGGAGACAGAGCCCCAGGAAGGCTAGACGTCCAAGGGCCTGGATTCCGGCTGTGTGCCCCTGGGCATGTGTCTTTCCTTCTCTAAGCAACAAAGGAGTGGAGGAGGCCATCTTTCTAAGGAAAGGTATCTCCCCTCCCAGCTCTAAAATTGTGTATCTGACACTCGGTTTCCTTGTGTGTAAGATGGCCACAAGGGGTCGCTGCAGCCACGGCTGTGAAGGAAACGCACCCACTTCTGCCCAGCTCAGCTACCTGCTCCCACCATGCCCCCGTGGCTTCCGCCCAGCCTCCCGCCTCCCAGGACCAGACCTGCTGGAATCAGTGTAACCTGAGTGGTTAAAGACTTCCAGGAATAGAATAATCCTCTCACTTCAGTTCTATTGGGAGCGGAATTTATTGGGACCCTTGGAGATAAAGGTGTGGAAAGCTAGGCAGAGGGGCGCCTGGGCAGCTCAGTTGATTAAGCACCTGACTCTTGGTTTCTGCTCAGGTCATTATTTCATGGTTCATGATTTCAAGTCCCACAGTGGGCTCCGCACTGAAAGTGCAGAGCCTGCTTGGGTTTCTCTCTCTCCCCCTCTCTCGGTCTCTCTGTCCCTGTTCTCTTTCTCTTTCTCTCAAAATAAATACATAAAATTTAAATTTAAAAATTTTTTTTAAAAAGGAAAGCTGGGCAGATAGGAACATATATCCAATGAGACCAAGACACAGCCCTAAATCCCCTGCAAAGGGCTGAGGCAGGATGCCGAAAGAAAATTCCCCGGTCATGGAACCCCATGCACCTGGGCTCAAATCCAGGAGGCTGTGAGTCTCTCCATAGCTATCGGTCCTAAGACAAGTGACTGAGCCTCCCAGAACCACCCAGCGGCAGGGGAGACTCTGGGGAGGTGGGGGTCTGTGTTTGGACCGAGGGAACCCTCCCCCCAAGTTCTCCTCTCCCCCGCAGTTGCCCTGCACAGTGGGAAACCTGGGCATAGGAGGAGCCTACAAGGGCACGTGAGAAATTCGGCACCGGAGGACCGCACAGCCCGAGCACAGAGCCCCTCAGCGGGCCAGTCTCTCCAGTGTGGTTTTCCGCACCTTTCAGGATCCAGCCCAGCTACCCCTCCATCTTCAGCCCTTAGTGCTATCTCCCTCCCACCACTCCAGATTCGTTCTGGGGTCTCAAAAGTACCAGTCCAGCTCTTACCTGCAGGCCTCCCCGCGTGCCCTCCCCACCACCAGCGCCTCCACTCCGTCCCGTCCCACCTGCCCCTTAATCCTCTCCCTGGTGCTCGCTCCCTGCGTGCCCCGCTCTGAGCGGCCGGGCCTAGGTTCCTCCCTCATCCCAGCCCTTGGCTCGTTGGACATGGATTCTCTTTATCCACGTGTCCTGGGGGACAGGCCCGTGTGCTCACGGGACATTTGCCGACAGCGTGAATGACCTGGGAAGGGGACTGACGGCCCTCTGTGGCTTTACCGTAGTCTTTCTTTACCCTTTTTTCTTTTTTAAGTTTATTTATTTGAGAGAGAGAGCACAAGCAGGGTAAGGGCAGAGAGAGAGGGAGAGAGAGAGTCCCAGACAGGCTCCCCTGGTCAGAGCAGAGCTCAGCTTGAGGCTGAAACTCACAAACCGTGAGATCATGACCTGAGCTGAAATCAAGAGCTGGACACGTAAGCGACTGAGCCGCCCGGGCGCCCCCTCCTTGACCCTCAATCCCGCAAGCATGCCTCCCTCTTCTAGGGTTACATCCACTCCGAATTCTCCTTGTTCGTTTCCATTAAGCCTTTCCTGGGTGGCCACACTTTCCCTCTGCAAATTCCAAAGCGTCTCAGACAGCAGCAAGAAGAGAAAGGGAGGGAAGCAAAGGAAGAGAGAAGAAGATTGTGCTTTCCTGGAGTTCAGACCTAAGAGAAAACGAGGGGGGGGGTCCTTAGGCACCATCTGGTCCAATGCTCTCATCCCCTCTAGAGTTGTTCACCTACTCAGTCCTTTAACAAGCTCAGACCGGGTGTCTGCGGGGGAAGGCGCGGGAAACTGAGGCCAGAGACTGAAGAGCTCGCTCTAGGTTGTTTGCACAGTTGTCTCAAAACAGCTCTGCCCGGCAGAAGCCCATCTCTGACCTTAGAGAGTGCTCGAACTCATTAGAGGCCGGGTGGACAGTGCCGAGAGGCCAACCTTCGTCTGCATGACTTGAGCAAGTGACTTCCCTTCCTGAGCCTCAGTTTCCTCATCTGCAAATGGAAGCAACAGTTTCTACCTCTCGTGGCTGTTGTAAGAAATAATGTGTTTTGAGAAAGAGCGACACGCGGAACATCCCTGTCCCGTGCTTGTCACAGGAACTTCCCGGGCCGCCAGGGTCGGGTCAGGAGGACATGCTTTCAAAGCCCCGGGTTCCTCCTGGCCCGAACCATGCTCGCTGCACCGTGCCACAATCACCAACCTGGATACCTGCCTCCTGCCCTGGACCGCGAGCCTCCAGTCCGTCTGCTTTCCCCACAGTTTTATTTCCTGCCAGCCCTGATACAGAAAAGCCACCAATAAATATTTGTCGAATGAATGAACAAGTGAATGAAATGATCTCAGGAGGGGGTTAAAATAGGGAGGCTCCTAAAGAGGGAGCTTGGAGACCCCCACCCTCGCCTCGCCTTCTCCTCACTAACTTCTAACCCCAGGCTGGACCGCGGTTTGTACCCGGAGCTGGTGTTCATCGTGAGAATCCCCAGACAGTCCCGGCGGTTCCCGGTCTAGTAAGAGGAGCAGAGAAGGGAACGTTGTTCCTGTCCGGGCGTGAGGTGGGGAGACTGCACCAGGGCCCCGGACCAGGAAGGCCAGCAGCCTCCATGCACAGGTGAGCTCAGGGCAGGGGGCTTTGGTGAGATGAGGGAGCTGGACACTTAGGAGCGTTAGAACCGTAGCTGTTGGAGCCAGAAAGGTTTTCCAAGCCCATCCGGCTGTCGCTCTTCACTCCTCCACTCTCTTCTCTCCTTTACCCATTCCCCCCTTCGGCACGCACAGACCCAAGGCCTTAGGGGGCGGGGGTTGGGGGAGGGCTGGGGACTG
Organism: Paguma larvata; assembly: GCA_030068075.1. Classification (NCBI taxonomy): domain Eukaryota; kingdom Metazoa; phylum Chordata; class Mammalia; order Carnivora; family Viverridae; genus Paguma; species Paguma larvata. The sequence goes on along the minus strand of CM057843.1, from coordinate 43,133,211 downwards.
AGGTCCCAGGAAAGGATCTACGTGTGTGCGGTTGCCCGTCTTCTCTGCTCTTTACACAAGCCTCGCTTCCCACACGGGGCGTTCGTGACCAGCTTCTGCTTATGGGCAAGCTTCCGCGTCTGCCTGTTTCTGTATTCAGTGGGAGCCCAATGATTGTTTGAAGCCAGACAGGCAGGAAGAGCGCCAGCTTTGGAGCCAGGCCAAACTGGATTTGACTCCTAACTCCGTCCGTTATAAGCTGTGTCACCTCAGACAAGCTGCTTAACCTCTCTGAGGTAGAGTTTCTTCTTCTGTAAAATGGGCATGATAATCTCTGCTTTGCTGGAACCCACTTCTAGGTTCGCATCCTGGCTCCGCCGCTTAGAAGCTATGTGATCTTTTCGGCAAGCCATTTAGTCCTTGGAAACGTGTTTCATCGTGCAGGAAATGAAAATATAAACAGCATCAGGAGGCCGCAGCGAGGGCTAACGAAGGTAATCTATATCGGAAGTGCTTGGCGCAGCGCCTTGTATACAGTGAGTGCCTGACAAATATTTGTCCCTGCTCCTTTCTCTTGTTCTTGGTCACTCAGCTCCTTTGCAAAGGAATCCTCCGTGTGGGTGCTGTACCCTGCCCCACCCCCCACACCCCTCACGCCCCCCTGCCCCGGTGTAGCCTTCCGGGCTCCCGTGCAGCAGGAACACACACATGACCAGAAGCTTCCCAAACGAACCCGTGGCGTAAGCCCGCAGCCGAGAGCTAATGATCTAAGGGACGTGCCCCATGGGATCCATTCTGGCAGGAGTGGCCACAGAGACACCCGGCTTGCTGGAGCAGCGACGCCAGCGCCTTGGCAGTAGCAGCCAGTAGAACATGCCGCCGAATCCGGGGCCGCAGGTGCTGCAAGGGCGGGGCTGCCTCCGGCTGCACAGCCTGCAAGCCTCATTCCCTGCGAGCCCTTCCCGGGGACTCAGTGACCCACCTTCGAGAACTGGCTTCAGAACGGGGCTTCTGACCCGTGCAGGCAAAAGCCCTGGCTGATGGGGCGCCTGGGGGGCTCAGTCAGGTGACCGTCCGACTTCGGCTCAGTCCTGATCTCACGGTTCGCGGCTTCGAGCCCCACTTCGAGGTCTCTGCTGTCAGTGCGGAGCCTGGAGCCTGCTTCGGATCCTCTGTCCCCCTCTCTCTCTCTCTGCCCCTCCCACGCTCAGGCGCTCACTCTCAAAAACAAACAAACAAACAAACAAACAAACACCTGATTGATGCAGAATTTACTAAAAGAAATGCAGGCCTGGCAAAAGACTCCTAAGAAATCACTGCTTGGGTTGTGGCTTAGTCTGCTCAGGCGGCCATACAAAATACCACAGACCGGGCGGCTTACACAACAGAAATTTATTTTCTCGCAGGTCTGGAAGCTAGATGTCGGAACTTAAGGTGTCACAGGTTTGGTTTCGTCTGAGGCCTCTCTCCTCGGCTCGCAGATGGCCACCTCGTTGCCGTGTCCTCCCACGGTCTTTCCGTCTCCCTGTGTGTCCAAATTTCTTCTCCTTACAAGGAAGCCAGTCAGAGTGGATTAGGGCCTGCCCTAATGGTCTTGCTTCAACTTAATCACCACTTCCAAGGCCCTTTCTCCAAACGCAGCCACCTTCCGAGGTAAGAGGGGTTAATGCGTCAACACACAGGTTTGGGGAGACACAAACCCGCCCATAACAGTGTCCACAGACCTTGTAATTCCGCGTGTCTCAAACTGATGCCTCTTCCAACCCAACTGCCTCCACTCAGAGGCTCCCCCATCTCGGTGGGTGACAACACCTCTCGTCAGACCAAAGACTCAGAGACATCCTGACCCCTTTCTTTTACACCGACATGCAATCATGCAAGAATCCTGTTGGCCCACCTTCAATTATGTCCAGGACAACTGACCTGACTCTCTCCACTCTGAACGCCCTGGTCTCTTGCCTGGATTAGCTCCCTCCAAGCTGGTCTCTCTGCCTCTGCCCCTGGCCCCTTGACCGCTTACCAAACAGCAGCCGAAGAGATCCTCTTCAGATATCACTCAGACAGTGCCGCACCTCTGCCGGAAACCCGCGCGTTAGTCATGTTCCTCAACGCTAGCTGCCGTAATGACCCCAAAAATCTCGCCAGCCTAACGTGATGAATGTTTGTCACTTGCTCACAGAAGGAACAACCCGGTTGGGCAGCTCTCCTGAGAGCTCCCCTCCAAACGATGAAGGCAGGCCTCCAGCCTCCTTCTGTCTTCTGCCGTCTGCCATCTCGGAGTCCTTTGCTTTCAACAGTGCCTTCAACGGCTCTCCATTTCACTGAGCCTAAAAGCCAAGTTCTTTGGAGCCCCACAAAGCCCCACGTGAGGTAGCCACGCCTTAACCTCTCTGACCGAATCTTCCGCGGCTTATCTCCTCATGCGCTTTGCTCCAACTTTCTTTTATTTAGAGAGAGAGCACATAAGCAGAGAAAAAGCCAGAAGGAGAAGGGAGAGAGAAGGAGAGAGAGAATCTCAAGCAGGCTCCACACCCAGCATGCAGCCTGACACGGGGTTTAATCCCATGACCATGAGATCATGACCTGAGACGAAATTAAGAGTCAGATACCCAACTGACTGAGCCACCCCGGCGCCCCCCTCCTTACTCATCTTTAAATGTACCATAATCAGGGGCACCTGGGTAGCTTGGTGGGTTAAGGGTCCAACTTCAGCTCAGGTCACGATCTCAGTTCATGGGTTCGAGACCCACATCGGGCTCTGTGCTGACGGCTCAGAGCCTGGAGCCTGCTTCGGATTCTGTGTCACACTCTCTCTCTGCTTCTCCTCCACCAACACTCTGTCTCTCTCTGTCTCTCAAAAATGAATAAATATTTTTTAAAAAATTGTTTTTTAATATATGGGGTTCTGGAAGCCCAAGGCATGTAGTGATGAAACAGGGGTTTTCTAGTTTTCTTCTAACTGCACCGGACAGCTTAGAGAAAGAGTAGTTTGCTCAAATTGCCAGGCTCTGGGGGCGCCTGGGTGGCTCAGTCAGTTGAGCGTCCGACTTTGGCTCAGGTCATGATCTCGCTCGTGGGTTCGGGCCCCGCATCAGGCTCTGTGCTGACAGCTCAAAGCCTGGAGCCTGCTTCAGATTCTGTGTCTCCCTCCCTCTCTGCCCTTCCGTGCTCATGCTCTGTCTCCCTCTCTCAAAATAAATAAATGCCAAAATTAAAAAAAAAAATTTCCCAGGCTCTGGACTTTACGTGCAATCAGAACATCAGGGACTTTCCATGGTTACACTAAAAAGGTCTCTTATTTCCTGTACTTACCAGGCTGAAGGAGCTAAGATTTCATCTCAAAGTTGAATTCCCCAAGTTGCCGAGTTACGGCATCGGTTGAAGTCACAGCCGTACTAAGTCTCTTACGTAAAAGTTAGACCATTGATCTGGAAACAGGGGCACTCACAGAATTGGAACGGAAATATACGAGAGGATTTCAATGACTTACAGTACCCCAAACTCCAAATTATCTTTACACTGCACCCTACCACCCCTTACAGCCTCCAAAGTTATCCGTAAGTCCGATCTCCGGAAGAGAAGGGCACTTACAAAGTCGAAGCTTAGAGAAAAAGGCTTACTCAACTAGGAGAATTTCAAGCTGTTGCTAATCGGTATCAGCAGAAATGTAAAGACTGGGTTTGAGAATGAATTCTAATTTTTGATGAGGCTGAATTAATCAATATGAAGGCATTCACCAGAGCATCACAGTTCAGCTACTAGCTTGAATATCTGGGAGTGGTTCTAAATATTTGCTCAGTTGAGTGGCTGACACTGAACTCAGCGGTGGCCCATACATACAAAATAAAACGGAGTTTCCAGAAAATCCCTGTTGTAATAAGGAAGGAGGAATACAACCAGTTAGGGAATCAGAAATGTTGGGGTGGAGTTATCTCATGGAACCCATTCGACAACTCTCCAACTATGAGAGCCCAGAAGACACTGTGTAGACTCTGGAAATTAAGAAATACCTAGACAAGGGTTACCTGGGTGGTTCAGTTGGCTGACCGTCCAACTCTTGATTTCAGCTCTGGTCATGATCCCAGGGTTGTGGGATCAAGCCCCTGCATTGGGCTCTGTGATGAGCCTGGAGCCTGCTTAAGATTCTCTCTCTCTATCTCTCTGCCCTCTCTCCCCTTCTGACTCTCTCTCTCTCCAAAATAAAAAAAAAAAAAAATACCGCGACAAGAGGGAACCAGCATCTTTGAAAAGCACAGCAGCAGTATTCTCCGAGGACACTAAAGCTGAATGAGGAATCCTACTTCAATAACAATGGGATTCTGTCTGGCAGAGGACAAATAGGGGCATTTCAGTGCTAGCAGGCTAGAACAAGAGGCAGAATGATAAAATCTGTCGGGATCCATGATTATGGTCAGTTGCTCATGGGTCTCTAGGACCAAAATACATGAGCAGCTCACCAAGGTCCTGATTCAGTCAGGATTCAGTATTAAGTAACAGAAATAAATCTCACTTTTTTTTTCCTTACTAAAAGGAATATAATACAGAGCATGAGGTGCTTACGAAATCATAAGAAGCCTGGAGGAACAGACTCTAGACTGGGCCTCTGGGAACAGCTTGCGGATTAACACCACAGACCCAGCCCAAAAGGGAACTCCTGGTTGCCACAATCAGAAACCTTGGGAATCTGTAAGCCAGAACTAGATCTGTTGACCCCGGGACCATGTCGTATCTGGCTGATCTATCCCAGCAAAAACATCCCGTACTCCAGACCTCTCCCCGCCCGATTCGTGTCCCACAGAAGTGTATGTGATTGGGAAAGCCTAAATTTCTCCTACAGCCATTGCTGTAAGGGAGTCTGGGAAAGATAGTCCTAAGATTATCAGCCTTTAGAGCACAGGAATGCTGACTAGAAGGATGTGGGACTGATATCAGCGAGTCGGTCTTCCATTTCTGCCCGACCTCCCTACCCCACACTCCAAAAAGGAAACTTTAGGTCAAGAAGAGACCTGTCTTAAGCCCCATAATAGAGAATGACAGATTCATCTAATTCCTAAACCAGAACTATCTCATAGACGCAGAGGACTTTGAATAAAAGGAAATCCGGGTACCCTTGAGGAAGGACCCTGGCATAACATCGTAAGCACATACCGTATGTCTGCCTCTTAATCTTCCCCCCTAGGAACCCGTGGGCATTGACGAGACTAGCTATATACTGGGGGGAAAAAAGGTCCCAGACCTTCATGGATTATTGGACACTGGCTCCGCACTAACTCTAATCCCTGAAAATTAGAGGTTAGCAGAACAACACCGTGGTTCACCAGTTAGACTGGAAGCTTGTGCGTGTTTATGTTATATCTGCCATTTTGATCACTATTCTTTCCCAGGTACATCCAAAAACTACATTTCCCAGCCTCCTTTGCCATTAAAATGAGATTCTGCACCATGTGATCCTTAATTTAGAAGGGAGGTATATGAGGAACTGGGCTCCACTCGGGGCATCTAGTTTGCTGGCTCGATGGCAGAGACAGTGTGGTTCTGAAGCTCTAGCTGTGGATGCTGTTTCTTAATTCAGCAGGCCACATCCTGCCTTGGAAACTCCCTATTCATGTCAGAGGCAGCAAAGCCTTTGGCAGACCCATTCTGCGGTGTCAATTTGGGAGGCGTTAGAAATTTACCCGGTTTTGTTTCTTAATTGTCTCCTAATGATTCTACAAAGTATCAAGAGGGCTTATGAATTCCTTACTTGTTAAAATAGGTAAAGGAGGTTTTGTCAGTTGCATCTGAGAATCTGACCAATACAGAGGATCAGATAGAAAATTAAGGGGGTTTTAAATATTTACTTATTTATTTTGAGAGAAAAGGAGAGAGGAGGGTGGTGCCTAGGCAGGGGAGGGGCAGAGAGAGAGGGAGAGAGAGAATCCCGAGCAGGCTTTGCACTGTCAGCATGGAGCCTGACGCGGGGCTCAAACCCACAAACGGCACGATCATGACCTGGGCCAAAATCAAGATCAGATACTTAACTGACTGAGCCACCCAGGCGCCCTGCAAATGGAGTTTTGATCTAAGTGCTTCTCGTGAGCCCAGCAGGACACTAGACCCCTCCTGTGGTTACTTCCTAGTGTCTCCAGTGGAGTAGAGACAGTCAATAAATGGTCCCTGATCCATGGAGTAAGGATTATTGTGGTAAGAAGAGCCAATAACACTACATCTCTAGGAGAATGACAGAGATTAGCACCTCAGAAAATATTTGATGAATTCAGAGTTGACGACTCTGATCACTTCTCACTTAGCTTGCCATTTCCCCTGTGTAGAATACGGACAGGTGTTAGGGAATGATTATTTTACAGTTTATCACGTGGCTATTCCACTAGCAACCACTGGCCCAGATTTGGTCTACTTACTAGAACAGACCACCATAGTCTCTGGCCCCTGATGTGGAAAACTCTTTTCCTTAACCCAATAAGCAAAGAATAACAGAATATGTTTGCTTTCGTCTACGGAGAAAGCAGTACATCTTTCCCAGGATACGCAGAGAATGAGACTTGGAGTCTATGCAACCAGAAACATTGCTCAAATCACTCTAAAGGATTTTGCCAGGAAGACATCACTGCCATTGCTGCTGGGCAGAGACATTGCCGCTCAAGCTGTTGATGTTGGGCACTGCGTATCCCTACAGGGCCACCACTACTGTGACCTCGATAAACCTCCCCTGTGTGTCTCTGCTCCAGCTCTGCCCTGCCCTAGTAGATTCCTTCACATTCAAATCGAAGTCTTGTGTGGGAGCACCTGATTGGCAGCGCCGTGTCACGTGCTCGTGCCCCAGCTGCGACGGAGGTCGGGAGAGCAAGTTTCTGGCTTCTCCCTTGGGGCTCCTCAGACTCAAGATGGACAATTCCCCCCAAAAAGAGGTAGAGAGAAGATATAAAGCGTTAAAGGTGAGGAAGACAGCAGGTAGCGGGAAGAGAACCAGAGAAGAGAGTACCAGTGGCACGGTAAGGGCGGAGCACTAGGGAAACGATCACAAACTCTCACTGCCCCAGCAACTTGCTAGAGGCTTCTTGGATCCAGAGACACTATGCAGCTTCCATCTTCATTAACCCCAGGGTCTTGGATTTTCCTGGGCTTCTGTGTCACTTGCTGTCCTAAGTTTACCTTTATGCAACCTCTCCCCCAATAATTTGGCCAATCTGAGGCATATTGTGTTTCCTGGGATGCCTGCGTGGCTCAGTCAGTTAAGCATCCAACTCTTTTTTTTTTTTAATGTTTATTTATTTTTGAGACAGAGAGACAGAGCATGAATGGGGGAGGGGCCGAGAGAGAGGGAGACAGAATGTGAAGCAGGCTCCAGGCTCCGAGCTGACAGCACAGAGCCCGACGCAGGGCCGGAACCCACAGACCGCGAGATCACGACCTGAGCCGAAGTCGGACGCTCAACAGGCTGAGCCACGACTGAGCCACCCGGGTGCCCCAGCATCCAACTCTTGATTTCGGCTCAAGTCATGATCCCATGATTTGTGAGATCGAGCCCTGTACCGATAGCATGGAACCTGCTTGAGATTTTCTCTCTCCCTCTCTCTGTCCCTCTCCCCACCTCAAAATAAATAAATAAACTTTCTTTCTTTTTTTGATAATTTATTGTCAAATTGGTTTCCATACAACACCCATGCTCATCCCAACAAGTGCCCTCCTCTGTGCCCATCACCCACTCTCCCCCCTCCCACATCCCCCTCTCCCCTCCATTTGTTCTTAGTCTTTGAGAGTCTCTTATGTGTCTTCCTCCCTCTCTGTGGCTTTTTTTCCTTCCCCTCTTCCCCTCCCCCGTGGTTTTCTGTTAGTCTCACAAAGCCCACCTATGCGTGGAAACATATGGCATAAAAATATGGAACGCTTCACGAATTTGCGTGTCGTCCTTGCGCAGGGGCCATGCTAATCTTCTCTGTATCGTTCCAATTTTAGTATATGTGCTGCCGAAGCGAGCCCTAAATAAACTTTCTAAAAAACGTGTTTTCCAAAATCAGTATATCCCATTCCACATGCTGATCTTCAATGTGACGTTGACACCCCTCCATCTTAAGATTTCTGCTTAATAAATTATTGCAAATGTAGAAGCTTAAAACAGCACCCATTTATTAGCCCACGGCTCTGCAGGTGTTTTCTGTGAAGGGTATCACAAGGCTGAAATCAAGATGTTGGCCAGTCTGAGTTCTCATCCGGAGACTCTGGTGGGAAATCTGCTTCCAAACTCTTTCTTGTTTGGGGGGAAAAATCTGTTCTTTGCAGCTGGAGGACTGAGGTCCCCCTTTTCTTGGTGGGCTCTCAGCTCCTAGAGGCCACCCACATTTCTTGCCACATGCCCCTTTTCATCCTCAAGCCAGCAATGGCATTTCCAAATCTTGTGCTTCAAATCTCTGACTTCCTCTTCTATGACCAGCCAGAGAAAACTCTCTCCTTTTAAAGAGCTAATATGATTATGTCAGGCCCAGGGGCTTATCTCCCTATCTTAAGGCCAACACAGTAGAGACCTTAATTACTTCTCCAAAATCCCTTCACGGCAGTACACAGGTTTGGGTTCGATTGAATAACTGGGGTCATCTTAGAATCCTGCCCACTACAAGATCCATACTTCCTGCCTTGGATCTAAGCAGGCCCCGGATTATAGCAGAGGGGACCACTGCGTGATTTCCAAGTCTGGATAATAAAGCAAAACAGCTTCTTCCTGGCTCCAGCAGGTAAGAAGTCTGGCTACCATGAAGCCGCCTGCTGGAGGGATCACACTGAGACTCCATACAGAGCTACTGAGGAGCCCCTGCAGGGCCAGCCCCCACATTTGAGTCTTTCCAGCCCAGGTGCCAGACCTGTGAGTAAGACTTCAAACGACTCCAGCCTGTGAGGCACAATGACACCCAGTGGAACAGAGGTGAGCCGTCCCCACCAAGCCCCCAAATCAATGTTGTTGTTTTAAGCTTCTAAACTTTGGGAGGTTTGACATGCAACTGTGATAGTATCTGGAACATAGGCTGAGGTGCTGTCCATCCCTAGTCAGGACAAGGAGTTCTTTATCAGGCCCAGTCAGAATCTTTGGAATACATCGTTGGCTGCTATCATGTACAATATCCCTTACTATGCCTCGGGGCACTTTATTTGTGCTATATTTTTCACCATCTGTGAAATCTTCCAAAGCAAAAACCACATTGCGTTTGCCTTCTTTCCCTCTGTACCTGACATATGACCTGCTAATAGACTATGGCAGGTCGTTTGCGAAAACCGGCCTCAGTCATTGCCCTCCCTATATCCATGTCCTTGCCCTGTGACTTTGTAGCTCCTCCCATCGAGAAGACTCTATTTCCCTTGCTTTTGAATCTGGCCAAGGCTGGGAGTTGCTTTGGACAATAAAATGCAGCCAGAGTAACTACTCTGAGCCCAAGCCTCAAGAGGCCTTGCACACTTCTGCTCACTATCTTGGGACACTTGCTTGAGCTAGCCAGCTGGAGGATGAAAGGTAGTGTGTCATTCACCCCCAGCACCCCAAATGGCATGATAGCCAAGCCCCAGAGGCAGAGCTGCTAGCCAGATCGCAGCTGGCCACAGATGCTCGAGGGAAAACAGAACTGCCCAGTCTAAACTTCCAACTGCAAAATCATGAGCTAAATAAATGATTATTAATTTAAACCACTAAATTGTGGGTTGCTTTGTTACAAGGAAAAGTCAACTGATAGAAAACCTAACCAACACTTTTCAAAGTGGATTCAGCTGATTCTCCCTTCACCTCCTTTCTGCCCCTTCTTAATCCCAAAGAACAAATGGGTTAAAGTCCAAGTTTGATGTGCAGTAGGAAAGCTTTATTAGGAAATTGAGATCAGGTGGGGAGTAGGATCACCCTCAGACCAGACAGTGGAAGAGAGGTCTCCCCAACCCTCCTAGGAGCGGGAGCCAATGGGCAGCCAGAGGCACACATGCCCACTCAGCCCAGTCCCAAATGAGCCCTCGGTCTCGTTGCCAGCCATCCTTGATGTCGGAAGACAATAAGCAGGCTTTGTCGGGGGGCTGCCTCTCTGGGGGACACTCAGCTGGGGTGGGGCCAGAAACATTTACAGGAGCTCTAGTATCGAATCTGGTAGCCTGTGGAGAGAGGGAAGGGAGGGAAGGGTGAGAAGGAAGGGCTCAGAACACGAGACAGAGAGACTGAGGCTTAGAGAAAAATAGGCAAACTGGGAGCGAGGAGACTGGAGCTCAAAGAGCCGGAAGAACCTTGGGGTCCTAGTGGCCCCCATCCAATTCCTAAAGCTCTCCTGCACCAACTCTAACTGACACTCTCCCATACTTTAAGCAAGGGATGAAGTTTCATGAACCTGGCCCTTCCTCCATTCAATAGCTTTATTAGTAAGTTTCTTGGATATTGAGGCAAGGATGGCCCAGCCTCTGCCTATACATGTACAACCATGGCCCTGCGGTGCCGTTTGATGGAACAAACACACCAGACACCCTAGACACGGACAGTTTCTATGCACCTCAAGGCTTCTCTGAGCTAAACATCTCCAGTCGTGTTACCCAGACTTTTACTACAATTTCATATAATTCACGAAATTCAACATGCATAAGGGGAAACTTTCTCTGATCTAGAGACCACTTCACTGTGTGACTCTCCTACATTAGATTATTATGTTTAGCGTATGCCCCTTTAGACAGTTGCACCATATAACTGACTTGTATGAGCCAACCACTGACTACAATACCTGAACCTCTTTTCTACCTGAACTGTTGCCAGTCCAGGTCTTCCCATCCTCATGATGATGAAAAGTACTGGCTGTGGACACCCACAGAGCTGAGTTCCTCATATATTAGTTGTATGACCTTGAATAAGCTACTTCTCTTCTTTGAACCTCATTTCCCTTATCTCTAAAATGGGGATAATAGGGGCGCCTGGGTGGCTCAGTTGGTTAAGCGTTCGACTTCGGCTCAGGTCATGATCTCACGGTTCGTGGGTTCGAGCCCCGCATCAGGCTCTGTGCAGACAGCTCAGAGCCTGGAGCCTGCTTCGGATTCTGTCTCCCTCTCTCTCTGCTCCTCCCCTACCATGCTCTGTCTCTCAAAAATTAAATAAACATTAAAAAAATTTTTTTAATAAAATAAAAAAAATAAAATGGGGATAATTAATACTCACCTCATAGGGTGTGGTGGGAAATATGTAAGATAATGCACAATTTCCAACCAATCTCCTATGCTATTGAGACTCGGGCCATGTGTAGATTTGGTCCTAACCTCACCCAAAGGTCTGTCGAAATTAATCATAATTAAGAAACAAGGGGGCGCCTGGGTGGCTCAGTTGGTTAAGTAACCGACTTCGGCTCAGGTCACGATCTCACAGTTCACGAGTTTAAGCCCCACATCGGGCTCTGTGCTCACAGCTCAGAGCCTGGAGACTGCTTCTGACTCTGTGTCTCCCTCTCTCTCTGCCCCTCCCCCGCTTGTGCTCTGCCTCTCTCTCTCTCTCAAAAATAAAACATTAAGAAAAATTTTAAAAAGAAAGAAAAGAAACAAGGACAAGTCTATAACACCTTACTAGAGACCCCCCCCTAAAATCTAGTTCTGTTCAGAGTATGTATTCCCCAGAAAAGCTCAAAGATATTTGAAAAGGGTTGGTACCATGACAGTTTAACACTTGTGCCTCCCTGCCCTCATGAGCTAGAGTTGTCCCTTACCTTGTGTATCATCACATTCACCAGACTGGGACTGAGATGATCTTCCACTTCCTCCTCCATAGCTGCCACCACTTCCGCCTTTAGATCCACTTCCTCCTCCATAGATGCCACCACTTCCTCCTCCAGATCCACTTCCTTCTTCACAGCCGCCACCACTTCCTCCTCCATAGCTGCCACCACTTCCTCCCCTGCCTCCACTTCCTCCTCCAGAACTACTTCCTCCACCATAGCTGCCGCCACTTCCTCCCCTGCCTCCACTTCCTCCTCCAGAACTACTTCCTCCACCATAGCTGCCACCACTTCCTCCTCCATGGCTACTTCCACTTCCTCCTCCAGAACTACTTCCTCCACCATAGCTGCCACCACTTCCTCCTCCATGGCTACTTCCACTTCCTCCTCCAGAACTACTTCCTCCACCATAGCTGCCACCACTTCCTCCTCCATGGCTACTTCCACTTCCTCCTCCAGAACTACTTCCTCCACCATAGCTGCCACCACTTCCTCCCCTACCTCCGCTGCCTCCTCCAGAACTACTTCCTCCACCATAGCTGCCTCCACTTCCTCTTCTATGGCTACTTCCACTTCCTCCCCAGGATCCTCTTCCATGACTGCCTCCACTTCCACCATGATATCCACTTCTTCTGCCACCTCCAGAGAGACTTTGTCCAGATTCATGAGATTCACTGAGAATGAAAGAGAACACAGAGAGAAAATGAGAGACCCCACTACATGTACAAGGATGGACCTGGACAGAGTCCAGACCCAAATGTGAATCTTCCTGAGTTTTCCTTCTGGAAGCTAGAGGACAGGCTGGGCTGGCACCACAGCTGGAAAGGAGATCCTCCCTCTCCCTGGAACAAGGAGTAGTCCCTTCTCTCACTGTTACCAACCCCTTTTCCCAAAGCCCAGATGCCCTGAGGCTCCCCCACAGAATGAAGAAGTCCTCAACCCATCAGATCCTGTGTACAGGAACTTTCCCAGCTGCCTCTCTATCCATAGAGAAAGATAGAGTGTTAGGGTCTTATAAATTCCTAGGGATTCCACAGAGTCCCGGGACACCTACAAGTCATCCTGGCCATCCTTAAGGAGTCTGCGGTAAGTTTCAATTTCCTGCTCCAGCCGTGTCTTGGCATTGAGCAGAAGTCTGTATTCCTGATTCTGGCACTCAGTCTCTTCCCGGATCTCAGTGAGTTGAGCCTCCAGATTACTGATCTGCTCCTGCAACTGCTGCAGCTGGCCACAGTAGCGGTTCTTGGTATCTTCCAAGGACTTCTCCAGAGCCGATTTCTAGGGGTCATGAGGAGGCTATATAAGAGGAATGCTACATCATAGCTTCTCCCCTTCCCACTCCTGGGGATCATGCCAAGCCTTCTCTGCCTTGCTCTGGCAGAGGGTCTAGAGCAGAACTACCAACCTTGCTGAGCTGAGACTGCAGCTCAACCTCCATCTCCTGGATGCTGTGCCGGAGCTGGGTCACCTCTTTGGTGTTGGACTCCATCTCCCGCCCACTAGTTGTCACCTCCTGCTCCATTTGGCTCATCTGAAAACCGAAGAGCTCAGTGAGAACCAGGTTGGACCAGAGGCTGCAATGGGGAAGGTTCTGCCCCACTCACCGGTACCTTTGCCTCCAGGACCAAGAGTGAGCCAAAACCAAGGACAAGTCATCCTGAGTTTGGGGTCTGCTAGCCAGCCAGGGTAATCCAATTCTCTCAACTTAACATCCCTCTCAGCAAGGCTCCAAGATTCTTCACACTTGTCCCCAAACCACTTTTCCAACCTCATTTCAAAACTGACCCCCAAATACACACACATGAGCACACACACACACACTACATACCATGCCCTCATGTGCCAGGGTCATGTACTAGGCACTGAGTCATCAGAGAGCTCAGTGTGGTATAAGAGACACACCATGTACCTCTACTAGGGTCTGATTGTAGCCTTACATGAGTTGTTCATGTTCTGCCTTTGTTCACACATGTAATAAACTGTGAGCTTCTTGAGGGCAGCAATCTTATTGGCTCATCTCTGAGACATCAGGACTTCACATAAAACTGGCACTGACAAGCTATTCAATAATCATGTTTTGTGGGCAATAACTGAAGCTGGAGGATGGAGGACAGCTAAACTGAGAGATGGAGGGGTGGGAGGATAGAGGAATGGGGTGGAGGAATGGAGGGATGCATGGAAGAAGGAGAGAAGGTTGAATGGGCAGCCCACTCTGCTCACCTGAGTCTCGTATTGCTCTTCGATGTCCCTACGGTTCTTAGCACTGATCCGCTCATACTCCTCGCGCATGTCATTGAGGATCTTGGTGAGATCTTTGCTGGGAGCAGCATTCATCTCTACACTGACATCCCCAGAGTTCTGGCCAGTCAGCTGGCTCATCTCCTGCCAGGGAGGAGGGGTATATGAGGTCAAGGGTAGGTTCCTCTCCACCGCCTTTTAGCCTTCCCTGTCTACTTCCCCAGAGGTACAAAAAAGAGGCACAGTTGGGAAGGCAAAGCCCAACCACCACCACAGGCACTGCTAAGGAGGTACTGGGAGTGTCCTCAAAAGTTAGGGAGAGAGTGTCTACCAGGCAATGCCCCATAGCTGTCCCCACATTGTCTCTGCACTTCTGTTCCTCCCTCTCCTCAATAAACCATAAGTATCCAGGACCGTACATCCTCATGATTCTTCTTGAGAGACATCATTTCCTCCTGCAGAGACTCAAACTGCATCTCCAGGTCAGACTTTTGCATGGTCATATCATCCATCACCTTCCGCAAGCCATTGGTGTCAGCCTCCACTCCTTGTCGCAGGGCGTTTTCCATATCAAACCTGAAGACCAGCCATGTGTAGGAAATGAGCAAGAGGGCACAAGTCCCTACTGGGACCTTCAGGGCACTAGGGGGTAGAGAAATATTCACAACAGCAGAAGTAGTGGCAGCCAGACTCACTTCACCCTGAAGTCATCCATCGTCATTCGAGTGTTGTCAAGATCCAGGAGAGTCTTCTGGCTCTTCACCGTGATGTCCAGAATCTAAAAAAAGGAGGATATAGCATGGAACCCGTGCTCCCTTGCTATGACCCACTGATGGGAGGAAAAGAGGCCAGGCAAAGCCATAAGAGAGGATGACCCCATCTGTGAAGATGCTTAGAAGTTAGGAGAAGATTCCAACTGCTAGTACCTGGCACCTACTCCTCACAGACTTCAGCAAGGATGTTCAGTGTGGCGTTCATTCATTCATTAATTCAACAAATATTTGAAGATCTACTACAAAGAACACTCTGGGGTTTAGAGATCAATGAGATAGTGCTACTCAAGGAACCCAAAGTCAACTACCACATCTGAAGTATCCTAGAAAAGCTCAAGGAAAGAAGAGATGATGTATGGCTATGGGAGATCAAGAAAGACTTCAGGGAGGAGGTGGCAATTGAATTGGTCCCTGAAGAATAGCTAAGATAGTTATTGTGAATAAATAGATGGAAGAGGCTAGGGGTAGAAGAAACAGGACATCCAGTAGCTATTCATCAGAAGTTGTGAAGGTGAGGGGAACAGGTGGGAACATCAAATTAGCCAGACTGTGAGCCCCTCAAGGACAGAGACCAAGTCTGGTACATCACTTTGTCTGCCAAGGGCAACACTGAGGGCAGTCATTCACTAGATTGAGTGGATGAATAAATAGATAGATAGACATGTGGATGGATGGATGAGTGGGTATATAGATGGACGGGTGGTAGGAGGATGAGTAGATGGGGGTATGGAAAAGTGGATAGATTGCTTCCATCCTCCCAGAGTTCTTGATCCTCTTCACCACTTAAACAACTAGCATGTGTATGTGGGTCCAACAAAACTGGAAAGATCAAGGCAGGCCCCTACAGGAGCCCAGGAGAAGTAGGAAGGAAGAGATACAACTTCTAGTTTTCCAAACTAGAAAGCTCTAAACTGTTAGAGAGTGAGAGAAGAGACATGCATAGATTATCGCCTCTCTTGAGCCACACGATCTGCTCCAAACAGGATTTTTTTTCATATGATTACGGAAGTTTTGAACCAACAGGGACCTAAGAGCTGGTCTGCCCATCCCCTGCATTAAATATGTAGGAGAACAGGTCCAGAGAGGGCATCAGGTCTCCCAAGGTCACAGAGTGAAATGGTGGCAGGCCCAGGACCGCATCACTGGCTCCCAGGGCAGTGCCTCCATCTCTATGCTCCCTCCACACTGCCTCTTCACTCCCAACTTGGGGCCAGGCCAAGAAGAAACCCCCACAACCAGTCCCAGGCTCACCCAGGCTAATCTAAGCCTGTCCCCTCTTATTCCCAGACTCTGAAAGTTGAGAACATGAAGATGAAAGCTCGGAGCACAGGTCAAAGTCCCATCCCTGGTGCCACCAAGAACCGAACACAGTTTGCTTCTGATGAAAGTTTAAAGTTTCTAAAAGATGGATTCCCTGACTATTGTCTAAGCTAGGAGTCTAGCATCTTGCCTTTTTGGAAGATAAAGCATGTGAGTATGTGTATATGTGTGTGAGAGAGAGAGACAGAGAGACCAGGAGAGAAAGATCAGAGTTTCCCCACCTACCTGGTTCTTGAGGTCTTCGATGGTGTCATAGAAAAAGGAATAATCCTTTTGGAAGATATTGGGCCCCTGTTTTCTATACCACTCCTGGATCTTTTGCTCTATATCCTTGTTGGATTCCTCCAGTGACAGCACCTTATCCATGTAGGAGGCCAGTCGGGAATTGAGGTTCTGCATGGTGGTCTTCTCATCAGCGCCCAGAATACCACCAGAACCACTATTAAAGTCACCCCCAAAGCTCCCAGACCTCCCAAAGCCTCCTCCAGAACCACCACCAAAACCTCCAGAACCACCACCAAAACCTCCAAAACCACCACCAAAACCTCCAGAACCACCAAGCCCCCAGAGCCTCCAAAGCCTCCCCCAGATCCACTCCCAAAGCCTCCAGAGCCTCCAAAGCCTCCCCCAGACCCACCCCCAAAGCCCCCAGAGCCCCCAAAGCCACATGCAGATCCACCCCGAAAGCCCCCTCCAGAAACACCACTGAAGCCCCTGGAACCTCCACCAAAGCTACCAGCACTAAAACCACCCCCAGATCCTCCACCGTAGCTGGAGCCAAAACTGCCACCACCTCCCCTCCCACAGGCCCCAGAGCGTCCCCCTCCATAGCTACTGGAAGAGCTGAATCGACTCCCTCCTCCAGCGGCCCCTGAGGAGCTCATGCGGCTGAATGAAGACATCATGCTGCCCCCGCCGCCCCGGGAGCTCCCATAAGAGGAGGAGAATTGTCTGCAACTCATGGCTGGCCCTGCTGCAGCTCGTGGGATTGGAAGCAGTCGTCAGAGTGCTGCTAGCTCCCAAGTGCAGGGTACAGAGCTGTCCCCAAGGCTTCCTACTTATACCCCCAGCTGAAGGCGGCACGCCTGGGTGTGCCCTCTGTCGGCACCAGCCTCCCCCCACAGACCTGAAGGAGGTCTGCGATCAGGAGGCGGCAGGGCTGCCCCAGGCTCAGCGTCCTTCGGTGACTCCCCGGAGGCAGCCCAGCCTCTCTCCATTGTGTGGGGTAATTTGGTGATATTAGGCTGTCAGGGGCACCATAAATCAGCTCTGCTGCCAAGGGGGTGACCTAGATCCTGGAGTTTGGTCTCCGGCTGGCCCGACAGCAGGTCTGAGACTTAGCCCCTCTGAGCTAGGAACTCCTAGGAGTAGAGTCATCTCCCCCATTGACAGTTATCACTGTCTGCACCCCTCCCTGCTCCCACCTTTCTGCCCACTGCGGGTGAGCTAGGACTGGGGGACCACGGGGTCATCCTGGAGGATGGGGAGGCACAGCCCCAGCCCACAGAGAGCTGCCAATGAGGGTGGGAAGCCCAGCCCCTGCCCTCACGGAGCCCCAGTCTGATGGGGAACCTGGTCCCTGCTCTCAGAGACTCCACTCTGATGGAGGAAAATGACAGGGCAGAAAGACCAAAACGGTGACAAAGCCACATGCCCACCAGCGCTCAGAAATAGCAAGCTGTGTCCCCACAAAGGACGTGGGGAGAAAGACTGAATAAATACACTGGTACTGAGGCTGGCCGACCTTGGAGCAGGAAGGCAAGGGGCTCCACTGTCCCGGTCCTTCGGCAGGGCCCAGCAGAGGGTGTGGAATTGACCTTGGTTGAGGGATACAGAGATGTGTGACCTTCTGTCCAGCCCTCCTGGAATTTGCAAGCCCCCCTGCTCCTGGCAGAAAGTCAGAAGTGTGTTCTGTTGGGCAAGGCCAGGAGACGGCAGTAAGAAAGGCAGTGGGCTCTGGCGCCAGACTACCTGGGTCAACCCCAGCTGTCCGCTCACTAGCCGTGTGACGCGGGGCTCTGCTAAGTTATGTAAGTACTTGGTGCCTCCATTCTCTCCTCTGTAAAACAATGACGTTAATGGTGTGCCCGTCTCCTAGGAAGAGGCACATGAGAAGGGCTCCAGAAATGGTTTGACCGTCTCTGATCATTCAACCCCAGAGGCCCTCTGGAATCCGCCTCCTCCGGGGCCTTTACCATCAGCTTATAGCGGCTCTCCTTGCCTCACTCAGTCCTGCCTCCTCCTCTGGGGAAAGCGGTCTTTACCACCCTGGGCGTGACCACAGTTCTCCACTCGCTTCCCTTCACCCCCAAGAGAAGATCCACACTCTGGAGACACTCCAGGCCCAGGCCCACTTTTCCATTCCAGCCTGAACTGCTGCCGTTCCCCACACCCCGTAACCAAATCACGCAACGCTCCCAAACGTCCTTCGAACCTCAGATAATGCTCAGGGCTTCCAGTTTGCTCCCATCCAAATATCCCTCTGTCTTTTCTACCCAGAGATGCCTACTCATCTCTAGCGAACCATCCGTGTGTCCCCTCCTCCGGGAAACCCTCCTGCGTTCTCTCCCTCTGACTTTGCTCTTGGCTCCGTCGCAGTTTCCCGTGCTTGTGCGTCTTGTACTTGTCCTGGTGTCCAGCACCGCGTCTCGTCCAAGTAGGATCCCAGCACATATGGAATAAAGGAAGGACAGCTGGTCATTCCAGTTAGGAGTTGCTAAGAGCTGAAAGAAAAATAAAGGTGAAAAGAGAGAGGCTGGGGTGGTCAGCAATGGCTTCTGAAAAAGGTAATGACCTCTGCACTGTAGCTGAAGGATGCTTAGGCTTCATAAAGGACCGTGTTTCTTGAGATGCTTTTAGACAATACCCAAAGACTCTGACATATAATAGAGTCACATGGTGAGAAAACATTCCCTTTTTCTAATTTTCAATTTTCTGATCAAAGAGAAAATCTCAGTTGGACCCTTTAGCCCCTTCAACACCCGTCTGTAATTGCTAGTCGCCATTTAACAGACCAGAGCCTTGGGCTCAGAACCTTCAGGAAGCAACAGTATCTAGTTAGGAGTTAAGTATTTATTTATATTATTTCCTTCATTTCGGGCAAGTGATTCTGATCTTTATTTCTTGGTAGTAATAGAGTAATATAGAATTTCCTTCATAAACATGTATTTGTTGAGAGCTGGGGCACCTGAGTGGCTCAGTCAGTTGAGTGTCCAACTCTTGATTTCAGCTCAGGTCATGATCCCAGGGTTGTGAGTTTGAGTCCCAAGTCAGGCTCCATGCTTAGTGTGGAGCCTGCTTGGGATTCTCCTCCCTCTCTCTCTCTCTCTCTCTCTCTTTCTCTGCCCCTCTCCCTTGCTTGTACTCTCTCTCTCTCTCTCTCTCTCTCTCTCTCTCTCTCTCTCTTTCTCTCTCTAAAATTAAAAACCTGAGGGACGCCTGGGTGACTCAGTCAGTTAAGCCTCTGACTTCGGCTCAGGTCATGATCTCACAGTTCATGGGTTCGAGCCCCACATTGGGCTCTGTGCTGACACAGCTTGAAACCTGGAGCCTGCTTCAGAGTCTGTGTTTCCCTCTCTCTGCCTCTCCCCCACTTGCACTCTGTCTGTCTGTCTCTCTCTCTTTCAAAAATAAATGTTCAAAAAATTTTGTAATAAATAAATAAAAATTTTAAAAAAGACACGAAAGGGAGCTGATGTACCCAAATGCATTAACTCTTTAAACGAGCAGTACAAAATATTACTATTAAATATGAAATAAAACATTAAACAGGTAGCACATAAAATATTGAAGGCATTTCGTGAATGCCTAACACACGGGAAACTTAGCCCGAAGGTGGTGGCAAGTATGTTGTTTGTAAACCTTTCCCAGGTTCCGGCCAAGCTCTGCTGGTGAGCCCAGCACCTGCCATGTGTCTGGAGCCCTGGGAAGGCCCTTTCCTTTTCACCTTGTTCCCTGATCCCCGCGTGATGCTGCCACTCTGGGATGCAAACCCCAGGTCTCGGTGCCCGAGCTGGGTGGAGGAGGGGTCGGCGCAGCCGGGGTGAGCAGGGGGAGGCAAGAGCCAGCAGAGCGGCCCCTCTGGGGCCCTGCACGTGCGGCCTCTGCAAATGTATCCATGCTGGGGGCTCTTAAACATCCATGCCTGACTGTGTCGAGGCAGCGGAGACCTGCCCGCCTGACCAGAAGGTCCCAGCTGGAGCACCTCTGCCCAGCTGGCTCTTGTGAGAGATGACCCACACTCAGCCCTGTTCCCGAGCCCTCCGTCCCCTGCCCCCAGCCACCTCCTCAACTCCCCCCACTCCGGGCTGGCCCTAACCCTCACTCAGCTCAGAGCAGCAGGCTGTAGTCCTCAGATTTCCAGCGCGGCTACCCAGGAAGGCTGGGTCGCCTGTGGGGACACTCATCTCCTAGGGGACCAGCGAGGCGAGGACTTAACAGTCCATGTGCTCCAGGTCGACTGTCACCTCTGGCTGTCCCCTGAATTTGGGGCTTGACCGGCCAATCTTCTACCTGCAGCCTGCATTGAGGGAAGCCTGGTCAGGTCACTGTCAGCTCGCCTCCCTTCCATGGGTGCTAAGAGGTCCAGGCCTTTCTCCCTGATCTGGGCCGCGCCGGCACATCTTGTCCAGCGCCTGCTACCCTCTCCTGAGCCTTTGCTCTCTCCCTGCTCTCTCCATCTGGCCCTCCTCCCTGGGGCTCAGGGAAGCAGTGGTGTGGGCCCCAGGGCCTTGGCCTGTTTCTTCATGAGAAGCCCTTCTGTACACAGGTGTCAGGGGTCATAAAGACAGTGCCTGTGTCCGGCCCATCTGGAGGGGTCCCTGGATGAATGTCCGGCTATTCCCCGTGTGCGGCCCTGCCCCCCAACACCTACCAGTCCTCTCCACATTGGCCCTACTTCTGATGCCAAGAGCAGCTGGCTGTGCTGGGCAATCCCACGGCCCGGAAATGAGGCCCTCCGCCAGTAGCCCCTGGGGCTGTCTCTGCCCTCCCCCAAGTTCTCTGTCTGGCACAGGGACCCAGACTGCACAAGATCAGTTCGGGGACAGAGGAGGCTGACAGAGCCTTGGCCTGCGTGAGCCATTTCTTCTGGACCGTGTGACATGGCTCACTCTCCTACCCTCTCAGGGCTCAGGGGCTGTCCTCTGAGTCCCATGTCGACCACCTCCTGCAGGAAACCTCCAGAGCGTGGGTGAGAGATGGCACCCACGCAGCTCAGGGCACCCGGCGCCTGGGACCCAAGGAGGGCCCTCGCCGCCTCTGCCGCCCCACGTTCAAGACTGCCACCTGCACTCACAGTTCCAGGCCCCGCAGCGCAAGCCCTGCCTGCAGAGGGGGAGTGGGAGGGAAGGGGCTGCTCGGACTCGGACAGACAGGGAACGGACAGAACGACAGGGAACCAGATTCCACCTACGAGGTGTCCCCACAGGGCAGGAGATGAAGGGACTGGGGTGAGGAGACAAGGACGGGCTTCCACCAGGCATGACAGCCCTGCTGCTTGCCTGCCACCAGCCGCTCACACCCCTGACTTGCTGCATCATTGTGCCCCAGGTGGGGCCCAGGGAGCGCCCTGAGTCATCGTGCGTGGCGGCTCCGGGAGGCAGGCGTGGCGCGTGGGCCCGCCCCTCCATTACCTATCTAGGCAGGGACTGCCCACTGGCTTGGCGCCAGGCGCCTGCACCTGTTTTGTCTAATTCTTTCCTCACACATTAGGCGCCTGCCACCACCCCGCTCAGCCAGACCCCATGACATCAGGGGGCATGGGCAAGGGGAGAGGGCATACCTAGCAAAGAGGTTCAGGGCCCTCGCTTTTGGAGCCAGACAGGTCTGAGTCTAAAGCCAAGTTCTCCCACACATTTGGGGCAAGTTGCCTCCCCTCGCTGAATCTCAATTGCCTCACTGTAAGTTTGGATTCATCATTTCTTGAATACTTACTATGTTCCAGGCTTTGTCCTGAGTGCTGGGGATAAAGTGGTGAGCAAGCCAGACATAAGCCCTACCTACCTTCTCAGGGCTCACTCTCCTAGGGGACCAGCGAGTCAGTTGGTTTATCCCAACAGTTACGGGATAAAACAGATCCTCAAGAATAAAGGTATACAGGGGCACCTGGTGGTTCAGTCGGTTAAGCACCTGACTTCAGCTCAGGTCATGATCTCGCGGTTTGTGTAGGACCAGCACCTAATGGGACATTTTCCTGTCGGCAGCATTGTGTCTGCCCTCTACCTTCCCCCAGAACCTGGTGGACAGCTTGGGTTCTCAGCCCTCTCTCTTATTATCAGTCTGCCTCTCTGGTCTGTTGAGCTCCTAGGAAGACCGAGGACCTGTGCTCAGGGGAACCGAGGAGGAGGGGACACATAGGTTGGAAGATCATGATTTCTTCCGTCGGGAACCCCCAGAGGTCCAGGCACGACCCCCGTTGCTTTGCCTGCCCTGTGGTAATAATCCTCACAATTATTGAATCAGGTAGATACTAATTTTTAAATCATTTTACAGGCATCTAAATTGAGGCTCAGAGAGGCTAAGTGTCTTGGCCAGTCACGGAGCTAAACAAACAGAAGATGGAACAGGGTTTGTCCTGCAGTGGGTGGGAGCTGAGATGGGCACAAGGCTCAGGGCTCCCCCTCCCGGCCTCACACACCTCTGGGGCTCTCTCTCTGCTTTCCTCCACTTTGTCTCTCTCCTCGTTTCTGTCTGTTTCAATTCACCACCAAGTTCCTCCACACATGAAACAGTAAGTTACAATAAATATATATGAGGGAAGGAAGGAAGGGAGGGAGGAAGGAAGGAAGGAAGGAAGGAAGGAAGGAAGGAAGGAAGGAAGGAAGGAAGGAAGGATCCTCACTGCTTAATCCCAGCCTAAGACCTTCACTATCTTGTCTCTCTCTGCCTCTGACCCTCTCTCTGTCTCTGTCTCTGACTCTGTCTATCTGTCTATATGCATTTGTTTCTATCTCTCTGTGTCTCTTTTTACCATTTCTCCCATGCCAAGATGCCCCAAAGTTCGTCAGAGTACCTCAGAGGACAAGGCTTGCTTCCCCAGGCCCGGCCCTACAACTGATGGTGCCTCACAGGAAAACGCTGGCCCAGCAAAGGGCAAAGGAGGGGCTTCTGGAGTTTGTCCTGTCTGCCTGAGGCCAGGCCATTGCCCTGGAATCCCTAGCATCCCCTTGTACCCTCTGTGGCAGCATCCAAGCTCAGAGAGGTGGTCCAGGCCAGGACATCAGGACGTCCAGCCTCTGGGGCCCCGGGGCTTCCTTGGGGCTTCCCCCTCTGACACTAGCCTATAGGACTAGTCGGCTACATAACCCAAATCAGGTCGTCTGCGCCTTGGGGAAGAGCCTTTCGCTAAATCAGATAACCATAGGGAGACGTGCCACTTGAGGTTGTTAAGTTCCCAGGGCACAGTTAAGTTCCTCTCACGACAAAAAGTTAAGTTTCTCCCCCAAACTAAAGAGGACCCGGAATTTCAAGGTGGGCCTATCCCCTAAGACGAAAATCTCGGAGTGAGCTAGGAAAACAGTTTATGCTGCTCCCACGGGGCTCTCAGCCTCATCCCATCCCTGAGAGAGAACACGACAGGAATGAAGCACAAGCCTGGTTCGGGACCGGAGGCCTGTGCACCGGGTCCACTTTCAGTCCGCAGGACTTAGAGCAGGCCACTGGGGCCCTAAGTTGAGGAGGTTGGAAGAGCCATCCCCTTCAGTCTCCCAGCACTGGCTTTCTGCACTGTGTGACCTGGGGCGGGGGGGGGGGGGGGGGGGGGGCGGGGAGAGAGGCTCACTCCTCCCAAATTGCATCGGTGGAGGTGGAGTCAGAGGGTCACGTGACCTGCCCGGGGTGTCTAAGAGGCAATTCCTCCTGCCTCCACTAGACTGTGCTGTGGAGTCACTTTCCTAGTTTCCTGGCACTTTAGATCTGGGGTGGCGGCAGAAGCAGTCTTGCCATTGTCGGAGTGGCTGACTCAGGCCTTGGGGTGCGTTCTTGTGGTGCCAGGCCTTGTGGGCAACAGCACTGGTCACCAGCAGGACCCAAAGTGTTGACTCTGCTTTTCCCGGTGGGGTGCGATGGCAGGGGGAGGGGGGGACTCCATGTGGGACTCTGGTATGGGTGGAAGTACCTCGAGGCCCATGTTTGAGTTCCTCCCCTCCCACTTCTGAACCTGATGTCAGCCAGGTGGCCTCCAGCCACCATCTTTACTATCAAGCAAGCCCACACCCCCTACATTCCATCCAAACAGTAATGGCGACCAGTCAAGAGAGGGGGGAGCTCACCCCACCACATTCAAGTCTAAGAAATCTCACATTCTATATTCCTCTAAGGCAAATCTCTTTTGAGGGTGGAAACTTTAATCTGCCACCACCTCCAAGGCAGTGTGGTGTCTGGGATTCTTATGCAATCTGGAACATTCTAGGCTTCAGTCCTCATTGGCAACTGCTGATAGGTTTTGCTCTTCATCCAGGTCCATACGGCCTCCTAAATGTGGACTACTCCCCAGATTTCTGCCACATGTGAGCTCATCCCCCAGCTGGAAACACTAGTCCCTAGAGTCCACCATCCCTGGGGGTATCATGTGACCCTCTGTACCAGGGTCCTATCATTCTTAGGGTCACCAAACCCACCCTTCCCAATATCTAAGGAAATTCCTCCAAACGCCCTCCTTCCTGAGTTGTCCCCACATACCTCCAAAACTAAGCATTCATCTCCAGAACGGCACACCCTCCCCCAGAGATCACCCCAGATAAACTCTTCTTAATGACAAAACTCAGGTAAAAAGACATCCCAGAGTTTCAGGAGCACAAAGCAGGCCTCTCTTCCCTGGGGTGAAGATGAGGTGAAGAGAAACTAACATCGCTTCATTCCAATTCCTAATAACTCACCCTCCTACTCTACCATTTATAGAGCGCTGACTGTGTGCCAACCACAGTGCTAAACTCATTGCCTGCATGAGATCATTCTATCTCCCACTGGCCTTATGTGGTAAGGGTTTTCATTCCCCATTTTATAAAAGAGGATCTTGCCCAAATTCTTCCTTCTAGTCAGTGTGGGAGCCGGGACTCCAACCCAGGGTGTCTAATTCCAAAACCCAGGCTTTTATATCCCTTGCTTTCAAGGACTAAGTCTTTCTTTAACCCAAATCCCATCCTTGGCTCCCCCGAGAAGTTTCATTCACACAGCCAAATGAATGAGCTCTTGAAACTGACACAGTGACTAGTCACCTCTTTCCTAGCTCTGGGCGATGAGCCCTACCCACCCCTGGAATTCTCACTGGCACTCAGGCGAAGATCTTCCCCTTCCTCCTCCTTTTCCAGCTCCCTACAGAAAGAAAAAAGACTTCCTACCAGAGAAATCCCCTACAACCTATAACCCCGGTTCTTACTGTGCATTTACTTGCTGGGTTCCCATATTAACTCCAAGAAGCAGAGTTTGCCATGCTGACTAGGTAAGTGGGGAAACAGACTCCAAGATCACAGAGCTAATACAGAACAGAGCCAGGGTTAGTATCCAGTCCATCTGTTCCCAAGGCCTCTAAAAATGCTCTCATTATGGATAACGAATCACCACATGAGAGGTAGTTCACCCAGTATTGCTCAAGGCAGTGCCCTGAGCCTACACTCTGCCAGGCACTGTGCTAGTGGCCTTACATGCCTTCTTCCAGCAAATCTTCACAAAAAGCCTGTGAGGTAGGTACAGTCATTGTGCCCACTTATGGATGTGAAAACTGAGGCTTGAAGATGATAGCCAACCTGCCCTACGTCAACTGAGGGCAGGCAAGTTCCATCCCAGCTCTAGAGACAAGAGCAGGCTGGATGGAGGGAGACAACTTCTCAGTAAAGCTTGGGTTCCTACGGAGTTTGTGGACCTCCACTGATGAGCCTTAGGGGACCCAGGAACCTCATGAATTACGTGCAAATGTGTGTGTGCTTATTGGGCTGGGGGAGGAAAGAAGGTCTATAGCTTTCAGTATATTCTCAAAGAAATCCCTGGTGACAAAACTGTTAAAAAAAAATCTTTAACCTGCCACTGTGCCTGGCACACAAAAGGCTCTCAATGATATTGGTGAATAAATAAACAAACTAATAAATAAATGAATATACAAATTAGTGAGTGAATGAATGCTCCTCCATGACCTTGGAGACACCACAAATTACCTAGCACACACATCCATCTGTGTTTTTTGAGATGGTGAAAGCCATTCCAGGACCTGAGCCCAGTCCGCCCCCAAGCCCTTTTGCCCAGTCCCAGAGGCCACAGCCAGGTGCTACCAACAGGCTCCAAAGAAAGGCTTCCCCCGCTTTCTCCCCACCTCCACTCCTGACAATGACCAGGTAGAGGCAAGACTGTGCAACTCAAAAAATGAAGCTTTATTAAATGCCAGGTGGGGGCAAGGGTGAGGCAGGACTCAAGTGTTAAGGTTTTGGGGGACAAGAGAGGGGATTCCCCAGCAAGGTCTTGTATCCACGTGGTTGGAGGGAGGGCTCCTAGGCCTGAGCAATGCTGAGCAGCCTTAGTTCTTGGTGCGAAGAACCTGCTCGTGGGTGGACACCACCTTGCCATCGTGCACATCCATGACCTTTGTGCGGATCTGGCGACTGGAGGAGGTCACTGGAGAAGAGGGGAGAGAAGGCGTTTCCAGCGGAGGACAAGCAATGGAGAAATCAGGAGTGGGGAGACCAGGGAGTTGAGAAGACTTGAACAGACTATCTCCCTGCTGCCCTCTCCCCTGATTATCTCTTCACTCACTGCTCTTATCCCAGCACAGATCCCATCTGCACAATTTTTTCAGACTAGAGCTTCCTAAGGTTGGACAGAGTGGAGCCTCCTCAGACTGGAGGCTCCTAAGAACTCAGATCAGACTGAATCAGTCCGGATCAACCCAAGTGGACTGGTCTTGAAGGGAAGAGCTACGTGGGGTCCTGTCCGTGGTGCTGACCACCAGAACCATGGGGTCTGCCACAGACACCAGGTGACAGAAGTAAAAAGTGGAGGCCACTAGCTCCTAGCCCTAAGGAAGGTTTATAAAATGGCTCCTTCTACCCAAGTAGGTTTAGAAGGGCTCTTGGGTGAGAAAACTCTAGCTCAACCCCTTAAAAAGCCAATTCCCTAGACCGTCTGGGAGACAGAAAGTGGTCGTGAGTCCAGGCTTGATGAGGAGGAAAGTCTTACCATCTCTGGACGACTGAGAACCAGAGGAGAACTGGGAAGAGGAGAGGCTATGAAGACAGAAAAGGGCAAGATCATTAGACACATGGGATACAGTAGGTGAATAATGGGGGATGGGCTGGGAAGGAGGGCAGTGCACTCACTGGGCATCCTCGCCCTCCAGCAGGCGGCGGTAGGTGGCGATCTCCTGCTCCAGCCTTGTCTTCACGTCGAGCAGGATCTTGTATTCCTGGTTCTGCTGCTCCATCTCGCAGCGCAGCTGGGCCAGCTGCTCCTCCACATTGCCGATCAGGTCCTGGATCTGGGCCAGCTGCATGCAGTAG
The DNA here is from genome assembly GCA_030068075.1 of Paguma larvata. NCBI lineage: Eukaryota > Metazoa > Chordata > Mammalia > Carnivora > Viverridae > Paguma > Paguma larvata. The sequence goes on along the minus strand of CM057843.1, from coordinate 43,105,710 downwards.
CGGCCTTTGGTCTCCTCCAGGCTGTTCTCCAGGGATGCTTTCTGTGAAGGAGGGAACAATCAAGGATCAGTGAGGGTACTCACTCTCTCCCTCCCAGTCCTGGGTCAGATCCAAGGCTGGCAACTCCACTACCATGCTGAGTTGGGACTGCAGCTCGATCTCCAGGTTCTGCACGGTGCGCCGGAGCTCGGAGATCTCGCTCTTGCCGCTCTGTACCAGCTCGCTGTTGGTGGCCACCTCGCGGTTCAGCTCCTCTGTCTGAAAAAAAGAAAAAAAAATCATTCCCACTAGAAGTTCCTGGAAGGCGGGTCTCCTGGGTCCCTTCCACCCGGGATGACACTCACCTTGCTGAAGAACCAGTCCTCGGCGTCCTTGCGGTTCTTCTCCGCCATCTTCTCGTACTGGTCGCGCATCTCGTTCAGGATACGGCTCAGGTCCACGCCGGGGGCGGCGTCCATCTCCACGTTGACGTCTCCGCCCACCTGGCCTCTCAGGGCGTTCATTTCCTGCACAACCAAAGAACAATATTCAGGAGACTCACCATGGCAACCAGTTGGGGTTCCCTGGTCATAGGTGTTCCTGGCCCGAGCATTGCCCGCCCCCGCCCCCCATCTCAATCCCATCCTTTCCCTTCCAGCTCATCTTCTAAGCTGGTTCTCACCTCCTCGTGGTTCTTCCGCAGGTAGGCCAGTTCCTCCTTCAGGCTCTCGATCTGCATCTCCAGGTCGGCTCTGGCCAAGGTCAGCTCGTCCAGCACCCTGCGCAGGCCGTTGGTGTCGGCCTCCACGCTCATCCGCAGGTTCAGCTCAGTCTCGTACCTGGAATGACCCAAGACAAGAGGAATGGGACATCCATCCCGGCCACACTGAAGGAATTGTTCTCTAGCCCCTGCAGCAGCTTCTTCCCATAGCTGGCACCCTGTGGGTGGTTTAGGGAGTCAATTTAGAAAATGGCGTGGTTGGACACAGCACCCATTGAGGGCTCAGATATGAACATTTGGGGGGGGCAGGGAAGAAGGCAGGTCATTAGGCTGCAGAATTCAGGGAGGGGAGATGCTTCTGGCCTCACAGCCAATAGCACACAGGCCTCCAAAGGTGACTGCCTCCTGCACTTCAGGGTCAGGTCGGGGAGCGGGGAACCCCTCTCCCTAAAGCAATGGCACCCAAACCTGGCTGTGGCTCAGAATCACTCAGGTAGCCTGTTAAGAATAACTGAATCAGAACTCTGGGGTGGGGCCCAGGAATCTTGTATTTTTACAAGCACCCCAAGGGATTTCACATGGCCATCCTGGCAACTGGTCAGCCCCGTTTAGGGAACACTGCTCCAAAAATGCCCCACCCAGGGGAGACTGGGCTTCCTGAGCCGCTGCTGCAAACTCACTTGGTACGGAAGTCATCAGCAGCCAGGCGGGCATTGTCGATCTGCAGGACGACGTTGGCATTGTCCACGGTGGCCGTGAGGATCTGCAGGAGGAGAGGGCGCAGGTCGTCAGTCAAAGGGACGTCACTAGCCAGACTTTGCTGCAGCCTGTGCACACCAGGCCTTTGCCTTCCTGCTCTTACCTGAGTCTCCCCTCCTCCCCAAAGCCTTTGCCACAGCAACCTAAAGGGTGACCTTTGTGGCCCAGCTTTGACTCAGGACCGTGCTGACTCCTGGTCAGAAAAAATGGATAGAAAGAGCGCTGGCCTTGGAACCAAAAACCCTTGTGTTATGGTCCTGGTTCTACCGCCAATGGGTCTCGGAGCCTCAGTTTCCCTACCCACGGAGCAGAGGAGTGACCTGAGGCTCCCAAGACTCCCTTCCTGGTCTGAATTCTCCTCTTTCTGTACAAGCCAGTCTGCCAGGCTTCATGCATTCCTTTTCAAGCCCGCAGAGCTTGGGACCTCAGGTGTGGCTTTCCCAAAGGAGGAGACCTAGCTAGCATAGGGGATGAGAAAAGAAGAAGCAGAAGAACAAGAAGAAAGACTGAACCCTGGGTTGACTGCGGTTCTCTCTCATCGTCTAATTTACCTAATCCACGTGAGGCCTCAGAGCCAGACACGAAAAGAAGCGGGATCAGCGGGGAGGGCTCCCAGGGTGTGAGGTTGGAGCAGAGGGTGGCGACTGGGGCTGGAGTCAGGTGATACAAGTCCCCCAGGCTCCCCTCTGTTCAGGACACATAAGGCGGGTCGCCGCTGATTGCCTCTGTGGGGTTTTTGGGCCCGCCTGCCAGTGTGGAGGGCACCGGTGCCAGGACTCATGGGCGGCAGCCGCCACAGCCCAGACTAATGAGCTAATGAGTGGTTTGGGTGTCTAGCCTGGTCCCGTTACAGCCTCGCTCCTCCCCTGTGCTGGGGAACAGGTAGCTGCCTCCTGTATTAGCAAGTGGGGACAAGGGTTCTGGCCTCAGCTCTGCTGTTGATTTGCAGGCCACAGCCCCTCTCAAAGCTTTGACTCCTTCCCCTGTAAAATACAAGGGTAGGAATCCCCCGGCTCACGCGGTTTGCGGTCTGGAGCCCTGAAGGGCGTGAGCAAAGCAGGGGACACTGACCGGCTCTGCTGGGGGCGTCCAGAGCCAGAAGAAGGGATGTGGGCTCCAGTAATCTACAGATGCCAGTGGCCGGAGGCATCTATTGCTCCAGAGTGAGGGAGCTGGAATGGCAAGTCCAGCTGCCCGGTCCACACACCTTGTTCCTCAGGTCCTCGATGGTCTTGAAGTAGGGGCTGTAGTCCTTGGTCTCAGCGGGCCGCTGCCTCTGGTACCAGTCGCGGATCTTCACCTCCAGGTCGGCGTTGGCCTCCTCCAGGGCGCGCACCTTGTCCAGGTAGGAGGCCAGCCGGTCGTTGAGGTTCTGCATGGTCACCTTCTCACTGCCCACCAGGAGCCCATCGCCACCACCGAAGCCGCCACCGAAGCCAGCACCAAGGCCACCTCCAAAGCCAGCCCCAAAGCCAGCACCAAGGCCACCACCGTAGCCTCCACCGAAGCCGCTACCCAGGGCCCCACCAAAGCTGCTGCTGCTGCTGAAGCCGCCGCCATAGCCGCCCCCCAGGCCGCAGGCCCCCCCGGAGGAGTAGCGGGAGGAGGAGACCGACAGGCCCCCGTAGGCGCTGGGGGCCCGGTAGGACCCTCCAGTCAGGACGGAGGACATGCGGCTGGAGCCGCCCCCAATGCCGCAGGAGCCCTTCATGGAGCTGGAGGAGGTGAACTGGCGGCTGCAGGTGGTCATGGTGCTAGGAGGGAGGCGAGCGAGCGAGCGAGCGAGTCGGCAGCGAGGAGAGAAAGGTGCTCAGGTAAGTTGGAATAGGAGATGGGTGCTTTATACTCCTGGGTAGGGGGCGGGCCTGGCATTTTCCATTCCCCTTGGCTTTCACCACCCACAGGCCAGTGCCAACTCCCAGTCAGATCCCTCCTCTCCCCCGCCTCATCACGTCTGTCATATTTTACTGGAAACTCATTGTTTAGGGTGTTTTTGGTTTCTTGTCCCGCCAGCTGTGATTCATGTAAGGAGGTGCGGGCCTGCAGGCTACACTTTCCCATCTGGGAGCCGCAGCCCTCGGGAGCCCGCGTGCTGAGCTCGGCCAGGTGGCGGGGAGCAGGGTGTCTGCACCAGAAATCTGGTGGCCTGTTCTCTCATTAACGGGGTGGGCCTTTGACATCCGCCCAGACATCACTCCTGGTGGCTCCTGGCAGGAGAAATGCCAGCATGGCAAGGCTGCGTTAGCCGCGGTGATGCCCTGCTCCAGCACTGCCATCTATAGAAAGAGACAAGAAGTTCTGGGGGGTTCTCCCAGATCTGACCTGCTGGGCCGTGCCGAGAAGCCTGTCACAGCCCTGCAACAGGCCGGGCCAGTCAGGTGGCTCGGGCTTCCACCCTGACACCCCCATTAAAGGGAAATCTAGGCAGCTTTTCCCCAACCCGGGGCACAGACTCTAAGATCCTCCACACACCTGTGAACGGGCCCATGGCATTGGCTGGCCAAGGGCGGGGGGGGGGCATCAGAGGCACAGCCAGAGACGCGCTGAAAGAGCATGGAGTCAGACGGAGTCCGGGCTCTGCTGTGTGCGCCTGTGTGACCCAGGACCTGACATTTCTCCGAGCCTCAGTTTGCTCCTCTGTAAAGTGGGAGTAAATATGATCCACCCTGCCTGCTGCAGAGTCGGCTCTGAGAATTCCAAGCGGCAGTGTACACGTAAGGGTTTTATAAGCCAAGTGCGGCACCGAGTCTGGTTAGCATTGTTGTAGTCTCGTCTGGGCGTAGAGAGGGTGAGCCGCAGGCCGGGAACAGGACAGGAGAGCCTTTTTCCTTCCAGCCCCTGGCATTTCCCAGGCCCCCAAGGCAGCTGCCATAGGAGAGGCTGGCTCAGGGACCCTGGTCGGTGCCCCTTGTGTTGCTGCCCCAAAGGGATTTGGGGGTGGAGAGACAGAGCAGGCACCTGGGAGTGTGTTCAAGGGTCCCTGACTCCTGAGACCCTGAGGTTCAGGGGACATTTCCAGAGGTCCATTTAGTTCTGCGTTGGAGGTTTGTATATCCGGACCTCAGCTGCCCCACGTCTCCCAGGCAGCCTCCAAAAGCACCCCCTCCAGCCACGCCCGCCCGCCCTGCCGCCAGCCCCTCAGCCCCGCGGACCCCAGCAGGCATGTCTGGAGGAATGCAGTCGTGTCTGGGGCTGCCTGACGCGTCCCATCTCCCCAGACAGGCCCCAACAGCCCCCGCTGCAGGCTCCAACGCTCGTCCCGGGATCAACTATTCCCAGAAGGGAAGCAAAGCCTCCCTCTCCTCGCCACCCCAGCTGCCACCAAAGCACATGCCAAGGGAGCACCCCCTCGCCGGGGCTTAGGAGCTCAGAAGACAATGCTGAGACAGACACTTGAGGCTGTGGGCTCCGCAAATCTGCCGCCCAAGGACTTGCAAGGATGTGACTAAGCCAGGGCCCCTCCCTGCCCCGCCCACCCCTGACGGACACTCTAATCTCCTTCCAGGGGATGGTCCCCCACCCCGGCCCAGCCCTGCAACTTCCCCGGTGAGGAGCGGCAGGGATTTTGGCTAAGGGACAGATGCATTTGTTAGAAGGCATATTGCTGTTGGGTGGGGCAGGGGGGCACCTGCCAGAGAAAAATGCAGCGTCCACAGAGACCCGGGGGACGGAAGTGGGTGCAGAGCCCAACACCAGCTTTCTCCGTGTTGCCCACCACCCTGTCTCCCTCCAGGGCAGGAAACCACAGATAAAGTCCCTAGAGCACAACATGTGGGGAAAGTTCTCCTCCCCCAGCCTTCCACCTGATTCAGCCGAGCCCAAAAGAGGCTCCTTCCTTGTCCGTCTCCAAGGGAAATCTAAAACTAAAGAGCATAGGGAAACGATGACGTGAAAACTCACGTACACAATCTAAGAAGAGATTTCGCCAGCCCTCCTTGCCCCTACGGACTCTGGAACCCCAGCACGGAATACAAGTCTGATGTCCCCCACCCCTCTCTGGCCTCGATCCTGGGACTGACCTCTGCAGACATGGCACTTGGCACCAATGGTCTAGTCGGGTGTTCATGACATTCGGAGGAGACACAGCTTTCTGGGGCAGCAGGGATTAAAGGGATAGAGACTTGTCTGCTGGGCCCTGGACTCCTCAACAGGCTTTGTGTGGGCACCATTACCCAGCCCTCGCTCCAGCTACCCCAAAAAGGAGGGAGCCAAAGAGGAGCCTAGGGTGGTGTCTCTCGTGGTTGGTGAGTCTCCCTGCCAGCCTATGGGGGAGGAGGATCAATGCCAATCCAAACAGGTGAGGCAGCAGGGCCAGGCAGCCCCCCACAGAGCCTGCATTGTGTGCTAAGGATGGGCTGGGCACCAGGGGATGGGTTCCCAGGAAGGAGGGGACCTAGTGACAGCCCAGTCTGAGGAGAAAGGCATGGTCCCTGTCTTCAGAGCCCAGTTTAATGGAAGAGACTGCCTGTCCCTCCCCTTAAGAAGCCCCCAGCCTGAAAGGGAAGAGAAGTACACATCAAAATTACTTAAGATATGGACAAGCATAAGAAAAGCGCAATTCACATGTGTTAGTTTCCTGGGACCGCCATAATAAACAATCACAAGCTTTGTGGGTTAAAACAACAGAAGTGACTTCTCTCACTGTTCTGGAAGCCGGAAGTCCAAAATCAAGTTGTCGGCAGGGCCACACTCCCTCTGAAGGCTCTAGGGGAGAACCATTCTTACCTCTCCAAGGTCCTGGTGGCTCCTTGCAATCCTTGGTTTGTGGCAACACAACTCTAATCTCTGCCTCTGACTTCACGTGGGTCTTTGTGTCTGTGTTTCTGTGTCCTTTTCTGTCTCTTCTAAGGACCCTCATTGGGTTTGGAGCTCACCCTAACCCAGTACGATCTCATCTCAATTCTTATCCTAATGGCATCTGCAAAGACCCTATTTCCAAATCAGGTCTCGTTCTGAGGCTCCAGTGGATGTAAATTTGGTGGGCGGGGGGAACACTGTCCAACCCACTACACATGTAACAGACCAGGAGATACCCACGTCACAGCTGCAGTGGTGAAAACTTGGTGGAGAGGTGACCGTGATAAGATACGGACAGGGGTCAATCTGGAAGGCTTACGGGGGCAGCTGTTAGCTCAACACAGAAGGGTGTTGGGGAGTGGGCAGCAGAGAGAGAATTCTCAGGTGTCTGGGCCACACTTCCCACCACGTAGTTTCTCTGGTCTTTACAGAGAGACAACTGCTCTGGAAAAGAGCTCTTTTTGATTTTTGTTGTTCAATTTTTATTTTGAAATAATAAAAAGTTGCGAAAGTAATATAGAGAGTTCAGATGTGCCTTTCACCCACCTTCCCTAATACAATCACGTCGCATCAACATTGTACCATGATTCAAACAAATAATTAACATTGACCCAATGCTATTACTTAACTACAGACTTTATTCAAATTTCGCCGGTTTTTCTATTCGTGTCCCTTCTTGTTGCAGGATCCCACTCAGGACTCCACATCATTGGTCGTCACACCTCCTTGGTCTCGTCCAATCTGTGACAGCTCCTCAGTCCGTCCTTATCTTTCATGACCTTGACAGTTTGGAAGAGGACTAGTAGAACATCCCTCAGTTTGGGTTTTCCTGATATTTCCTCATGGTCAGATTGAGGTTATGCATTTTGGCAAGAAAGCCACAGAAACGACGTCTCCTTCTCAGTGCATTGGCTCAGGAATGGAAGACATATACTGAATGGGTCTTATTGTTGTCCATTGGCTAAGATGGTGTTTGCTGGATTTCTCCATTGTAGCATTACTAGTTTTCCCATTGAAATTAATAAAAACCTTGAAGAAGATACTTTGAGATGGTTCATCCATACCGTTTCTCCTTCAATTACTTTCTTTCTTTCTTTCTTTCTTTCTTTCTTTCTTTCTTTCTTTCTTTCTTTCTTCTTTCTTTTTTTCAGTAATTCTGCATCCATTTATGGTGGGAAAGAACTCTTGATACCCAGTGAGCTTAAGACCCTCATTTGCCCTGGACTCCTTGAAGGACTGTGGCTTTTAGGAAACACTTTGGAAAAGGAAATCCAGGCCCAAGAAAGAATTCTGTCTTCCTTTCTAATCCAGCCCCCAAAGCCAGACTAGACCTCCTCAAACCTTCTCTGTACCCTAAGACACTCCCAGGCTACCTCCCTGGAAGACCTACCAACTATTTCTGTAGTCATTAATGTCTAGAGTCTTTGCTTAGGCCCTCATCAGCCTGTAGGAAAAAATAGGACAGTCAGGGTCCTCCTCATATCACAGGTAGGAAGTCTGAGGTCCACAGAGGCTCATAGTCAGGTGACTAGTTAGAGCCCCTCCCCCCCCTCCCACCTTGTGATTCTCAGATCTCTGCCGGGGGGCTAGGCTTCTCCTCTCCTCCTAGCAGATTCCTAGGAGGGCCTAGCCGGGTATCCCCTGCCCTTCCCACCCTGTTCTTCCACACCATTCCCTGCCCACCACTTTCACTTTCGCCCATTCCTTTCTCCACCAAGTCCCAGCCATCTGCTTGCCTGTAGCAAGGGCAAAATTCTGCTAGAGCTGAGTGCTGTCACTTCTAGAAGTGACAGACTGGGGCCTGAGCTGACCTAGAGCTCAGTTTCTGCCTCCAGAAAGGCTGGGCTAGCATGGGGGCAGGGAGCAGGCTGGCAGGCAGGAGTGCAGGCACAGGAGGCAATCAGGAGCCTGGAGCACCTCCTCAAGGCCCTGAGTCCCCTTTCCTCTAGAAAGGTTTGCCACCCACTGGTTTCCCAGGCCAGCCTGCCCATCTGGGCCTTGTCCTTGCGAGAGCCTTCACTGACACAACAGACGGGCTGGGCCAAGTGTTTCAGTGTCCATGGCCTTGTCTGTACCTGCCAGCTGCTAAAGATGACAGGACAGAAATCGGCTGTCCCACATTATAGATGCAAAAGGCTCAGAGGTCGAGGAAATTTGCAAGGTCCACAGTGAGGAAGCCATTCAGCCAGGATTCATTTCCAGCTCTTCCTGGCCATGAGCCTCACTTTTCAAACACAGAGAAAGATCCCTGAAAGTCAGAGCCAAAAAGGGCATCAGGGGTAAGCCTTGTAGATGGGAAAACTGAGATGGGGCCTGAGATGGAAAAGGCCGGGTCCGAAGTCACTCATCACAGCCTGCTTTTCAAGTGTAAAATGTGTGACAAGTGCCTCCCAGAAATCTGAGCTGGGAAGTTGAGAATATGTGGGGTGAAAAGAGCTGTATCTGCAACCCAGAATCACATTTACGGGTTGTTGTTTTTAATGTTTATTTATTTTGAGGGAGAGAGACAGATTGTAGGTGGGGGAGGGACAGAGAGAGAGAAGGAAACACAGAATCTGAAACAGGCTCCAGCCTCTGAGCTGTCAGCACAAAGCACAGCATGGGACTCAAACTAAAAAACTGTGAGACCATAACCTGAGCTGAAGTCGGACGCTTAACCAATTGAGCCACCCAGGTGTCCCTCATTTAGGTTGTTGAGAACAGGAAGAGTTAGTTAGCCAAAGCCCAGCAACAAATGGGTTCACTAACCATCTATTACCTATTCAAGGGAAGTAAGTCTTATGTTCTCTAGCCAATTACCCATAATGCTCACTGAAAACTGAGCTCCACCCCAACAGCCCAGTCCCCTCACTGACCCTTACATCCCCTCCCATCTTCCAGCCTCTGCCTGAATTTCCACGTCTGTCCTCTCTTCCTGCCCAAATTCTTCATGTTCTTTAAGGCCAAGCTTCAGGTCAACACACGGATTCAATATATGATTTTTCTGCAGACTGTTTGGCATAAAGTAGATGAAAGATGAACAAAAGGGAAGGAGGGGTGGGAGGAAGGAAGAGAGGAATGGGAAGATGGTAAGGAAATGGGAAAGGATGCATGGGTTGGCTAGGTGGATGGATGGATGGGTGGATGGGTGGGTGGGTGGATGGATGGGTGGGTGGATGGATGGGTGGATGGGTGGGTGGATGGATGGGTGGATGGATGGGTGGATGGATGGGTGGATGGATGGGTGGATGGATGGGTGGATGATTGAAAGAAAGAATAATGGATGGAAATAGAAGAATGGAAGGTGGATAGATGGCGGGTGGGAAGGTGGGAAAAAGATGGATGAAAGACAGAGAAAGGGCAGTCATCCCACTGACCCAGGGTGGGCAAGCATCCTACAGGATTTCTCAACTTAGCTGAACCTTGACAGCGAATAGATACTGAACAACAAAGGAAGTGAGGAAGGACATCCCATTTGCTCACCTGAGCAGAGACTCAGTGGCGTGCAACACTGGCCTGAGGAAAACGCAGCACCTAACTGCATTTTAGAGCACAGAACTGAACTGTCTGGCAGAACCAAGAAAAGAGGCAGGGTGATACACATGAAGCTAAGAAGCCCAGACTTTATCCTAATAACACTGGGGGCACTGAAGCCTCTACACACAGGAGTGACACTATCAGGTGTGTTTCACAAAGGCCACTCTGGGATCCATATGGAACACACTTCGGGAGAGGGGACAGAAGGGAAAACCAGGAAGATGTTGCCTTGCCAATCAATACCCAGGGAAGACATGGGGTTGGCTCAGACCTATCCTCCCCCCCAACACCTTGGATCACCTGACCTTCCCCTTCTCAGCCTTCCCACTGCCTCTGGGATACATGCCACCCCCCAGGAGAGCTTACCACAGTGGCTGAGAGGGCCACAAAGTGTCTCTCCCATAGTATGTGGTCAGCACATTAAGTTAGTATAATTATCCCAAGCTCTTTGGGGAGACACAGCCCCTGTCCTTGGGGATGTCCAGTCTGATGGGGGGAGGGCAAAAATGAGGGTAGAGCTTACTCTACTCTCTGAGGGGAGCCTGGAGCTGAGGAGCCGCCAGGTGGGGTGGGTAGTACACAGAAGGCTTCTTGGAAAGGGTGCGTTTGACTCAGGTTTTGAAAGAAGGAAGAGCCCTCCATGGGTGGAGTGGGGAGAGGGCATTCCCAGGCAGGGGCGTGGCTGTGGGAATTGCAGCACCAGCGGTGAGTCGAGAGGAAAGTCAGCGCCTGGGTTGGAATGGCTGTGTCAGGAGTCCCGAGCTCCGGGGCCCGCAGGACAAAGGGCAGGGGCAAGAAAAGAAAGAGCTTCCCCGGGCAGTTCCAGCCTCGTGGGAGAAAGGAAAAGGACCCCCAGCAGCCAGAGGTCGGGGAGTGGTCTCGGTGCCGCGCTGCCCTCCCCCAGACTGAGCCATCACGTGGGCCTGGGGAAGGACCAGGGCTCCGGGCCAGGCACCCGTGCTGACCAGCCATGTGACCTTGGACAAGTCACCACGGCCCTCCCAGCCCCCTTCCCTAGCAAACGGGCAACATAACAGTTCCTACCTTACAGGATTATTGAAAGGACTAGATAATTCATGGCAAGCGGCCAGCAGCGTGCTTGGCACAGAGTGAATGTTTGGCAAAAAGTTCTCTGAAAGTAAGCCCCAGAGTTTGACCAATGGGGGGGGGACCATGGGTGTCAAAATTCAGGCAAAGACAGAGACAAAGAACAAAGAGGGTCCAGGACAGTGGAGTGGCAGGAGTGCCGAGGTCTTGGGAGGGCTGCTGAGGCTGGCAGGCCAAGGTGATGAGCTGCTGAGTCTGAGGGCCCGGCCGGGGCGGAGTCTATGGGAATGGGCAGGCCCGGAAGTCCTGCCAGGGGAAGAGTCAGCAGGACGGTTTGGGTGTGAGGGGAGAGGGCATGGGAGCTGGCATGGGGCCCACATTCTGCGGATGGTGGCCTAGCACCGCCTCCGCTGGCTAGGAGAGATGGGGACAGGGCAGCAGGAGGGCAGGTGTCCCCATGAGGCCCCGAGGCCGAGGAAGCCCCACCAGACACTCGGCGTCACTCAGGGCCTGGTTCTTCTCCGCCCTGCCCTGGCTATCAGTGTAACGGGGGTGACATCTGCACGCACGCACACACGCACACACACACACACTCATCATTTCTAGGCCACTCACCTGCAAAAGAGGGGACTGGGACAGCTTACGATAAAAGACACATGTATAAGAAAATCAAAAATATCCAAAAAGGGTTGAAGACATCAAAAATTAGGTAATAGGGTACATTGATAAACATGTTTTGATTGCAGGGCACCTGAGTGACTCTTGATTTCAGCTCAGGTGGTGGTCGCATGGTTCGTGAGTTCAAGCCCCTCGTTGAGTGCTGTGCTGACAGCACGTGCTTGAGATTCTCTGTCTCCCCTCTGTCTCTGCCCCTCTCCTGCACATTCTCTCTCTCTCTCTCTCTCTCTGTCTCTCTCTCTTTCTCTCTCTGCCCCTCCCGTGCACTATCTGTCTCCAAATAAATAAACTTTAAAAAAAAAAAAAAAAACATGTTTTGGTTGCAAGTAATGGAATGGCAACTTGGAATTGTTTCACAAAGAGGCAATTCATTGACTCATTGTTCTCTCCCTCTCTCCCCCTCCTGCCCCAACTCGGCATACAAACACTCGCATGCACACACACAAACACACCCCTCAGTCTTGATCTGCCTCCTGGCTTCCCCTGCAGACACGTCTAGGAGGCTGGAACCATAGCTGAGGGAGCCCTGAACTCACCCTTCAGCCTCAGGGCCAGAGAAGATCAACTCAGATTGGACAAACCCCAGGGAAGGCTCATATGGCCAGTGGCCAAAATCTTCTATGGCCAACCCAGCAGGCTTACACGCCCCCTGCCCATGACCAAGGAAGAGGGATCTAGTATCGGAAGAAGGAGAGCACAGATTTGGCCCCAACCTTTAGGAGCTAAGCCCCAGTGTGTGTCTACCACAGAAGTGTACAGAGGAGGTTGCTATACCTGACATCTACCTCTGGGTTTCCTGGCAGCCAAGACAAAAAGGAACACACGATGGAATATGAAACTTCCCTAAGAAGGAGGAACATCTGACTGTCCAGAGACACAAACGTCTTCTAAGTTCTGAGATCTGAGAAGAATCTATCTTCAGAGATTCTGAAGGTCGCCAAGAGGTTCTCTTTACTGAGTCCTGCTCTGTCAGGCACTGTGCTAGACACTGGCACCGATACTCTCATTTAATCTTACAAACCCCCTTGGGGAAGGTGTTACTGTGTCCCCGTTATAGACACAGAGAGGTAAAGGCAAGGAAGCGCAGTCTCCAAGGGCCAAGCACCTCCCAGCTGAACATGGAGGTGTCCCAACAGTGCCAAGGTGCTCCGTAAAGCCAGGTCTCCTAACCCTGGCAGCATCACGCCTGCCTCCTATGAGCACCAAGCTCCGTCCACTTCTCCTGGCCACTTACTGGTCAGACTTCAACTGTCAGCACCAGAGACCTCTGCCTGAGGGTCTTCTCTGGCCATCAGAGCCCATTCTGCCTGCGCACAGGACAGGCTGCAGTGCTGGAAAGTTAACACCACTCCCCTGCCCAGGAGCATCTTCAGCCTATCAGGATGGGAGGATAAACATCCCAGCTCCCTCGTCCCTTGAGAAGAACCCTGAGGTGCTTATTCGTCACTGGCCCTAAGCATCACACTATAGTTGTCCACAGCGTTCACTTGCTTGGTAGCTTCCTCCCCTTCCCCGTCCCAGCTACCCTCTCCCAAATGGTGTTTCGTGGACTCCACCCAAAAATACTTCTTGCACTCAAGTTTTTGTTGAAGGGTCTGCTTCTGGAGCCCAAACCGAGGCACCTGAGGGAGAAATATATACATCATATATAATATATTTTACTAATAGATAAAATATTTATATAGATTATAATAAAAGTTTTATAAATTTTACTAATATAAGGGATATGTAGCACTTAACTTATAAATAATAAGAATTACTCTTTATTCTAAATTCCACATAGTCCATTTTTTATTTTTTTTACGTTTATTTATTTTTGACAGACAGAGAGACAGTGCATGAGCAGGGGAAGGGCAGAGAAAGAAGTAGACACAGAATCCGAAGCAGGCTCCAGGCTCTAAGCCATCAGCACAGAGCCCAACACAGGGCTTGAACCCACAGACCGTGAGATCACGACCTGAGCTGAGGTCGGCCACTCAACCGACTGAGCCACCCAGGCGCCCCTCCACATAGTCCATTGATCTTCATAGGACACTTGTGGTTTCTGCCAAGCTCTTGCAACCTGCCTCTGGTGGCAATTAAAAGCAAATATAGTTCTGACATGAACACTAGTGAAATTTTTGTTTGCATCGAGGAGGAAGATCAAAGGGAAACAACACAGACATATGCCCTACCTCGAACCATTCATCAACGACACGAGTGACTTCTTTGCCGAGCCAGACTGTGGATTTCAAATCCAGAAAGCATATTGTCTGACAGTTTTTGCTATTAACGATGAAATGGCTAGAGACATGACATATGTTTTTGAAAAAAAATTTTAATGTTTTATTTGTTTTTGAGAGAGAGAGAGAATGAGAATGAGTGGGGGAGGGACAGAGAAAGAGACACACACAGAATCTGAAGCAGGCTCCAGGCTCCAAACTGTCAGCAGAGAGCCCAATGCGGGGCTTGAACCCACAAACAGTGAGATCATGACCTGAGCTGAAGTCAGACACTTAGCTGACTAAGTCACCCAGGTCCCCCCAAGACATTTGCATTATTTTTTTATATATTTTTAGTGTTTATTTTTGAGAAAGGGAGAGACAGAGTGCGAGTAGGGGGAGGGGCAGAGAGAGAGGGAGACAGAGAAGTCAAAGCAGCTCCAGGCTCCGAGCTGTCAGCACAGAGGTCAACGCGGGGCTCAAACCTACAAACCATGAGATCATGACCTGAGCTGAAGTCAGATGCTTAACCAACTGAGCCACCCAGGCGCCCCCAGTCTGCATTATTTTTAACATGTTTCCTTAAAATATTTAAGTACAGATTTGTTAAGTCTAGACAATCGATAAAACACAACAAATCTAGCCCTGATTGGTAGCATTTACCACTTCCATGGTGTAAATACCCTACCAAATTACCGCCTGGGCAAGGAAGAGGAGGAGGAGGGGTGGGGGAGCATCAGCCAAGACAGGGCTGAGGAAGAAGAGCTTGGCCACCATAGCGCCAGCCACCCTGAGCCCAGCACAACTCCTGGCCCAGAGCAGCCCTTAGTGGATGCAGGGCTGAGTTCACTCCTCTCCTGCGGGAACTCGCCCTTTCTGCAAACTTAATCAAGTCCAGCAGAACCAGGGTTCTGCTCATCTGGAAGATCTACACACAGGTAGCACAAGAGGGCCCTGATCTGATAGCTTACCTGCCAGTCATGCATCCTTAAGCGGGTCGCTCAGCCTCCCCCAGCTTCAGTTTCTACACCTGTAAAATGGGCCGAGGACAGTGCAGGGACATAGCGAGGAGTCTTGGCAGAGAGCGGGCTGGGAGGAGACATTTGCTCCAACTCAACCTTAGGAAGCAGGATGCAACTACCTATCCCCAGCCTTGGTGTGAGAATCAAATGTAATAACAAGTCCTCTTCGAGTAAATACTAATACCCTAAATTCACAGAAGAAGGAACCAAAATCCAGAGACGAAGGAATCAGCCAAGGTTATGCTCCAAGTTCAACCACAGGGTGACCTCTTGCCTCCTTCCACTATTCCACATTACCTTCCACAAGGGACTACAGTCTTACTTTACAGTTTTTTCCCCCTTTTTGGTTATCGCTTTTGATTCTGTAGTCATATTATTATCTAAATACAAAGTTAATTTAAAATCTATTACATGGTCTCACACACAACAACGCAGACGAACCCGAAGGACATTATGCTACGTGAAATAAGCCAATCACAAAAAGGACTAATACCAAGTATCTAAAGTAGCCAAAGCCATGGGAACAGAAAGTAGAAAGTGTGTTACCAGGAGAAAAGGGAATTTGGGGTTTCGTGAGTATAGAGCTTCCATGTTGCACGATGAAAAAGTTCTAGAGATCTGTTGTATAATATTGTGAATAAAGTAACACTACTGAACTCTACACTTAAGAATTCTTCAAATGGTAAAAAAAAAATAATCTATTACATGCTGGTATAAAATTGACAGTCCAGGATATTGGTGTGTGCAATCTGTTTTTACTAGGAAGTTGATGTGGTATTCAACGAATAAACTGATTTTATGGGTTTTAAATTTTCCATTTACTTTCTTTGTTCATACACACACACACACGCAATTTTGTGTATATGTATAAAAGCCGGTGCACTCTTCTCTTTCTGTCCTGTTTTCTTGGCTCTCTTCTTTCCCTCTGCTCTCCCCTACACCCACCTCAGGCTCCCACCCTACCCCCAAGGTAACCTGTGTTAATAACATACGCACCCTTTCGTATTTCAGGCGCTCATGTAATTATACACACACATATGCCATTACCTAAGTGGGCGCTGGGTTTGTTTATACACACGAGTGAGATCAGTATACCACCTGTGTTTTTCTTCAGCATCCAACTATTTCCCTTTTCCCAAAGCCTCGAAGAGTCTTCTTGCCATCTGACAGAGTTCCGATTTGTTGATTGTAGTGGTTACTCAATATTGCATAGTAGGAGTGGACCGCCATTACCCACCTCTCCACGACCAAGGGGGAGAAACTTTGTTTTCCTTCTTCGGTCACTATAATAATACAGCGATAAATATCCTGGCACCTATGTGCAAGGTCTCTTAGTTCTTTCTGGTCTCTTATTTCTATTAATTCATTCATTTAATAATGAAACCCCTTAGTCATTTGAAAATCATCTTTGATGTGTACTCACACATAATGAAGCCAGAAAGGAGTCTGAGAGAATAAAGACTCAGGGGACAGAACAGTGAAGGAAGGGTTTTGGTTTTTATGTTCCTTTTATTTTTTTAATGTTTATTTGTTTTTGAGAGAGACACAGAGCACAAGCAGGGGAAGGGCAGAGAGAGGGAGACACAGAATCCGAAGCAGGCTCCAGGCTCTGAGCTGCCAGCACAGAGCCTGTCACGGGGCTTGAACTCACGATCATGACCTGAGCCGAAGTCAGACGCTCAACCGACTGAGCCACCCAGGCGCCTCTGTTTTGTATATTTCTGTTACTGTTGTCACACTATTCATATGGCAGATAAGAGCTGGAAGGAACAAAACGTACCTGTTTTATGTGTAACAGTCCTACAATCGTAGGAGAGAAAGGGACCCCGGGCCCCAGCAATGTGTTCACAGGGAGTCAAGTCAGAAATGGACTCTCTTTCCAAATAGCTGACATCTTTGCTTTAACACGTCTTGATCTGCTCAGAGCCTTCGGGGGTCCTGGACTGTCGGGGAAAGGGGGACGCAGAGCCACATCCGCCCATGCCAGCGACCACGCAGCACATCAGAGGAAAGGCCACATAAAGCTCTCTACTTTCTCGGTGCCTCAGTTCTCGCAGGCCAGGCTCCCGTCCTTCCACGGCCCAGGCAGACACTCGCTTTCCCTTCCCTGCAGCTCTCAGCAACACCTACCACGGCGGCTGCCTTGGACCCACATGGCAAGGGGCTCGTGGGATCCAGAGGAGCCTGTCCTCCAGAAACCTGCTTTCTGAGGGGCGCCTGGGTGGCTCAGTCGGTTAAGCATCTGACTTCGACTCAGGTCACGCTCATGAGTTCAAACCCCACATCGGCTTTGTGCTGATGGTGCAGAGCCGACCTGGGATTCTCTCTCCTTCTGGCTCTCTGCCCCTCCCCCACTTGCGCGCGCGCGCTCTCTCTCTCTCTCTCTCTCTCTCTCTCTCAAAGTGAATGGATAAACTTTAAAGAAAAAGAAAGAAAGAAAGAAAGAAAGAAAGAAAGAAAGAAAGAAAGAAAGAAAGAAAGAAAGAAAGAAAGAAAGAAAGAAAGAAAGAAAGAAAGAAAGAAAGAAACTTGCTTTGGGGAAGATTCCACGGAGAGCTGAAAGAGCAGAGGTCTCTACCCCAAGGCCATGGCTTGACCCCACAAATGCCTACTGAGCGTCCGTCCGCGCAGGGTTGCCGGGAGCAGCAAAACAAAGAGCTTCATTCGTGTTTGTGTTTCAGGGAGCTGCTGGAAGGTCTTAAACAACAAGCCTCAGAGGCGGGAAGGCGAACATAAGAAATTGCTTATCTCCGACACAAGGAGGGACGCTGTGCTTTTTATAGCTCTCGGAAACAATGGGCCCAAAGAAGGCAAAACCCGACAAGCTTACCACTCATTTATTTACATCAGCAGATACACTTTATGGGCTATCATTAATTCTCACCCCAGCCATTGTTTCAGCTCTTTATGCAATTATCTAAAACAATATTTCACAAACTTTGACACTAACTCAGGCATAAAGAATCTGAGGGTGTGTTCAAAATAAAGTTACAAGAACATTCTGGAGCTCTCAACCGCCTCATCTCAGGTACCAGGATCTCAGGGAGTGGGAAAGGGCAGACAAGAGCAAAACGCTGTCGGATCTGAGACTTGAATCTTAGCTCGGGAAATCCAGACAGCAAGACTTCCGAATAGAGAAGTTAGTTCCCTCATACGTCTGCCTTGATATCATCCTTTAAGAAGGTACATCCTTGTTTCACAGGATATAATAATGAAAGGGAGAGACATGGTTCCGCTCTCAGGGAATTTTACTAACTAGCTAGGAGACCCTAACAAGGGTTTTCTTTTTTTTCCTGTTAATTAATTGGGCCCTCAGTTTTCCCCATCTGTCAAATAGAGGCCTTTCTCATGAAGCTTCCAGAAGGTACACTCATGTGTAATACACGGCAAGAAGACACAGACACGGACACAGGATGTTAAGTAGACGACATTCTGCACCCTCTGCTCTGGCATCTTGTTACCGAACAACTCATAAGCCTGTGTTCTGGCTCGGGAGTGTTCAGCAGCCCAGGCCAGGACTCTATCTCTATGTGAAGGTCTTCCCATAACGTCGGGTTTAAAAGTGACAGATGAACCAATTAACAAAAGAGATTTTTGGGGCATCTGGGTGGCTCAGTCAACTGAACATCAGACTTCGGCTCAGGTCATGATCTCTCGGTTCATGAGTTCGAGCTCCACTGGGCTCTCTGCTGTCAGTGCAGAGCCCTCTTCAGATCCTCTGTCCCTCCCCCACTCATGCTCTCTCTCTCTCTCTCTCTCTCAAAAATGAAAATTTTGAAGAAAAGAGATTTTTAAAAGAAAATACTCAAAGTCAATGAGCAGGTTTTGAAATAGGCACTCTCATTCCCTGCTGGCAAAGTATGTAAATTGGCACCACTTCTTTTTAAATCAATTTGACGGTATAAGTCAAGAGCCTTAAAACATTTGTTATCCTCTCACCTAGTAATTATACTTGTGGGAATTAAGCCTAAGGAAATAATGCAAGATATTTGTAAAAGCTTTATGCAGAAAGATGTCATTGCTGTGTTATTTTAATTCGCCACGACAACAATGACAACAACAAAACAGTGGAAACAGCATTGAAGTGTATAACACTTCTCTTAAAATATTAATAAAAACCAGGGGCCACTGGGTGGTTCAGTCAGTTAAGCATCCAACTCTCGATTTCGGCTCAGGTCATGATCTCACGGTTCGTGAGTTCAGACCCATGTTGGGGGCTCCCTGTCATCTGTCAGCCCAGAGCCTGTTTGGGATTCTCTCTCCCTCTCTCTCTGCCCCTCCCCTGCTTGTGCACATGCACACATTCTCTCTCTTTCAAAATAAATAAATAAACTAATAAAAAATTAATAAAAACCAAATACAAAACAATATAGTGTGATTGTAGATAGATAGATAGATAGACAGATAGATAGATCTGTAATATATATTTGAAAGAAATTCACCAAAATGTTATTGGTGGTTGCCTTTGGGTCCTGGGATTTGGGGTTCATTCTGAATCACCTATGGCCTGGAAGACAGGATCATTGACCATAAAAAGGGAGACATGTTTGCTGAACAACCAACAATGATTATGGATTGCAGAGTGACGAATCCGGCTCAGCAGCCTTGAAAGATGAAAAATATTTTGCCGTGTATAAAGCAGAGACTCTGGATGACACTGGAGGCTAAATGGGTCATTTATCACCACCCCTCTGGACATCCCTAAAATTAGTGTAAATGGATAAAGCCTGTATCAGACAAAGAGACCAGGAGAAGGGATTACAGTAAGAAAATTTTAGAATCTGGAAAACAAACAAACAAAAAGTAATCTTGGTGCTTCCCCAGGAAGAAGCCAAGGAGTAAGCAGATTCACCTAGCAGGACCCTGGGAAGCCTCTGGAAGAGGAGGCACCAGGCACATCTGAAAGTGGAGTGTGCGTGGGCTAAAAAGAGGAAGACGAGGGGCGCCTGGGTGGCTCAGTCGGTTGGGTGGCCGACTTCAGCTCAGGTCATGATCTCACGGTCTGTGAGTTTGAGCCCCGCGTCGGGCTCTGTGCTGATGGCTCGGAGCCTGGAGCCTGCTTCCGATTCTGTGTCTCCCTCTCTCTCTGCCCTTGCCCTGTTCACGCTGTGCCTCTATGTCTCTCAAAAATAAATAAACATTAAAAAAAAAAAATTTAAAAAGAGGAAGACGAATGGGTCGAGAGTCCATACAAAAAGCAGCGAGACTTCCATAGTTCCTTTCTACCCCAACCTCTGATTCTAATCACTTCT
This sequence comes from Paguma larvata, assembly GCA_030068075.1. Classification (NCBI taxonomy): domain Eukaryota; kingdom Metazoa; phylum Chordata; class Mammalia; order Carnivora; family Viverridae; genus Paguma; species Paguma larvata. The sequence goes on along the minus strand of CM057843.1, from coordinate 43,085,738 downwards.
CCTTATCCCAGGAGAAACTAGGGGTGCACTCTGGAGAATTTACCCAGAAGGACTAAACCTTGAGAGACCAAGCACAGCTAACAGTGGGGCAATAAACTGATATAAGTCAGATTAACTGAGACTGAGACTCTCTCAGTCGCCTTCCTCCACATAGCTTCCCAAAAGCTGGTAGCTCTTCCTTCCTGAGGAAGACCCTACCCAAGAGAAAAGGCCTACAGATACTGACATTTGGGGTCCCCCCATAAAACAGCACATTCTGCACCAGATTATTCTATGGTGAAACTCACTAGGGAAAAGCCCCCCCTGCTGTACACACACGCTCACGTTCCATTCGACTTCTTAACTTACCCATAAATATTAGCAGATGACCAAGAACCACAGACATTTGAGGGAAACCTCTGGTATAAAGGACAGAGATAAGATAACCCAGGAAAAAGGCATCTGAAAGGAAACTGAAATGATGACAGAAATGAAAGAAATGAGAGAGCCCTTACCAATAGGCTTAATGAGGTAAGAGGAAACATCGCATCTTCAAACAAGAACAAGAGATTATTTTTTAAAAGTATCCAGAGTTATAGGGCACTAAAAACATATCTGATATTTTAAAAACTAAATCATAAAATTAGATGGCAAAGTTTAGGAAAATCTCAGAAGATCAAAAGAAAAAGAGAATTTAGATGAAAAATAGAATGAAATACATAGGAAAAGGAGGAGTTCCAGAAAGAGAGAAAAAGGGAGGGGGGGGGGATCATGAAATAAATATTCAAGAAAATTTCCCAGAACTAAAGAACATGAATTTATACACTGAAAGATTCTGCCAAGTGCCCAGTCCAATAGATCCAACACAGCCACATCGGGGGAGAACATGTGATGTTGCAACCTGCTAGAGAGAAAGAGAAGAACCTAAAAGCTCTGGGGGTAGAGATAGGAATAGGGTAGTGTAAAAGATCTAGAATCAAAACAGTCTTAGACTTCTCAGCAGCAGCACTGGAAGCCAGGATGCAGTGATACAATACCTTCAACACGCTGAGGGAAATTTATTCGCAACCAAGAATTCCATACCCAGCCAAACTATCAGTCAAGAATGAGAGTAGCCTCATGATGTTTTCAGACATGAAAGGTCTATGAATCCTTTCCCAGGAAACTGCCAGAGGACGCGTTTCACTAAAATGAAGGGGGAAGAAAAGAAAAGGGAAGACATGGGATCCAGGAAACAAGGAAGCGATGTGGAAAGAAGGGATGTCCAAGAGGACAGCGAAGGATGACTCTTGGATGACAGGAGGCACAGAGAGTGCCCAGAACATGCTGGAGCAGGACAGCAGGCTCCAAGAGAAATATCTTCCAGAAGATAAAACTGATGGAATACTCAGTGTTTTAACATATTAGGAGGAGATCTATACTTCTGGCAGTGAATTGGGGAATAAATTTAAGATAAGTACGTAGAAAACCTCAGCAAATTGAAGAAGAGATGTTTATCCCAAGGAAATCTAACATAGCATAAAATGATTTTGGACTGTAAATAATAGTTAGATAGTCATGATAATGTAAAAGTAAACATTTACCTAATGAAAATACAGATATAATCAAAGTGTAGGAAGAAGTAGGGAGGGGCCATGCTGTACAAGAGAGCTGCATCTCTCTCCTTCACAGCAGGAAGTCAAGCGATTAAAAACTAAAATTGAAAGAACAATCAAGAAGTGGTAGTATAAGCCTGTGGTTTAGAAATAAGGCAAATGCAAAAAGTAATAGCTAAGAGTCGAAAGTGAGAAGTGGAAATGGAGGCACGGCACACAGCCTCAGGATGGTTCTTTTTCATGGAAGGATTTACTATGTGATACATACATAACTTTGATTTCCTGAATTAAATTTTTTAAATAAGGAAAGCACCCATGGTGCGGGACAGGATGGTTGACTGACTCAGGGGTACAGAGCAGGGCGGGGCAGAAAGGCACCCAAGTGGCTTGAGACGGAGGGCCGAGCATCGGAGGGGAACGAGAACATCACAGGTGATTAAGCAGTAGAGTCCTGATCGCGTCCTTGTTCTTGATCTTGGCCATATTCCTTCTAGAAAGCCCATCAGGCAGAAACGGGGCTGGGAGAGACGGACAGCAAGAGGTCCGGTCAGTTATCCCGCACCCAGTTCTAGGGCGAGAGGAAGCAGGTCCGAACACGGGGGGTGGAGGGTGGGGATGAAGGAGGGCAAGGGTGACAGATGTTTCCCAGGAGACCTGTCACACTCAGTCTCCTGCCTGATGACAAGCAGGGACCAATAAGGGGTGATGAGGAAGACAGGTTGGGAGAAAAAAGTTCAGTCCTAACCATGGACACCTTCCCCGAGGCAGAGGCTCTCTTTTCCACCACCCACGAAACCTGTGTAAGAGTGAGGAGCCAAAAGTAAAGAGCTCAAGCTTTGGAGTCTTTGGGATAAAATACCTAAAAAGAGAGAGAGGCATTAAAAAAAGAAAAAAAAAAGGCGTGGCCTTGGATCATGTCTCTTCCATCTGCATGACTTTACCTAACCCCTCTGAATGGCAGAGCCGTCTCCATTCCAAACCGGGCCTCACCACGCCCACCTCACAGGGTGACTGTCAACACATGGGAGCTCCTTCCCCTCCTGCGTCCCACCCCCCACGCCTATGCTACCAGGGCGGGGAGTCTTCTAGAAAGACCCTACCGGTATCACTGAGCTTTGCGGTTTCCTGGACGCCTCAGGCTGTGAGGTCCCAGAAAGTCTCGGGGAGACACCTTTGACCCCCTCCCATTTGTTCAAGAACAGAGACCACACACGGGTTTGCATCAACCAGAAATTCAGCTTTATTAGCCCACCACCAGCAGAGAGGGAGGGGAGACAGCTAGGGACCGCGCTGGAAGGACAGGGCCCTGGCCCGGGCCTTCAGGAGGTCGGGGCCGGTGGGCTGGCAGGAGGCTCCGGAAGAGGCATCTCAGTGCTTCGAGCTCTGGCTCTGGCTGAAGCTGGACGAGCCCTGCTCCTTGAGGATGGGCCGGGTCTGGTGGCCGGAGGAGGAGGAGGACGAGGAGGAGAAGACTGTGGGGGAGAGGCGAGGGGGTGAGAAGGGCTCTGGGAGCTAAGAGGCCCCACACGGGGAGAAGGGAGGGCTGGGGGCTCAGGGGCACCCGGGCGGCCTCAGGAGCCTTACCGTTGTGGGAAGAATAAGACTGGCTGGACCCTTGCTGGGAGAACAGGCTGCAGGGGAGAAAAGGCAAGTAGTTAGACGCGCTGGGAGCAGCAGGGCGGCAGGGTCAGCCAGGCAGGGCTGGGAGGGAGGGCAGTGCACTCACTGGGCATCCTCGCCCTCCAGCAGGCGGCGGTAGGTGGCGATCTCCTGCTCCAGCCTCGTCTTCACGTCCAGCAGGATCTTGTATTCCTGGTTCTGCTGCTCCATCTCGCAGCGCAGCTGGGCCAGCTGCTCCTCCACGCTGCCGATCAGCCCCTGGATCTGGGCCAGCTGCATGCAGTAGCGGCCTTTGGTCTCCTCCAGGCTGTTCTCCAGGGATGCTTTCTGTAAGTGGGCAAAAGAGAAAGAGTCAACAGAAGTGGTCATTACCTGGCCCCTTCTAGGCCTCTGGGCATGATGCCTGGGAGGTACATGGATTTTGGTCCCAGATGGGCTACTGATGGGCCAGACGATGTGGAGAAAAGTCATCCTTTTGTTCAGGGCCTTCATTTCTGTGTCTGTATAATGGGTACAAGGATCCCTCCATCCCACTCCTGGGAAAAGAGAGGCAGGACTGTATTGTGGCAATGTCGAGGGGCTGGTGGCACTGCTGGTGTCTTGGGGACTGCAGCTGGGCGGGGTCCCTCATACCATGCTGAGCTGGGACTGCAGTTCAATCTCCAGGCCCTGGAGCACCCTCCGGAGCTCGGTGATCTCAGTGCGGCTACTCTGCACCAGTTCGCTGTTTGAGGCCACTTCTCTGTTCAGCTCCTCGGTCTGAGACGGGAAGGAAGAGCAGGCGTGAGGCGCTCTGGAGGTGCCCCCTGGCCGGAAGTCCCGCAGGAGAGCCGAGCCCTGAGCCCCACCTTGCTCAGGAACCAGGCCTCCGCGTCTCTGCGGTTCTTCTCCGCCATCTGCTCGTACTGGTCGCGCATCTCGTTCAGGATGCGGCTCAGGTCCACGCCGGGGGCGGCGTCCATCTCCACGCTGACGTCCCCGCCGGTCTGACCCCGCAGAGCAAGCATCTCCTAGGAAGGGATGGCGGGAGGCGCTCAGCTCAGCCGAGCCCTTTCCCGGCCCTGAACCAGCCTCCCGCTGCCAACGCCAGCAGCGGCCTCACCTCCTCGTGGTTCTTCTTCAGGTAGGCCAGCTCCTCCTTCAGCCCCTCGATCTGCATCTCCAGGTCGGTCCTGGCCAGGGTCAGCTCGTCCAGCACCCTGCGCAGCCCGTTGATGTCGGCCTCCACGCTCTGGCGCAGGGCCAGCTCGTGCTCATACCTGGCAGGACAGAGGTCGGGGCATCAGGCTCCACCTGTGACGCTTCCCAGGCTCAAGATCCACAGCCCCACCGCTCGTCCCCTGCCCTCTGCACCACGCTCCGCCCACCACAGCAGTTGCTCACTTGGTCCTAAAGTCATCGGCGGCCAGCCTGGCATTGTCAATCTGCAGAATGGGCTGTGCGTTCTCGATGGTGGCTGCAATGATCTACAGAGAAGGTAAAAGGACAGGCCTCGTTAGCCAAGACCCCGCCGCTCAGGGGTGAGGAACAGAGAGGGGAGAATGGGGTATCCCCTGTGAGGGTCACCCGGCTGGCAGGTCAGGCCCTACACTCCTCCGGCCAGCCTGGGTGTCTTTGGCATCCAGCTCAGGGTGTGCGGAGGGATCTCCCCCAGTCTCCTACCACCCCATCCTCTGCCCCAGGTTGAGAGAAGCTAGGGAGCAACGCAAAACACACTTGCAGTGAGAGTCAGGGCTCCAGCCTCGGCTCAGACAGGTAGACGCTGAAAAGGGACCCTCTGCCACCAATTCCGAGTGGCCTCGGCTACTCCCCCAAGGTGTGCCTCGGTCTCCCAGTTTGTGAAATAAAGATGCTAGGAAGCGGTTTTCTAAGGGCCACAGAAGCCATGACCTCTCTCGACTACCAGTGCCACCTGCCTGGCCCACGCACCTTGTTCCTCAGGTCCTCGATGGTCCTGAAGTAGGGGCTGTAGTCCTTGACCTCACTGGGCCGCTGCCTCTGGTACCAGTCTCGGATCTTCACCTCCAGGTCGGTGTTGGCCTCCTCCAGGGCGCGCACCTTGTCCAGGTAGGAGGCCAGCCGGTCGTTGAGGTTCTGCATGGTGAGCTTCTCGTTGCCGGAGAGGAGGCCGCCATCGCCGCCACCGAAGTCACCAAAGCCACCTCCAAAGCCAGCGCCAAAGCCAGCACCAAGGCCACCACCGTAGCCTCCACCAAAGCCGCTACCCAGGGCCCCACCAAAGCTGCTACTGCTAAAGCCACCGCCATAGCCACCCCCCAGGCCGCAGGCCCCCCCGGAGGAGTAGCGGGAGGAGGAGACCGACAGGCCCCCATAGGCGCTGGGGACCCGGCAGGACCCTCCGGTCAGGATGGAGGACACGCGGCTGGAGCCGCCCCCGATGCCGCAGGAGCCCTTCATGGAGCTGGAGGAGGTGAACTGGCGGCTGCAGGTGGTCATGGTGCTAGGAGGGAGGCGAGCGAGTGAGCGAGTCGGCAGCGAGGAGAGAAGGGTGCTCAGGAAGGCTGGAGGATGCTGGGGCTGCTCAAACCCCAGGAGCCTTTATATGCGCCGGGGAAGGCGGGGCCTCCCGACTGCTGACTGCGGGCTCCCCTGCGATTTCATCACGCCAGGGCCCGTCCAACTCCCCACTCCGGCTCGGATTATTCAGCCCGGGGTCGACTCACTTCGCTGGGTGCTGCTCGGAGTTCCCACCCAGCTCCCGGGGTGTGGGGCCGAGAGAAAAACTCACAAACGCCAGTCGGCCGTGACTCAGGCAGGGCGGCGGGGATCCAGCTCTTGTTCCTGGAGCCTAAGGGGCCAGCGGGGCCTTGGCACAGGCGGTTCTGTGGCGGCCGCGTCCCCAGGCAGTGAGTCAGCCCGCGAAGGACTCCCTGCCCCACGGTGACAGCCTTGGCTGAGAACGGCCTCACCGATGCCGGCCTGGGGCTGCCTCGGGGTGTGCAGTGGAGATCCTACCTGCCCAGCTCTGGACAAGGAGAGCTGGGTTCACGGTCTAACTCTGCTTTGCTCTCTGTGTGACCTGAGGCCCCTTGCCTCCCCTCTCTGGGCCTCTGTTTCCCCTCAGTAAAGTGACAAGGCTGGACTGGATGATCATGACCTCCTTTCTAGTTCTAAATATATCAGGGCGCCTGGTGGTTGGTTGGTTAAGTGTCCAAATTTGGCTCAGGTCATGACCTTATGGTCTGTGGGTTCGAGGCCCACGTCGGGCACTGTGCTAACATCTCAGTGCGTGGAGCCTCCTTCGGATTCTGTGTCTCCCTCTCTCTCTGCCCCTCCCCTACTCACACTCTGTCTCTCTCTTTCTCTCTCTCAAAAATAAATAAATGTTAAAACAATTTTTCTTTAGTTCTCTGACTCTCTTTCCCTTGTTGGATCCAATCCCAGTGTCAGAGGCTGCCTGAGCCCCCAGGGTTGTCGGAAGTGTCGGGTACCGTGGAACCGGCATGTACCACTGAGCCAGGCAGGTGTCGGCTCGAATCCCCACTCCGCCCTTACAAGCTGTGCAGCACAGGCCACCCTTTAGCCCCTCTGGGTCTCAGTTTTCTCATCTGTAAAAGGGGAGGACACACCACAGAGGGACATGCACACAGGACCCCACTGACCACTCCCCAATGGTGGCCCTGCCCCCCAGTTCCCCATCCCTCCTCTGCAGCCAGGTGCCCCCCTCACCTGCCTCCTGACACCCACCTCTGCTCTCTGACACCTCCCTCCCACCACCTCGCCCTCCCCTCTTTACCCCAGCCTTTGAGCAGCCCAGCCCCAATGCATTGCTCTACAAGTCATGGACAGCCATCATGAACTGTGGTGGGAAGGAGTCCCCGTCCTGCCACTAGTGCCATGTGTGACCCCTGACTCCACCAGGGTCCCTGAGTCCCCACACTGCATCCAGGGCTCCATGCCCAATGCTGTTCTTTCGAGTGTCCATAGATTCCAGGCTGAGCCGGCAGCTGCCTTTGTTCGCTTGAGGAGAGGGGGGAAGGTGACCTCTGGCCACATCGCCATGCTCAGGTATTGTATGGAGTGCCCTCCGCGTGCCACACAGTTTGTGAGAGGCCATATTCCTGCCACAGGCTCAGACGAGGGAGCTCGTAGGTTAAGTGGCCTTCCCAAGACCCCAGTCAACGGGGAGCTGAGGTTTGAAAGCCTGCCTGTCTGCTCGCCCCAGTCCAAGTCCTTCCACCATCCTGAGCCACCCTCTTTGTGCGTCTCCAACGTGCAGCATTGTCTTGAGTTCGCCTTGCAAAGTGGGGAGGAGAGAGGGAGACCCGAGGGAGGGAGTGATTCGCCCAAAGTCACTCGGCTTTATGTTGTGGAGCCTGGATTAGAACCCAGGCTCGGGGTGTCTCCACTCACCCAGGACGCCTTGCAGGCTGGGTCCAGGTACGTCCATTCTCATTTACCTCCCCGCAGTGCCTGGAATGAGCTCTGCCCACCGTGGGCGCGACCTTGGCCTGAGGGCTGCAGGCAGGATTGCTGGGCTCTGAACCCAAAAGCTGAGGATTCCTCAGGGTGCTCTGGGGAGTGACACACACAACTGGCCACTGTCCTTGCTCCAAAGTGCCTCTGCGGCCCCCAGAGGAGCCGGGAGAGGGCTTGCCTCGGCCTGAGCGCTGCTGGGTGATATTACCAGAACCTGGAGACAGGAAATTCTGTCTCAGCATAACCTAGACTTTGCTGCTGCCATATCCCGATGCATCAGTCACTCAGCTTGTAGGAACAGGGCCCAGAGGTCTGAGCAGAGCTGGCGCCCAACATGCACCTTCAGGGCCAGGCGTGGGAGACAGAACCCGATGCTCCTGCTTCCTTCTCCCAATGCCAAAATGGGCAAAATGGGTCCTGAAATCTTGGATGAAAACCTTGCCATCCCAGGTGTCAAGATGGACCTGGAGTTCAGGTGCAACCACAGACTCATTACCCTCAGAACTAAAATGACTCTGACGGGCGCCTCAGTGGCTTAGTTGGTCGAGTGTCCAACTCTTAATTTCAGCTCAGGTCACGACCACGCAGTGGTGGGATCGAACCCCATGTTGGGCTCTGAGCTGAGTGTGGAGCCTGCTTGAGATTCTCTCTCTCAAAACAAAAATTCTCTCTCCTGCAGCAACATAGATGGACCTAGAGACTATTACGCTGATAAGTCAGACCGAGAAAGAAAAAAAGATTATTTCTCTCTCTCTCCCTCTGCCCTTTTCCCTGATTGCACTTTCTTTCTCTTTAAAAAAAAAAAAAAAAAGTAATAATAAAAATGAACTTTGAGGCCACCAAAGGCCACCAAGTCCCAAGCAGAGAAAAAGACTTGTCACAGGTTCAAGCAGAAACTTGAACCCGACACCAGCAGTGTTGCTGAGGTTCACACGGACTCTCCCTGTGGTCTCTGGGACTTCCTTCTTCTCTGCCTCAGTCCACCTCCACCATACTCCTTCTTTTTGTGTGTGCGTGTTTATTTATTTTTGAGAAAGAGAGAGAGATAGCGCAAGAGGGGTGAGGGGCAGAGAGAGACAGAGACACAGAATCCGAAGCAGGCTCCAGGCTCTGAGCTCTCTTCACAGAGCCTGACATGGGGATTGAACTCATGAACCATGAGACCATGACCTGGGCTGAAGCTGGATGCTTAACCAACTGAGCCACCCAGGCGTCCCCACCTCCCTCCCTTCTAATTGGATCCCTGCCCCTTCCACCCTCCCTAGAGTCAGTGTGGGATCGCACACAAGCCCAGTGCTGATGGCTGGGGAACTACAAGGAGTTACCGACCAACCCATCAAACCACTCAGTCAACACCACAGACCGAGCACCCACCGTGTGCCCAGCACCCAGGGTGTGGGGGTTGGGGAAGATGATAACAGAGTTTCTGACCTGGGAACCTATCATTTGGTCCTGGAGAGAAAACTAAGGCCAGGAATACAGCACTGCATGGCAGGAAAGCCAGGGTGCTTGGCCCATGGGATGCAGGGTAAGCATTACCCAACCCGAAGCCTCAGCAGTAAAGGAGGGACTATTAGGAGAGGCTCCGATCGGAAGATCGGAACTGGCAGAGAAGAAGCAAGGGGTGCGTTTCTTCCACGCCAGCGAGGCAAACCTACCCACGGTTGCTGCGAGCCAGGATCACGAGTCTGTGGGCACAGACTCCCAACAAACCGGCACCTCTCCAGGCAGTGGGGGCTTTCCCCCGCCTCTCTCCTTCAGCTGCCCCGTCTCAGGTGCGATGAGGTCATTTCATACCGGAGTTGGCCAGGACATATCATTGGCCAATGCACGCCTCGGCTTGCAGCGATTCCCCGGCCTGACTGCTCGCTGGGATCCCCACACAGATTCCCGACCCTGCTCTGACCCGCTGTATCAGCATCGCCCAGGACAAGCCTGATCGTGGGGACATTTTACAAGCTCATGGGGAACTCTGGTGACCAGCCAGGCCGGGAAGTAGGAGACGGCCAGGGAGAGGAAGGGAAGGAGAGGAGGCCCTCAGGAGACTGCGGGGAGAGAGGGGGCTGCCGCAGGGCCCCCAGCCCATCCATGGTGGCGGCCAGAACCACAGGCTTCAGGGTGGGGTGAAGAACGCTCCCCAGAGCAGCACGCGGTCAGGCAAGCGGGTGCCAGGTCTGTGCTGAGCACTCGGGTGAAAAGAACAAGGCAGAAAAGCAGTCGGGGCATACTTAGAGACAACCCCAGTACCGTGTGGTCAGGCCGTGATGGGGTGCCGGGAGCCTGCAGGGAGGGGGCAGGCTCCCTGGGAGTGAACACGTGTCTCCAGTCTGGACTCTGGCCCCTCCACTGGTCCCAGGATCTGGATGAATCTGTGAGAGCCAGATGGTAGGTGGTCCTCCCACCCGCCGTGTTTCATGCCCCGCTTCTGAGGGTGGGCACTATCACAGCCTGTCACACTGGTCTGCACAACCAAGTGACCCTCAGGGGACCGTGTGGCTAGATCAAGCTCTGTTACAGCCTTGGCTCTGAACCGCCCTGGCTCTGTGCCCTCTGTTCTCCTCCACCTTGCCCCCACCCACACTGCATAAGGACTGAAGGAGTATTGTCAGCCCCATCACTGTGCCCTGCCCACCGTCCTTAAACCAGAGCCCTTCAGGGTGCCTCCAGGTCAGGGCTTGTGTCTCCTCCTTCCACCCGCCCTGGTGCAGAAGAGGCACGGACTGACGCCGAGCCACGGACAGAGTGTTCCTGCCACACTGTCTCCTTGCAGAAAGTACTGCCAGGTCATACTTTCGGGGCGTGGGCGTGGCAGAGGAAGAGTCACAGGGGCTGGCTACTGCTGTCCCTGGCCTGGGCCTGGACGTCAGGCCCATCATGTGTGTCCCTCACGTGAGAGTGGGTTACAGGGCACCGGGGGCGGTTCCAGACCAGTTTGCTAAGAGGGGGTGAAATATTTTGTGCCGGAGGTGGGGGCTGGATGCAGATGAACCGTGGAGTCCCATAGCTGGGCTGCCCAGTCCAGCCGCAGGCACACGTCCCCAGCAGCCTGGGTTGGCTTGAGGGTGCCGAGACAAAAAAGTCCAAGCACCAAAATTCCCCAAGGAGACCACAGGACTCAGCCCCCAGTCACTCCCACCTGTGGCCCTACCTGCCCAGGCATGGGCTGAGCACTCCAGGAAAGGATAGGGCTTTCCCTCTCTGGGCCCAGAACCACCCCCTAGGCACCCCCACCCCCAGCAGGCAGCCACTGCCTCTCCTGGTCCAGCTCTCCACACTCGGCTTCTCTCCACTCTGGCCTCCTGAGCCACCCACCCACTCACTTTGTGGGCAGGGGCTTCTTCCCCAGCAGAGGGGCGCAGTCCTGGGCTATCTCTGCCGCCCCCCGACACTGTGACCTCTCCTCACTCACCCCAACAGTAGGGGTGGGCCCCCAGGATCTGCAGGGAGAGAATCTGCAGAATCGGCCTAAGAACCTGGGGCGGGGCAGGGGGTGGGGCCCCTCTTCCCAGCATAACCCGGACAAGAGCTGAGTCACTGCTTCCTTGCAACCTCAGCGTCCCTATCCACACAGACTCTCCCTGCTTCCTGGGACTGCCGGTCGGATAAATGAGACCACCGTCCACATGAGCCCTCCTCGACCCGGGGCTGGTTCTTCCGGTTGTGGCTGGAAGTGTGGCGGGGCCCGGTGGGCACAGGGCCTCCCCTGCCCTCCACCCGTCGTTGCTGCTCAGGCAGCTGGGAGACACCGGCCTCTGATGGAGCGGAGTCTGTGCTCCCAGCCTGCTCTGGTTCCGGCTCTGGACCCCAGCCAGTAGTCCCTGCCTTGGCTAGGAACTCGCCGTCCTCAGCGGCCCCTGGGTCAGGGCCAGAAGGACCATTAGTTGAGGCTCTTTCCCCTTCTCGGTGACCACAGCCTCTGAGGTCCAGAGAAGGCCTGGGACCTGTCCAAAGTCCCACAGCCACCTGCTCACCTCGTGGGCCGTGCTCTTTCCACCACCCCACGCACTCCTCCCTGGCGTCCACTAGTCCCAAGCCCTGCACCCCGCCGGGCCTCGGGGGCTCTGGCTGCTCCTGCCCAGGCCCCACCCTCGGTGTCCAGGCGCTAGGAGGGTGTTTGAAGGGCCCTGGTCTGATCCTACAACAGCAGACAGTCTCAGGCCTGCCAGTGAATTGAGACGGGGGCGCCCTTCCTCTCCTTAACCTCTTCAATCCCCTCTCATTTCCTGAAGAAAACCGGGAAGACCAGTGGTTTCCGGATTTACTCAAAGGAAGACTTCCAGGTGGCGGGGCTCCTCCCCAAATGGCTCATCGCCTGCCACCAGAGTGAAAGGGGCTGAAGCCCAGAGGGTTCAGGGCAGGACTGCCCCCCCCACCCCGGCTTCCCCGGATGCAGTTCCCACCTTCCCCCACCGCCAGGCTGCCAGGGAGGGTGGTGCCGCTCCCCGCCCCGTCCTGGCACTACCCCCCGGCCCCCAGCCTGAGCAGCACATCCCTGAGAGAGGCCCCACCCTTTCTCCCGCACCTGCCTGGGGCCCTCGGCCTTCTCTAGAAGCACAGACTCCAGTTCATATTCCTGGGGCGAGGCCATAGGAGTGCCCCTGGGCGCCCACAACCCCTTTTGGGGATTTCCTGAGACACACAAGGGAACGTGGGCCCTAACACCCAGCCTGCCTCCCCCATCTTCCTTATGCTCCTGCCTTTTCAGGAGAATCCCCATTCCTGTCCTGCCTGCCCCCTGCCGCCTCTTGGAGAAGGGCGCGTCTCACGGGACCTCGGGAGCCAGTGACTGGATACGTCATCCTTTAGGACTCTGGCTCCCACCTGACGTCTCCTCAGCCATTTATGGATGAGAAAATGAAGCTCGGTGAGACAAAGCCACTGCCCAAGGGCATGGCCTACTTACAGGGCAAGACGAGGCCACCTAAGACCTCCCCGGTATGCTGGGCCGATCCTGGGCCTGGCACTGCCTGGACCACCCTTCCAAGGATCCCTGACCCCCCCTAAGTTCTGCCCAGACCTACTCTTGACCCCGATTCTAGACAACCCTTGACCTCCAAGTCAACAACAGTTGGTGTCCACGGACTCTTCCCCCAGTTCACCCATTGCGCCCTGGGGCCACAGTCAGGACGCATTCCATATGAGTCAACAAGCTTTATTGGTCAGGCAAGGGGTTACGGGAAAGGGACTAAGCCAGGAGCTGAGGCCGGGGAATCCAGAGGCTGCGGGGTCAGCAGGGGAGCCTGGGGGGCCGGCCAGGAGGAGCGGAGTTCTCAGCGGGTGGTCTGGTGGACCTGCTCGCGGGAGGAGATGACCTTGCCATCCTGGACCTCTTCCACAATGGTGCGCACCTGGCGTGTGGTCACGGCTGCCGGGGACAGACACTCAGAGGTGAGCGGGGGCCGAGAAACCCTGGCTCAGCCCCCAGCCCCCTGAGTGGAGCTAGCTCTCCCCACCACAGCCATTTGCTGTCCCTGCCTCTGCTCGCTTCTCAGTATCACGTCCAGACAGGTGTCCCTCCTGCCCTTGCCACTCCCTGTGCTAGTGCCCCAGTATAAGTCCAGCCTCCCAGATGGGAGGTTCGATCCTGACCCACAGTGTCCTTCTGCAAGACGGGGCGCTGCCCGATGGGGTCTATCTCCATTTCTCTGCAGTCTCCAGGGCATGGACTATGCTCCTGTCTCCCTCATCACCAGACTGGGATCTCCAAGACAAGATCTTGCGCCACCCCCATTAGACGAGAGACCCGGGGCCAGGACCTTATCGTCCCCATCACAGTGGGATCTCAAGGGCAAGGACCATGTCCCTTTGTCCCTTTAGAGTAGAGATCCCAGGGTCAGGACTGCTCATCTGCAGGGTTCTCAAGAACAAAGACCATGACACCATGTCCCTAATCTCCCCATCAGAGGAGAGTCTCCAGGGCTAGGTCCACGTCTTCCCCAATCAGACTAGGAACTCTAGGGTAAGGACCATCTCTCTGCCCTGCCCCCATCAGACTAGTGTCTCCCTCCTCTGATTCCCTTGAGCATCATCCCTGAACCCTAACAGATCCCTTCCCCTCCGTGCCTCCCGCTGAGGATCAACCATCATTTCCTGGAGCTCCTGGGGACCCTCCCCAGCAATGAGCAGACAGGTTGCCTGCCCCGTGCACCCCCATCCTCAGCTACTGAGATCCTTACGTTCTTTGGGCTTGTAAAGAGTCAGGCTGGAAAAAAAAAAAAAAAGAGAGAGAGACAGATTAGATTTGGGTCTGAGAGCTCCACCCCCAGCCCTGGCCCCTGGCCCCCACTCACTGGGCATCCTCGCCCTCCAGCAGGCGGCGGTAGGTGGCGATCTCCTGCTCCAGCCTCGTCTTCACGTCCAGCAGGATCTTGTATTCCTGGCTCTGCTGCTCCATCTCGCAGCGCAGCTGGGCCAGCTGCTCCTCCACGCTGCCGATCAGCCCCTGGATCTGGGCCAGCTGCACGCAGTAGCGGTTCTCTGTCTCAGCCAGGCTACCTTCCAGGGATGCTTTCTGCAGGAGGGCGGGAGGATCAGGGGTCAGCGAGGGTGGTCAGTGCCCCCTCCAGGGTCCCGGGCGCACCCCAGGCCTGGCGGCTCCCCTACCATGCTGAGTTGGGACTGCAGCTCGATCTCCAAGGCCTGCATGGTGCGCCGGAGCTCGGAGATCTCGCTCTTGCCGCTCTGCACCAGCTCGCTGTTGGTGGCCACCTCGCGGTTCAGCTCCTCTGTCTGCAGACAGGACACAGGATAGTGCAGCGTGAGCTCGGGATCCCTTCTCCAAGTCAGACGACACCCATGGCCTCCATATGCTCAGCCCAGGGCCCATTCTGGGCCCAAACAGGCACCTGGGGCTCTCCCCACTCCCCATCCCCCCTTGGCCGTGATCACCTTCCTGATCTCCCCTGGGCCTCTCAGCCTCCTCCCAAACCTAACTGAGGGAGCAGTGCCTTCTCACCAGCATCCCACTTTCCAAAGCCCAGAAACATTTGAAATGACACGAAGCCGTACCTATGCGTGAGCATAGGCAACTTGAGGACCAGCCAGGACAGCAATCTTTCCCATGATGCCAGTTCCTGACCTCTTGGAGAGGTGGAAACCCCCAGGGTCTGTACCCTCTGGCTTTCTTCCCTGCTTTAGCCAAGCTCCTGGCCTGTCAATGCAATGGGGGACCCCGATCCCATGAGCGTCGATGTGCCTCACCGAGGATAGGGCACACCCCCAGATGCCAGGTATTGGGCATCAGTCTGGATTCAGTCCCTGCCCCCCATCCCCTGGGAGAGGCCTCTGGCCCGCGGCAGCCCCCACCTTGCTGAAGAACCAGTCCTCGGCGTCCTTGCGGTTCTTCTCCGCCATCTTCTCGTACTGGTCACGCATCTCGTTCAGGATGCGGCTCAGGTCCACGCCAGGGGCGGCGTCCATCTCCACGTTGATCTCACCACCCACCTGGCCTCGCAGGGCGTTCATCTCCTGTGGGGGAGGGGGTTGTGGGGGTGGGCATGCGGACCTGCCCTGCTCTCTTACTCTCCAGGCCCCTCCCAAGGAGCCCTCCTTCTACCCCCTGCCCCTCCTCTTGACTCTTGTTCATCTGCTCTGCACAGGCTCTGCCTCCACCATCAGACTGGAGGTTCCCTGAGGACAGGTTCTATGTCTCCCCCATTAGACTGAGGGCTGTTCAAAGATAAAATCTAATTCTTAGGCCTGTACACCTAAAACATCCCCTTGAATTCCCAAACTTCCACACAGGGTCCAGGTTCATAGGCTGGAACAAGGAGACCTCCTCACTGACCCCTTGTCCTCTTGAGGGAGGCCAAAAAGGCCAGAAGAGGCCTCTGCAGACCCTAGGAGGGTCCCCTGATTCAGAGAAGCAAGGTGGTACATGGAAGGGACTACTCTGTGCAGAAATCAGGGCTCTGCAAACAGGGCTACCCCGTAAGGTGACCAGCCCTGGAGCACCTGCTCTGCACTCTTCCCACGGCCCCAGCCTGGGCCCAGCCCCAGAGCCCTCCCACCCCCACCGCAGCCTTTAGGACCTGCTGCCCTGCCACCTCACCTCCTCGTGGTTCTTCCGCAGGTAGGCCAGCTCCTCCTTGAGGCTCTCGATCTGCATCTCCAGGTCGGCCCTGGCCAGGGTCAGCTCGTCCAGCACCCTGCGCAGCCCGTTGATGTCGGCCTCCACGCTCACCCGCAGGGCCTGCTCCGTCTCAAACCTGCAAAAGGAACCAGACACTTCGTCTCGATGCTCGGACACGCAGGTCCAGGTCCTGGCCAGCATCCGACCTCTGCCAGGGTTCCAAGGGTTTGTGAGGGATGATGGAGGTGAGGGAATGGAGTGGAAGGAAAACGTAGCCCCAGGGCCCCGGGACTACACAGGGCAAAGCCCCACCCCCACACCCCCACCCCCCCCCACCCCTGCCCGGGCTTCCTGCTTCTCGCTCCTCTGCCTCCTGCCTCCCCTCCCTCTCTCTGCCTGAAGGCGCAGTGACCTTCAGAATTTGCCACATTTGCCACATCCATGACTCAGAGGTGGACTCTCCCACCCCCAGCTCCTGGCCCTTGCCACAGCAACTGCGGTCCTGGGGGCGGGGAGGGGGCCACAGTTCCTCCCAGCCCACTGGCTAGGGCTCACTTGGTGCGGAAGTCATCAGCAGCCAGGCGGGCGTTGTCAATCTGCAGCAGGATGTTGGCATTGTCCACGGTGGCCGTGAGGATCTGGGGAGACAGGAAAGTGATACGGTTATTGGTAGGGAGTAACTCAGCCCAGACCACGGATCTTCCTGCCTGGAGGCCCGGGAGGTGGCTGCCTTCTCCAGGAAGTCTCCCTTCCTGCCCAGCCCCTCACCTTTACCGTGCAGTAATTGTTGGCAGAGGCGGGGCCAGCAGGAGTCCGATGCACTGAAACTTGCCTCCTCCCCCCCCCAGACCTACCTCCCCTGCCACACGGACCCCCATGCCAGGCTCTGCCTTCAACCAGAGCCTCTCAGGTGCCCCTGAGAAGCTCCCCCAAAAGGGACCCTACAGGAGCCCTCGCCAAAGAGTAGTTCCAAATCAGAAGTCATGACCCCTGCTGGACCCTAACTAACCCCAGACTCCAGCAGGCAGCTCGGCCCTTGGAGGTCTGCCGAACCCCATTCTTGAGGGGACAGTGGGAGGGGTGGGGAAGCCAGAAAAATCCCCAGATAAGGCACACAGAGGCCTTCCCGAGGTCCCGCCCCCTGTCTCCACCGCCCCCTCCCAGCAGGTGCCATCGGGAGCTCGCTAGACCCCTCGCCCCACCATCTCCCAAAATCCCCCTCTTGCTTCAAGAAGAGAGATACCCCTGTAGCTGGCAGCCCACAGGCCCAGCCTCTACGTGCATCCACTAGACTTCTCCTACAATTACATGAGGTGGTGGCAACGAGCTCTGTGATGAGGAAACTGAGGCTCAAAGGAGCTCCATGAAGGTTGCTTATCCCTGGCCCAGGCTGCTGCCCCCCAAATGTGGGCCACACAGAGGCTCCAAGGTGGGCTCCCAGAGGCCAAGCCAGAGCCAAGCTGTCCTCAGCTCTCTGAGAGCCTGTGACAGTCCCCCAGGCTGACTCCAGGCAGTGGTCAAGGGTAGGAGATGGAGGGGTGGGGGGGTGGAGGAGAAGTCACACACCCCCCACAGGCCCTGTCCCACCAGCAGGCCCTACCTTGTTCTTCAGGTCCTCGATGGTCTGGTAGTAGTGGCTGTAGTCACGGGCGGGCCCCGGGGCCTGCTTCTGGTACCAGTCTCGGATCTTCACCTCCAGCTCAGTGTTGGCCTCCTCCAGGGCGCGCACCTTGTCCAGGTAGGAGGCCAGCCGGTCGTTGAGGTTCTGCATAGTGGCCTTCTCCCCACCCGCCAGCAGCCCGTCGACAGCCCCAAAGCTGCCGCCATAACCACCGCCAGAGCCGAAGCTATAGCAGCTAGAATAGCTGCTGCCCCCGAGGGCACTGCCCAGGCCCCCGGCGGACCCCAGCCTGCAGGAGCCAGCGCCCAGGCTGCCAGACAGCCGGCACGAGGTGCGGGACGAGCCACCCCCCAGGCCAGAGGAGCCCTTGATGGAGCTGGAGGAGGTGAACTGGCGGATGGTGGTGGTCATGGTTGCAGCAGCGGGCGGCACGGAGCAACAGGGCAAGAGAGGAGAGAGGTCCGAGGTGCGTGTGGCTGCCGGGACTCGCCCGCCGCCTTTATAGGCCGACAAGTGGGCGTAGCGATTACAACAGGCTCGCTCCTCTGTTTCCATTCCCCTGAGCTTTCATCACTACTGGCTGCCTGCCAGCTCCCAGGTGGCTGCCGGCCCCCCCCCTCCCCTCCCACCGTTGGGACTTTGCCTCACTTCTCCGAACCCCCATGCTGGGTGTCTGCAGGCGCGCGTGCGTGTCTCTGGTCTCAGGCCTGTCACCTGTGATTCAGGCAGGCCCTCCAGCTATGCTTTCCCATGACCTAATACGGAGAAGAGGAGACGCAGGACGTCACCGTCACTGGCCCTCCCAGGCAGCTGCCACCCCAGCCCAGCCCACCGGGCCCCTGTGTCTGGTAGGGAAACCGGTTGGGGAACTGGGCAGCCCCCAGCCTGAGGGTGCTCACGCCACGCCACACACAGTCCTGGCCCTGGGCCGGGTGCTGGGGAGACGGTGAGGACCAAGACCCTGTCCCTAAGGGTCACTGGACCTAAGCCCCCTCGGCTCACCACACAACACAGCGACGCTCAGGCTACCACACCACTTTACACGTAAGGAAACTGAGGCTTCGAGAGGGATAGTGTCCCACTGGCCCATCCGACTGCAGAACTGGGCTGGCAGGGCTCCTGCTTCCTTCATCCCCAGTACGCCCCAGAGCCCAACACTTCCCGCGGACCCCGGCACACTGCCCCCGCCCCCTGCAGAGCTCTGGCACAGGAAGGCACTCCAGGAGCTGTGATTCCATCTGGTCTGTTTGCTGACACTGTCCCCTATCCCCAGAAACCCCGGTGACCCAGCCTCCCCCTCTAACCTTTCCCCACCTCCCTTCTGGGCCAGGGTGGGTGGGCAAAGAAGAGCTTAAGTAGAGGGGAACGCGGCGGGCCGGTGGGGGAGACCATCCCTGTGAAAGGATGGCCATGCCCCTGGCCACTCTCCTTATGCCTCCTGTACCCAAAGACGCCTCAGGGTGAGGTGAGGGGCATAGACCTCGAGTGCCAGCCGGATGGAAATATAAAGGACACTGCCTAAGGGTCTTCCTGAGAACCCCCAGCCAGTCCCCTAACCCACCCCGAAGCCTCCCCACCCCAGTTCCCTCTCGGGGCCCCAACCCGCCCTGCCTACCACCCCAAGCCTCATCCTGGGTCCCGGGGTCCCAGCAGGCTCGCTGGGTGGAATGTGGCCATGTCTCAGACTGCTAATGGCTTCCACTTCCCAGACAGGCCCAGACAGCCCCTGCCAGCAGCTGAGAGAGATTCCCCAACAGCCCGGCAGCTGCCAAGCCACCAAAGCAAACAGGACGCCCCCCACGCTCACATGCACAGCGGCCACCCCGCCCCACATACTCCCCGAGCTGGGCCTGAGCTGGTTTCCTGGGCTGGCTGTGCCACCGCCACCCCCTCTCACCCATCAACACCTTGGACCACGCCTTCAGGAAACCCCTGCCCAGCCCCTCTCCCTCTGATCTTGAACCCAGACCTGCCCCAGGCTGAGGCAGGGAGTTCCCTCTAAGAGGTGTGGTTCCCCAGAAAGTCTAGGGTGCCCTCCTGAGGATCAGCCCATGGGGCCCCAAGGGCTGATTCCCAGCTCCATGGACTCTCCCATCCCTTTGCCCTCAATCTCCTGCCTCCTCCCCTCCTGAGAGCCCCCAGGCCTGGATGAGGTGGACAGAACAGGTTTGCAGGTGACGAGTGCCACCCAAACACTCAACAAACTGTCCTCCTCCCCCAGTCCCTCAGCACACACTGCCCCAAGCCAATGATCAGACCAGATCACACGAGGCATTGGACTTCAGGCAAAGCTTTAATAGCAGACACTGGGGCGATTCTAGGAGGACCCTCGATGAGGGGCTGCAGGAAGGAGATACGGAAAGGCAACAGCTCTTGGCCGGTGGCCCAGGTGGGCACTCAGGGTGCGGCACTAGCGTGCTGGGAGCCGAGGGGTTGGCTGCCCCATGACCCTGGGGGCTAGGCCGTCACAGGAGGAAAGGGGCCTCAGTGGGTGGAGCGGTGGACCTGCTCGCGGGAGGAGACCACCTTGCCGTCCTGGACTTCCTCCATGATGGTGCGCACCTGGCGGGTGGTCACTGTGGCTGCGGGAGGTGGAGGAGGGGGCACGGGAAATCTCAGGCCAGAGCCCCTCCCCCAGTCTCTCGCACAGAAGGGTCCCCGGCCTCTCCCCACTCCCTTCGGGCCAGACGGGGCAGGCTCTTACCTTCCCGGGTGGGCTGTGAGATCAGAGAAGAGGAGTACTGGGTGGCCAGGCTGCAGGGAGGGAGAGGGGGACCCGTCAGTGCAGGGGTGCAGGCCGGGAGCCCGGCCCCACGGATAAGGAACAGCTGGGGAGGACTGGGGCAAGGAAGGAAAGGTCCCAGCAAACCAGAGAGAAATAAATCACAGCTGAGAACCCCGCAAGGCTCAAAGGGCACAGGCCCCGTGGGCAGGACTAAGGAAAGGGGACATCCCAACAGAAGGCCCAGAGGCACTTTGTGGCTAACCAGGGGTTTATAAGCGGAAGCTGAGCAAGTGCTTTTTCCCCATCCCAAAGGCCCAACAAACAGACTCTATTAAAGCAGGAGAGAGAGAGGTTAGACAATAGGTGGCCTTCGCTATCGTCAGGGAGCAAAAAGCTGGAATGTGTGGCTTGAACATGGAGATCCCAGGACACTCCGCGCCCCTTTGCACCAGGGCCCTGATGTACCTCCCCAGCTCCACGCCAGGTCACCACCCACCCTGCCTCCTTAGCCCATCCCGGGCAATGGCGTCAGCAGCCAGTCATCAGGACCAGAAACCCAGGGTCATCGTCCTCCACTCCTTCATGGGCTCACTCAACACGTATTGCGTCCCGCCAGCGAGCCGCGCTCGCCCCCACGTCCAGGCATCCAGCCCCGCTGTTTCCGACTACAACACATCCTCTTCACACTGTCTGCCTCTCCCTGCCCTCCACCCCCGCCTTACAGTAGGGCTTCTGTGGCCTGACGCCCCGCTCCAGACTCCTGACACGCGGGTCTCCCTGACCCCACTGGGGCCCCTCTGATGCATGTCTCCCTATGCAGCCGGAGCGAACGTTCTGAGACATCTCGATGATCCCACGCTCCTCTGTGCAACATCCCTCCGTGGCTCCCCGTTTCCCCCTCCCTCTAGTCCAGACGCTTTCATTTGGCCTTTGAAGCTCCTCACAGCCAGTGTCTGCAGTGTCACCTCCTGCAAACCTCTGCACCTCCTTGGCAAAAGCGTCCCTGCCTGATGCAGTGGCCCCCGACTGACCCCAGCGTGTGCCCCAGCGCCCCCCACTCACTGGGCGTCCTCGCCCTCCAGCAGACGGCGGTAGGTGGCGATCTCCTGCTCCAGCCGCGTCTTCACGTCCAGCAGCACCTGGTACTCGTTGTTCTGGCGCTCCATGTCGCAGCGGAGCTCGCACAGCTGCTGCTCGATGCTGCTGATGAGCCCCTGCAACTGGGCCAGCTGGGCCCCGTAGCGGGCCTCGGTCTCCGCCAGGCTGCCCTCCAGCGAGGCTTTCTGCGGGCCAAAGTACAGACCGAGCTGGGACCCTCCTCCAGGGCAGAGCGCCCAGAAGGGGGACGCATCTGTGTGGGTTTGTGGGTGCCGCCAGCGCCGTGGGGCAGTAACAGGGGCAGAGAGGGACCCACGTGAAGTGACAGGCTGGATGGGGAATTCGGGTTCTCCAAGCGGAAGTCTACCAGGCTGGGCCCACCCCAGGGTGACAGGTACAGGCCGGGGAGGAGGCAGGAGGCCCTACCATGCTGAGCTGGGACTGCAGCTCGATCTCCAGGTTCTGCACGGAGCGGCGGAGCTCCGTGATCTCGGTCCTGCTGCTCTGCAGGGCCTCGGTGTTGGTGGCCACCTCGCGGTTCAGCTCCTCCGTCTGGAAGGCAGGGTGGGCCACAGGGGCTTGAGGGGGCTTGCAGAGGTGGGGCAGAGGGCAGGGTCCAACCCCGAGCCCTGGCCTCCCCCACCTGCTCCCCCAGCCCCTCCCTGGCTCTGTGGGGCTGCAAGCACACCCACACGCACCCCTGGGACTTAGGGGAGGCATCAAGCTTTGCATTCGATAGTCCTACCAAGCGCAGCTCAAAGACAATGCTAGCTTTTATTCTATTTTTATTCTATTTATGTGCCTGTTATTGTCCTGGGTACTGTAGCTGCTCGGTGTGTGTTTACTAAGGGCGTGAGATATTCATCCAAACACACACGTATCTGCAAATAGGCTGGGAGAAGCCCTAGACAGGGAGGAGGGGGCCTGGATCTGTTCCCCAGGCCGCAGCGCGGCTCCTGTGAGCCCGAGGCCCCTCTGAGCCTCACAATCTGCATCTGGACACAAGCAGTGGGTCCAACTCGTTTCCCAAGGTCCTTCCAGCTGGGACAGCTGCGGATCTCCAGGTTTTCCAGCCCATACTCAGGACCCAGCACACGAACGGACGCATGTTCGCACTTGCTCCCCACGGCCACCCACCTTGCTGAAGAACCAGTCCTCGGCGTCCTTGCGGTTCTTCTCCGCCATCTTCTCATACTGGTCGCGCATCTCGTTCAGGATGCGGCTCAGGTCCACGCCGGGGGCGGCGTCCATCTCCACGCTGACGTCCCCGCCCACCTGGCCTCTCAGGGCGTTCATTTCCTGGGCAAGAGGAGAACAGGAGCTCACCAGGGCCATCCCGGGGAGAGACCCCGGGGCCGGCCTTCTCTCCCTCAGGGAGATGGGTACCGATGACAGACAGACACAGACAGACAGACAGACGGCTCCTCCCCCTGAAGATGGAGCCAGATATGATCGTGTCTTGAACACGCGAGGCTGTGAATATGGACTATCTCCCCCAACACTCATTCAGAAATGGACTTTGCCCAGCGTGCGGGGCGAGGAGAGATAGCAACTCCCCAGCCCGCCATGGGTTTAGCTGGGACAGCCTCACTCACCGCCCTGATCGCTGCCTCATCCTCTGCCCCCAACTGTACAGGGGAAGCAGCCCCATGCTGGCATCTGGGGAGCCAGAACTCACTAGGAGATGTTAGTCTGCTGGGGGGGCGCGATCTGTATGAACGGCCTCAAAGCCAAGTGGAGACGCTTTCGGGGCTCCTGCTACTCCAAGATTAGACTCCCCTAGCGTGGGCCAGCCCAGAGGTCGGCTCAGGAGGAAGCGGCAGGCTCATTGGTCCCCCTGCAGGGTCTGAGATCCTCACCCTTGGGTTGAACCTCGGGGTCCCTAGGACCTCAAGACTCTCTGAAAAAAGGGAGGTGGCAAGTGGTGGCGTCAGACCTGGGTGTGGATATGGGCCAGGCAGACCTGCGCAGCTCTGGACCAATCCCTTCGCCTCTCTGCGCCTCAGTGTCTTCACTGGAGAAGGAGGGAAAGAGCACCCTTCTCCCAGCGCCACTGTCGGTATCAGCTGAGATAATTGCCATGAATCACTTGTAATGTGCGGAGCAGATTTGGTTGTTGTTATGACTATCACAATTACAATTAATTAGAGTAATTAGCATGCATGTTCTTAGGCTGATTTGCTCGTCAGATAGTTAACTGCCACCTCTCAATAGGCCATGCCTCCAGGGACAAGGGAAGTATATCTGGGGGTAGAGGGTCCTCCAGGCCTCACGCAGGGCCCCCTGAGGGTTCTCCCAGGTTCAGGGCCAGGCTTCCCACCATAGATGAAAACTAGACTGAGAGCATGGCCTGGGCCCAGGAAGATTTGGGAGCCCCAGCCTTGCTTGGTCCCAGGTGAGTTTCTCCAACATTTCCGGGCCAGCCTCACCTCCTCGTGGTTCTTCCGCAGGTAGGCCAGCTCCTCCTTGAGGCTCTCGATCTGCATCTCCAGGTCGGCCCTGGCCAGGGTCAGCTCGTCCAGCACCCTGCGCAGCCCGTTGGTGTCGGCCTCCACGCTCATCCGCAGGTTCAGCTCCGTCTCGTACCTGGAAAGGGCGGAGGCTTGAGCCAAGGAGGGCCCCAGGACACCCCCTTGAATGCACGGAGAGCTCTGGGGTGCAGAGCCCGGGCCCAACACCAGCCCCCGGGGACAGCCCTGGAGGCCCAGGCTCACTTGGTGCGGAAGTCATCGGCGGCCAGCCGGGCGTTGTCAATCTGCAGCACCAAGCTGGCATTGTCAATGGTGGCCGCCAGGATCTAGGGGGCATAAGGGGCTGGGTGAGCAACTACCCTGAGAAGGCCCTGCAACACCCTTCTTGCAGCCCTTTGGAGAGTGGGCCAGATAGAGGAGATGAGGGTCCCTGTAATCTCCCCCTCGGGGCACCCTGCGGGAGGGCCCACAGAGCGGTGGGGGCGCAGTGCCTAGGCACAGGTAACCATGAGGTCAGGAGAGACCCATACATATTCCCATGGAACTCACACTCTCTTCCCCAACTAAGATCACCTCTAGGCTAAGTTGCCCCCTCCTCCAGGAAGCCCTCCTGGATGCCCTGTGTGGGTCCCTCCTCCCCCTCATCACCTCCTCCCTGCCCATCTCCTTCACAACACTTCTCCAAACTGTGATTTTCTCCATGACTTTTTTGGTCATTTCCTCCACTGGACTCTTGAGCTCCAGGGGGACAAAGCCATATCTGTATCATTCTCTTTGGAATCCCTAGCCCTGGGCAAAGTACCTGGCTCAGAGTCAGCCCCCAAGAAACATTTGTTTTAATTAAGCGATTCACTCATCAACTAATAAGATTATGACCGGCCCCACCTCAAACCTAGAGCAAAGTTTTCTCTTCCCACAGGGTCACCTGAGAGGTTGAAATGAGAGCAGGGAAAGGGCTCTGGAGGGAGCAGAAGGTCAGTTATTATTACTGCTGCTGTCATTGCTATCACGAGAAATGCCGACAGGCCCTACTCCATAGCCACATGGACAGAAGGAGAGGGAGGCCCCTAAACGCTGCCCAGAGGGAAGAGAGAGGAGGTCTTAGTAGAGGTGACAGATGAGCTGGGAAGAATCTGGAAGTTTCTAAGGCTGAGGGCTGATGTGCAGAAGTAAGAGGAGGCAGCCTCAGCAGAAAAAAAGTAGCTCCAAGAGACTCGTTCTGGGCCTCTGCATCCCCTTCAGGGCCCCGTGAAGTGACTCTGGGTCTCTGTTTCTGGAGTGAACCCAAGGGCCAATTGGTTACCCGTCCCTGGCTTCAGTGGCCTACAGACCTGCCTCCCACCCACCTCCCTACTCAGAAGGCGCCTACTGATTGGGCCTAGCAAGGGGCCCCTGTGAAAACCCCCGAGGGGCGCGGTGACTCAGAGGGGCGGAGGCCTGATGCTGAGCACAGGGGGGTTGTGGTGAGGAGCTGGCTGACCCCGAAGCTTGGAACGCTGACTCACCAGGGCTCCCCTGGGTTCCCTGCTGCTCAGACCAAGCGCCATATCTGATCTGGCACTCCCAGTAGTTCTGCTTCCAGGGGGCAATTGTAGGAATTCCCTTCCTGGCCGAGGCACCGGGCAGGAGCAGGCAAAGCCCCTCACAGGGAAGCACCAGACCTGTTCTCCACCAGGAAAGAGCAGGCCCCAGCCTGGCCTCCCCGAAACATCTCCACACGTCTTTTACTTCTCGCCTGCCTCGGGGGGTGCAGGGGGGAGCTATAGCACCAAAGGACTCTCAGGGGCAGGGCTCCCGCAGAAGACCCAGGCACCACGTTCACAGAACGCCAAGGCCATGCTCTTAGAGGTCATGAGCGTGTGGGTATGTGTTGTGCTCTCCTTCAGACTCATTAATCCTTTCTCATGGGAGCTTACAATCTGAGCAGGAAGACATAGCTCCTTCCCTCAGGGACCCCCAGAGTGACCATCCACGGTCATGCCAGACCATGAAATCAGCACAGTGAACAGGGCACAGGCTGAACCTCAAAGCGTCAAAGGGACGCCAAGATCTGGGGATAAAAGGCCAGTGGCATTCAGGAGGGCTGCCAGGAGGAAGTGAGGCAGGCAGAGGGCTAGACCCAGAGAGGAATGGAATAGTGAGGACACCCCCAGCCTCGTCTCCCAGCAGCCACGCCAAACTCACCCACCTCTGTGCCTTAGCCCATGCTGTTCTCTACAGCTGGACTGCCTCTGCTGCCTTCAAGGTTCTGAAGCCTTCCCCACCCACTCTTCCATCACTCACCCCAAACACATCCCCCCTCCACAAAGGGAGGACTCCAGACAGTCTCCCTGAATGGGAGGGCACAGGGCTGGGTTCCAGAGCAAGTGAGAGAGTGAATGAATGAAGGAACGAATGAATAATGGAGACCCAAGGGCAGAGAAGGAACGTTGGGAAAGGTCCAAAGCAGGTAGTAAGGACACAGAGCAGAGGGCAGGGAGCTGGCTAGCCCACACACCTTGTTCCTCAGGTCCTCGATGGTCTTGAAGTAGTGGCTATAGTCGCGGGCGGGCCCCGGCCCCTGCTTCTTGTACCAGTCATGGATCTTCACCTCCAGGTCGGCGTTGGCCTCCTCCAGGGCGCGCACCTTCTCCAGGTAGGAGGCCAGCCGGTCGTTGAGGTTCTGCATGGTCTCCTTCTCGCTGCCCCCCAGCAGGGCATCCGCGGCACCAAAGCTGGAGCCGAAGCCCGCGCCGAAGCCGGAGCCGAAGCCCCCGCCCAGGCTGCAGGTGTAGCCCCCGCCGTAGCCACCCCCCAAGCCGGCCGAGAAGCGGGACGAGGTGACCGACATGTTGCCACAGCTGCCGGCTCCCAGGAGGCTGGGGGCCCGGCAGGCACCCCCAACACGAACCGAGGACACCCGAGAGAAACCCCCACCCGGCACACACAGGCCCTTGACGGAGCCGGAGGTTGAGAACTGGCGGATGCTGGTGGTGGTGGCAGCCATGGTGTCCACAAGTCAGGAGCAGGGTCTGGTCTGGACAGAGACCCCAGGCAGCCCTTTATAGCCAGGCTAAAACGGGGCTGGGCCCCCGGCCCTTGAAGTCAGAGCCAAAACACCAGCCATGTAATTTATTTCTGTACCAGCCGCCCAGGGCCCGGGGCTCAGGCTGGACATGCTGAGTGCATCCCCTGGGGCCCCATCCCCTGCCCGTGCCTGACCTGGGCAGGTGGCCTCTTAGCAGCCCATTGTCTGTTCAGAAACAAAGGTGGCCTTGGAGCCACAGCCCTGGGGTAGGGTGAACCTCCATCCTCAGCCACAATTAGGCAGCTGAGCTCATTCTTGGGGGCAGTCCGGAGAACCCAGCCCTAGGAGCCAGACAGAGCCTAGAACAAGGCTCCACAGGCCTGGAGCCCGGAGGCTGGTCCGGCCCCCCAACCGGCATTCCTGAGCCCCAGGGAGAGAGTGGAGAGATTTGGGATGACACCCTCTCCCAGCTACAGTGTGGCCCGGAGAGAGCCCCCGCCAGGCCGAGGGGAGAGAATCAGCCTCTACCTGAGGGATTCCCCCCTGCTGGTCAGTCCAGGTCTGCGGGAGGGGACACAGCCCCTGGCCTGGGGCATCGGGAGCTGAGGGGAATAGACTCCGCTGGCCTGAGGAAGCTTTGGATCCAAGCCTCACAGGAAGTGAATTCACAAGCCCGTTTCCTCATTTCTCTTTTTTTTTTTTTTTATAAATTTTTTTAACGTTTATTTGTTTTCGAGAGACATAGAGACAGAGTATGAGCAGGGGAAGGGCAGAGAGAGAGGGAGATACAGAATCCGAAGCAGGCTCCAGACTCTGAGCTGTCAGCACAGAGCCCAACGCGGGGCTCGAACTCACAGACTGTGAGATCATGACCTGAGCCGAAGTCGGTCGCTTAACCCACTGAGCCACCCAGGCGCCCCCGTTTCCTCATTTCTAAAAGGGGGGTAATTCTTGCCTCCCATGGTCTTTGAGGGAACCAGGAGAGGTGGTGGCATCAGTGAAGTGGGGGGGTAGGGTCAGGGGTCTGAAACCGGAAGGAGAGAAACAAAGCACAGAGTTAGGGTGACCGCTCCCGCTCGTTCCCCCAGGAGCAAAGGAAAGCCACTCTGGAAGGGCCCCCTGGAGGAGGCGAAGCTGGATCTGTCTGTGCAGCTGGGTGCGTCCGCCGGCGCTGCGCCCAGGGGAAGGGCCGCCCCTGCGAGCGAGCAGAGCCATCCCACATCCCGGCAGCTGGCACCCAGCCGCCGCCCAACCAGAGATTACAGCCTAATCTCCTCGGCGCTAATGATTTAGGCACTGCCAGGACACTGGCGTCTACACTGGGCCTGTCTGAATGGGGAGCTTCCAGGGGCGGCCAGGGCCTGAGGGGCGGGCAGGTGAGGGCGAACCGGGCTCCCATGCGGGTGGCCTGGGCTCTCAGCCCACACACACGGGGACACGGAGGGAGTCAGGTTTTCCATGCAGGCCGCAGCTCCTGGGCTGAGGTAGACTGCTGGAAGGACTTCCTGCTTAGAAAGTGGGTGGCCTCTCAGGCGACGATGTCTCCTTGCTTGGGAAGTGGGGACAGCACAAGCTGTCTGGGAGAGAAGGGATGAACCCCAGCCTAACCTTGCTCCGGCCCTGATCGTGAAGTCTGGGGGTGCCCAGGGCTGCAGGAGGACGGAGAGGGGCTCAAAACCAAGGCGAGAGAGCAAGGTCAGACCGCCAGGGTTCTCTCATGAGGTTAGACATCAGGGAGGACTTCCGGTCAATCCAGGATGGTCTCTGGGGAGGACCTGGGGTCACCTGAGTGAGCCAGAGACAGGCCCTATCCTAGCTGATCACCCCGACACAGAATGACCTGTAGTGAGGACCCTCCCCATCCCTGCTGGAGCCACCCTCCCGGGAACCCCCCTCCCCCAGGAGCTGAGTGACTTCCCCCCTCCAGGCAGCCCTCACTGGTTGTCTGCCGTCCACAATGAATCTGGAGCACAGCCAGGGGCCCTTCAGTGCCTCTCCGTAGAGCCCACGGCCCAGCCCTCGCCCTGCCTCCAAAGCTCCCAGACCTTAGTCTTGAGGCCCAGCTTCAGGGGGCAGAGAGTTTATTAACCTTCCTTCCTCTCTCCAAAATCTGAGGCCTCATCTACCATCACCACCATTCAACCTCCCTCAAGCTCCCTCACCCCTGACATCAGACCGCATGCCAAGGTCTGGGCTTGCTTCCCCACACTGGTGACTCCCAGGCCCTTTGTCTCTGCTCTTTGGAGATCTACTGTCTGTGGATCCCCCAGGAGACTCCAACCCAGCAAGGCCTCACATGCAGAGGGATGGGCCCAGCCAGCCCCTCTCCCTAAGTGAGAGGGCGGAGTTAGGCCCCAGGAAGGCTTCCCCGGCCCTCTGCAGTGCATGGCTCTCCCTGGCCTAAGAAGACCAGGACATTCCATCTACACAGCTCAGGGACGGCCCTCGCCACATCTTCCCAGCAGCGCTATGAGGAAACTGAGGCACATGGCCCTTGAGGGGCGAGCACGCAGGCAGGGCGGGGCAGGGTGACCCGGCATTCACAGCAGGGCTGGGCCTGGGGCCAGGGCCCCGGCAGCTCCCACTCTCCCTGCAAGGAGGAAGGTCTGACGGGAGCCAGACGGAGGGAGGGCTGCACAGAGGTCCTCTCGGCCGTGACTCCTCCTGCCCGGGCCTGTCCTCCACCCCCGGCAGGGAGAGGCCCCTGGCAGCCGAACGGGCAGCACCGGGCCCGCAGCCCCCGCAGTCGTCAGCAGCTTGGCCCACATGGAGGATGAGAAGAAAGAGAGGAAGAGATCCAGCCCCAGAGGCTGCTGGGAGTCGAGCACAGTAGGGGAGGGGACCAGCGGACCCAGGGAATGGCTGGGACAGCTCCCCTCGTCCCCCACTGCCTTCACGCCAGCCCCACCGCCCCAGGGCCTCCTCTCCAGAGGCTGCTGAAGAGCCGTTCGCTCAAGGGTGGAGCAGAGACAGACCTTGCCTCGGATCTGAGTGGGACCAGGGTGTGGGGAGAGGGTCCCTGAAACCACCCCCACCCCGTGATGTTGATGGCAGGCTCAGAATGGAGAGTAACCTGGGGAGCCCCGGCATACAGCTGATGTTCAATAAACGCATATTAATAAGGCGTGAGGGCGGGCTCAGTCAGAAGAGCATGTGACTCTAGATCTCAAGGTCAGGAGTTCGAGCCCCACGTTGGGTATAGAGATTCCTTAAATAAAGAAAGAAACTTGAAAAAAAATAGGTGCATATTAATACCGACAAAGGTCACACCACATCTGCCCAGCTTCCCTTGGCTCCTCTAGGCTCCCCCGAGCATTAACTGTCACCCCCAGGGACAGTGCCCATGCTTCACCCCCACCCAGAACCTAGAGCCCAGCCTGGACACAGCAGGTGCTTTCAGGTGCTTGTTACATCATTAGGGACATGGAGCCTGGGCCGTGACTGGGGTGGAGACAGGGACCCAAATAGGAAGCACATGGCCACCTACCCTCTCCACCAATGAAAAAGTTCATATCAGGTGAGGCCGGGGAAGTGAGAGCACCCAGCTGGGACCTTGGCTTGGCTGATGAGCAGAGGACCCCATGTCCTTCAGGGGTCCGAAGACCTTCCCTCCACCCGCAGACGCCTGCCGCTGGGGTACCTGCCCACTCCTTTCCTGTATTTTACAGACGCTGAGGCTTTGTCACCTCTCCTCTGGGGGCACCTTGCCTGGGATGGGATAGGGAGGGCCACCAAGGAGCCCACGGGTCCCCCGCCTGGCCAGCTTGTCCTCAGAAGCGCACACGCGCCTAGCTGCACCTTCCCTCAGCTGGAATCCTCCTCTTCCTCTGTTGTTTCCTCAGCCTCTGTCTTGAGGCCCAAAGCCCCAGGACCACCCCCACCCAGATCCACCCACTGAGGGTTTCTGCTTAGCTCCAAAGAGAGCCCCGCCCTCCATTCCCGGGGCTGTGGGGGACGCGGAACATTCTTGGGGCTCCCGAGAGTCTCCTCCCAGTTAGGAGGGGCAGAGGCAGGCGTCCCCTAGTGTCCCCTTACACACCAAGAGTCTCTGAGTGCTCTCTCTCCAGGGATAAGCAGACTCAGCCACCTCCCTCTGACTGGTTTCCAGGAACCATCAGACTGGGATGGACCCAACACATGGGATACAGCACCCGGAACACCTCACCCTTCCAGGCAGAGCCACCTCAGCTGCCCAGGGCCCCTCCCCTAAAAGGACCCAGAGGGCCCAAGTGCCCCAGATAGGGCCCAGGCAGGAAGACAGGGCGGGGAAGGGAGGGCAGGGAAGCAGTGGAAATGGATGGAGAGGAAGTCTCGGGAGGGGAACCCAGGCCTGAGGGAGGCACGTGTGGGAACTCTTGCCGCTTCCCACAGGCTAGACGCCTCCAGCCTGACAGGACCGACCTCTCCCCTCTGCCCTTCCTCCCTCCCTCCCCTTCCCTCTTCTTCTTCCCTGGCCTGAGGTGGGTTCCTCTTTCAGGACTGGGGCTCACACCCCCTCCCCACCTTGTCTGGCAAACGGGCTTGGGGACCCTAGAGCCTGAAGAAACAGAAGTCAGGGGCACCCGGGTGGCTCAGTCGGTTAAGCGTCCGATTTCGGCTCAGGTCATGATCTCGCAGTTTGTGAGTTCGAGCCCCGCATTGGGCTCTGTGGTGACAACTCAGAGCCTGGAGCCTGCTTCGGATTCTGTGTGTCTCCGTCTCTGCCCCTCCCATCGTCATGCTCTGTCTCTCTGTCTCTCAATATTAAATAAAAAACGTTAAGAAGAAGAAGGAGAAGAAGGAGAAGGAGAAGAAGGGGAAGTCAGACACCCTGAAGGGGCCCCAGGCTCCTTCCCGCCTTTCAGACCCTCACTGCCAGGGCCCTCAGGCCCTGCCACACCAGCCCACTCTGCTCTTCACCTGAGAGGCCAGTTGCTCCCAATTAACCCACACCCATGTGTACCCCTTTTTCAGGGCTCTAGAGTAATCTCCAGGGGCAAGTGTGGCCCAGTCTCCTGGAGAGAGGCTTTATCTCACCCCTCAGGTTGGACGCTTCCTCACAGAGGCAGCTGTGTCTCCCCTGTCAGATGGGGAGCTTGCTTGGGGTGGGGGCAGTGTCTCCCCTCTGTGAGCCTGAGGATGCTCTGAGCATAGCCTGCCTCCTTCTTCCGTCGCCTACCACAGTCAGCAGGATGGGGGGAGGGCTCTCTTGGGAGGGCTCTGGGTCTTGGTACTGACCACCCAGCCCACCGCACCACGACCCGGACCAACAAGGAAGGAGGAGCAGTGGAGGGAGATCACGAAGACGGATGTGAGGACCAGGGGAGGGAGGATGGGGAAGGAGGACCAGGGAGGAGGATGAGGAGGCCCGGGGGGGGAGGGCCAGCGAGGAAGACCAGCGAGGAGGAGGAGGACCAGGGAGGTGGTCATGGAGGAGAAGAAGGAAGCCCAGGGGAGGGAGGAGGAGGGAAGGAGGACTAAAGGAGAGAAGCAGGAGAGGAGCAGCAGGTGAGAAAGGAATGGAATGGCAGAGAGAAGGCAGGCAGGACGAGGCAGAGGGGGCCTTCAATCCCACTGTGCCCAACTGAGGAGGCCCACACTGGAAAGGGAGGTCGTCTGTCTTTCCAAGGGCAAAACGGGAAGACAGAGCAGGAGCACACCAGTGCAGAGGCCTGGGCTCCATAGAATACTCTGACCCGCCCCCCCCCCCCCCCGCCTCCCACCAAGTCCTCCCTCAAGGCCTGCCTGGCCCCTGAAGCTGCCCCGCCTGCTGGCCAGAAGCCAGCTCCCTCAGCCACGCTTCACAGCCCCCTCGTCCTGCTGCCTGGCCTCAGGCTCTGGCGGCCCTGGAGGCTTGTTATTTAACACCAGAGAGGAACTCTGTCTTCAGGGAGGAACCACAGCTCCTGATGGGCAGACCCCCAGGGTCAGGCACACGTTATCTGTGATCAGAAGCCCAAGTCCCAGGGCACCTGGGTGGCTCAGCCAGTTAAGCGTCTAACTCTTGGTTTCAGCTCAGGTCATGATCTTGCAGTTCGTGAGTTCAAGCCCCACATTGGGCTCTGTGCTGACAGCACGGAGCCTGCTTGGGATTCTCTGTCTCCTTCTCTCCCTCTCTCTGTCCCTCCCCCCACTCTCTCAAAAATAAATAAATAAACATTAAAAAAGAAGAAGCAGCAGCCCAAGTCCAAGGGCCTGAGGTCAGTGGAAACTCTGTGTAGCCTTGGGCAACTCACATCCCTTCTCTCAGCCTCAGCTCCCTCCCCCATCTGTCAAATGGGGCCACTGGACTTCCATGACAAATTCGTGAGGCCGAAACAAGACAGTTTGCCAAGGCAGCCGGTGCTGCGCCTTGTTCGTACCGGGCGTCCAGTAGAAGTTCAATGACTCCAGAGTTGGTCGGGTGAAGCCTCCCAGCAGGGAGATGTAATCCTTCCCTCCCCGTGCTAGGCAGAGCGACAAACATCCTAATCCCCAGAACCTGGGAATGTGCATGGAACGCGGCAAAGGGGACTTTGCAGGTGTGGTTGAGAAACTTGCAATGGGGAGATGATTCCGGGTCATCTGGTTGAGCCCAGTATCATCACAAGGGTCATTATAAGAGGGAGGCAGGAGGGTCAGAGTCAGAGGAGACATGACAACAGAATCAGCCGTCCGAGTGATGAGGCCGTGGGCAGGCACTCTACGCTGAAAAAGGCAAGGAACAGGAGCACCTGGGTGGCTCAGTCGGTTAAGCATCCAACTTCGGCTCACGTCATGATCTCACGGTTCGTGGGTTCAAGCCCCGCGTCGGGCTCTGTGCTCACAGCTCAGAGCCTGGAGCCTGCTTTGGATTCTGTGTTTCTCTGACCCTCCCCCGCTCATGCTCTGTCTGTCTGTCTCTCAAAAATAAATAAGAAAAAGGGCAAGGAACAGACTCTCCCCAGAGCCTCCAGAAGGAGCGAAGCCCTACTGCCACCTCACAGAACCCATTTCGGACCTCTCACTTCCAGAACTGTGGGATAACAAATACGTGTTGCTTTAAGCCCCCAAGGCTGTGGTAATTTGTTACCTCAGCGCTGGGAAACTAATACACTCCCATGGCCCATTCTAGCTCCAGGGCATGC
Organism: Paguma larvata; assembly: GCA_030068075.1. Lineage (NCBI taxonomy): Eukaryota > Metazoa > Chordata > Mammalia > Carnivora > Viverridae > Paguma > Paguma larvata. The sequence goes on along the minus strand of CM057843.1, from coordinate 43,052,026 downwards.
TAGCCACCCTCACTGGTGCTAGAATTATTTGGAGGTGGACCTTTTCTAGAATTATAATCCTTTACAGCCAAAAGATGGCTTTCCGTTCATCTCTGGACCCCACACAAGGTCTAACTCCGCACTTGGTCCGCACGGCGGGCGCCCAGCTGATGCTTGCTGAATGGACACAGGCCGTAAGAGCCCGAAGTTGGATTTCATTCAGCACTATTCATTGCATTCATTGTGTTGCAGTCAGCGGGCTGGGTGCTGAGAATTCAGCACTGAGTCAGCCAAGCCCTGCCCTTAATGAGCGCAGGCCGGCGAGCGAGAGACGCACAAACAGTCCATCACAGCACAGTGTTTTTTGTGTGGTGATGAAGGTATGTATGGACAGGCACCTTGGGAGGAGGAGAAGGGAGCGACTCATTCAGAGCGGGCCACTGCAGACAATTTCACAGGGAGGGACAAAAAGCCGGGTTTCGAAGCCAGGGCAGGGCTCTGCCAGGCAGAGAGGACAATGGGAGGAATCGTCCGGGCACAGGTGGGGAACCCGCCGGGTGTGCTGGGGAACACCCAGAGGCCACAGCGGCCTCAGTATTTCCAGGAAGGTGCAATAGGAATGTTCAGGAAGATGGCTCTCGTAAGGAAATGCCTTCGTTCAGCTACTATTGGCAGAGCACCTACTGCGTGTGGGACACTGTCCCAGGCTCCAGTGGTGACAAGCACAACAGACAACATCCTTGCTCATAGGGAGCAGACCTTCTAGCGAGAGAGATGGGCAATCATCAAACCAGAGAATGATACGTTCTCCGAGGAAACACAAAAGGGAGACGAGAGTTTCAGGGGGCCAAGGAGGGGCCTCTTCTAGGTGACATTCAAGGAGGAAACTGAATTAAGGAAGAAGCCAGCCATGTACCGGAAGGGCATTCCCGGCCGAGGCGATCGCTAGTGCAGAAGCCGGACCGAGGCTTCTTGAGGCTGGACCAAGGTACACGTCTTTGGGGACTAGAAAGAAGGGCCAGTGCGGCTGGCATGGGGCGAGCAAGGGAGAGGGTGGAGCTACCTAAGGCCAGAAAGGGGCAGGGCCAACCATGCAGAGCGGTGGTTCTCATCCCGGATACACCAGAGCTGGGCCCAGCCGGGCCTCACGAGAGATGGGTGGGCTGAGCGCCCGGCAGGCCAGGGCAAGGTACGTCCTGGCCGGGTTTCGTTTGTTGCTTTTACTGCAAACTTCCCAGAGTCCTTAGCAGGCTGACGCGCATTGCGACTGTCCCAGGAGGGGATAAAGAGCTGAGCGTGCCTCAAACTTACTCACCCAGCGTTAGTGGGTGGCGCTAAGGTTCCGTGGAACCCACTTTGGCAACCTCTGGGCCAATTCACAGGGCACGGAAGTGGGGAGAGATGGCTAAACGAAGGCTGGAAAGGGAGACCGCACGAAAGACGTGCTAAAAAGCTTGGGCTTTATCCTGCAGCACTCGAGAGTCTTCCAGGCTTTGCTGCACTCCGTTTTATTTTTAATGCGTCCATTTATAGAGATTTTAATTCTATAAAAGGGATAGTATCGGTCTCGTGGATGCCTGAGTTTCCCAGTTAATCATATCCCTCGGAGAGCCACCTCATTCCGTTTAATGCGTCATGACCATGAGCTGTAGTTCATTTACTCCTGACCCTACCAAACACTCCTCGGTCTCCGGGGTTCTGGTTTTCACCCCCAAGAGTGAAATAAGCCTCCCCGAACATACGTTACCGTGAACCGCCTATACCTTTGTAGACCAATCTTAGCAGCGGGATTAGCGGGCTAAAGGGTAAATCCAGGGACACCTGGGTGGCTCAGTCTGTGGGTGGGTGTCTGGCTCTTGATTTCAGCTCGGGTCATGATCTCACAGTTGGTAAGTTCAAGCCCCGCATCGGGCTCTGTGCTGGCAGTGGGGAGCCTGCTCGGGATTCTCTCTCTCTCTCTTTCTCTCTGCCCCTCCCCTGCTCACTTGCTCACTCTCTCTCTCTCTCTCTCAAAATGAATAAATGAACTTTAAAATATAAGTTGTTATTTTTTTTAAAAAAAGAGTAAATCCAGAGGACCCGGGTGGCTCTGTCAGTTAAGCGTCCAACTTGGCCTCAGGTCATGACCTCATGAGTCAGGCTCTGTGCTGACAGCTCAGAGCCTGGAGCCTGCTTCAGGTTCTGTGTCCCCCTCTCTGCCCCTGCCCCACTCACGCTCTGTCTCTCACTGTCTCTCAAAACTGAATAAACATTTTTAAAAAATTTTTTAAGAGTAAATGCATTGTTCACTTTGATAGCTACTGCCGAATTCTCTTCCAGAGTGGACCAAAATGTGACCAAAATGGACCAATGCGACCAATGCGACCAATGGTCACAATGTGGACCAAATGCGAGTTTGCTCGCAGATACTCCAGTCTCCTCCACAACAGATGGTAGCAGGAGAGAGAGAGAAGGGACAAGAGCGACGCGGACAATTAACATACCGGGCACTGGACCTGCGGCACTTTGCTTTGCTATGCTCCCTACTTCTGCCTATATTGCGAATTTTTCACAGCGGAAAGAAAAGTCTCCTTGGGAAGCTCCACACAGTCTCACCTGCTCCACCAGCACCGGGTGTCATCAAGGCTGGAAGCTTTGTCTGATGTTGTTTTCTGAGTTTTGTCTTTTTGACAGTTGGAGCCCCCCTCCTTCAGGCTCCCTTTCTTTAATCACGACTAAGGGTGGACATTCCCCGCTCTGTTTCTTGGTCCCTCCTGGTTTTCCTTCTTTCTTACGAACCGACCATTCCCATCCTTTACCCAGTTTTCCATGGGGTCTTTTCCTTCCGGACTTGTGTGAGCTTTCGGCATATGTGGGAAGGAGGCCTTTGGCACATGGGTTACAGATGGGTTTCCCCAGTTGGCTATCGGTCTTCCAGCTTTGGCGACAGTGTCTCTTTCCAAACAGATGATCTCTCTTAGATCACAATTGATCATTGTTTCTCGAAGGCATCTAGGCACCAGGCACACTGCAGTGGCAGAATGAAAGCCGGACGAGGGCAAAGGGCCAGCCCTGGGGCTGAAGTGACGGCCCCGGGAGAGAGATGGTGAGGGGGAGGACAGGACATCCTCCAACTGGGAGGCCTGAGCGGAGGAGGCGGCAAGGTGACTCGGCATTTTCTGGGTTGAGCAGGTGGGCGGGTAATGATGTCACTGACTGGGACAGTCAGTCAGAGGGAAACGCAAGGTTCAGAGGAAGAAAACAATTCTCTACTCTCAAAGCACTTACCACCCTATGCGGCCACACCCACTTACCTGCCTCCTCCTCTAGACAAAGGCAGAGACCCTCCCCTGCCTCCTTGTCTCGGTCCCCAGAAATGGAAATAGCAAGTGTTGCTTGATGACTGTAGAAATTAATGAATAAATGATTGACCTGAGTGCCGAGTTCCTCTGCCAGAACAGAGATGTTCGGAAGGGAAAGGAGGCATTCACAACTCAAGGGATTTTCTCTTCCAGAATGCCTCCCTCCCAAGGAGTTGACGGGGTTGGCCACACCTTGTTTGAGCTGTGCCCACCAACCCGTGCCGAAAGACAAGGGGGCTGCACGTGGTCCTGAGAACTCTAGACTCCACAGGTTCCTTGGATATGACAGGCTGAAGGACCTCTCTGGACACCAAGCCAGGAAGTCTTCCACCTAGAGGTGAACAAGGGAAGCAGGAAACCAGTGAAGTTGCCGGAAACTGCAGAGGCAGAGCCCTGGGGCTAGAACCTTGGAGAACCTTCTAGAAAGAATGGCTGGCCCTGACAGACCACAGTGGCCCAGGGGAGATGAGGCAGGCCAGTCACATTTCTGGGGGTAGTTTCAAGCGCACCACTTGGAGACACTGGCCGGGGGCTGGAAACCCTGGCAGTGCCCGACCAGGGAGCAGAGGGAGGGGAGAAAGAGGACACTATGGGGTTCCCACCTCATGAAGCCATTTCATCTCACCCTTACGCTTGGTAGCTCCCAAAGGAGAAGCCAGAATGCTTCCATCAGAACTCCAGGGCTTGCACTTTCCAAGAACCTCCGGGATTATACACCGGACTCCCGAGCAGGCAGGCTGGAGCCTAAATCTGTACCTGGAGCGCCCTCTGCTGGTCGCCCTGGGTCACGCGCCTCTGCTCCGCTGTCCACCTGGGCTTCGCACCCGCCCCTTCTCACCATCTTCGGCTCCTCCCTGTCTAGTCCCCGATCCCCACAGCACCAGGGGCCCAGGCAGGGCCATTGTGTCCTTTCCCCTGCCTCTAGGCCAAGAGACACGAAATTCCTTTCTGCAGGACATTGCGTCCTGCCCAGCCCTCCGTTCTCCATCTCAAAACACTCTGCCCTGAATCAGGCCCCAAAGCCCTCCTCCCCACCCCCAGCTTAGGTCGTTCTGTGAAACCACTTACCCCAAAGTCAACATTCCTACCCAGCCTCCCCCGGCCCCTACTGCGAGGTTCTCTAAGGTAAGCCACGCTCCACTCTGTGGGGACCACCGCCTACCTGCGGCCAGCTCCCTAGGGACAGCAGCTGCCTTTGACTCGCCCTCCTAGGAATACCCCACGCACGGTATGGCCCTTACTCCGTTCACAAAAGATGCCATGCGTCTACGTGCAAACCGTTGTGAATGCCAGTGTGCATATCTGTGCCCAAGCGCGCCCCGTGCGTGTGGCACAGGGAGCGGGGCCCCCTCTGTGGGATCTCTGCAGGGGACCTGAGTGGGGCCGCTCCCCCGCCGCCGGCTGGCTCAGAGAGGAAGAAGCTGGCGTCCCGCGCCCGCAGAGGGCAGCACCGAGCCGCTCTGGCCCCGCCGGGTACGAGGACCAGGACCGGAGGAGTCCCCGCCTCACCCGCCAAGATTGGCTTCAGATCTACAAAGAAAGCAAGGAAACACTGCGGGGCTAAGGGATGGCGTGGGAAGGGGCACCTGGCAAAGTTTCCAGAATTGAGTGGTAGGTTCACAGGTGTTTGTTGTATCTTAATTTTTAAATGCTGCCCGTATGTTGTAGATGTTATTTTGAATCTACTCAGAAGCACTTTTTTTTTATTTTTTTTTAATGTTTATTTATTTTTGAGAGACATAGAGACAGAGTATGAGCAGGGGAAGGGCACAGAGAGAGGGAGACACAGAAACTGAAGCAGGCTCCAGGCTCTGAGCCCTCAGCACAGAGCCCGATGCGGGGCTCGAACCCACGAACTGTGAGATCATGACCTGAGCTGAAGTCCGCCGCTCAACCGACTGAGCCACCCAGGCGCCCCTACTTTTTTTTTTTTTAATAATCATCTTCGGGCTCTCTCTCCGACGGGGAAAGACCTCTCACTCGTCTGAGGAAGCCCGCTGAGGGTAAAATTGAGCCTTCCAGCCCCCTGGAATTCCCCAGAAAGCCCGGTGGCTCTGTGTTTCCCGGGGCTTGACCATGGCCTTGGGGGAGGGGAGAGCAAAGCTTCTCCTGCAGCCCCGGGTCCCCCCCAGCCTCCCTCCAGGATACGCATTTCCACACCACTCACACGCACACCCACACCCTCACACTCGTGCACACCCACGGCTCACACACACACAGTCACTTGTTCACAGGCCGGCCTGTTCGCTCAGACTCTTGCACACTCGCACCGATGCGCACTCACGCATTGACACACCGCCCACCCTCGTTCACACTTTCCTCCTCGCACAAATCACACTCACTAACTCACACTTACGCGCGCGCATTCACAAACACCCACCCAGAATCCCACATTCACACACTTGTAGCTCTATTATGCTCACACTCACATACACTCATAGACTCACACGCTCATAGATACATACGCTCACACTCACAGAGCCATACACACCCACACACTTAGGTACACGCTTACAGACTCCCAAACTCCTGCTTCTCGTCAGCTTGCACGCCCATTCACAGAGACTCCCATGTGTTCCCACTCATGGACACACACCCTCAGGCTCACAAACCCTTACACACACACACACACACACACACCCATAGCCACATTCGCACACTCAGGCAGCCTCTCACAGCCTTATACACCCGTACACATTCACAGACCCCCGCGCTCACATTTCCACACGCTCATGGACATACCTGGGCGCTTTCACACGTGTGCACACTCAACCTCTCGCTGCTTGTGCTTTACACACTCATTCGCACACTCGCACAAAGCAGCCGGTTGCCACTCACACCCTGGCCGAGTGACCTTGAGTCATCACGGGCAGCGAGAAGGAGCTGGCTCTCAAGAGAGGGTTCTGGGATCTTCCCAGGAGGCCCAGTCCCAAGGTCGAGAGGTGTTTCTCCTCAGACCGAAGGACGCAGTTCATATGACAGCCCTTTGCAAGTCCACATGCCTCAGACGAAGCCCCTAAACTTCCTGCACCCGTTCATTAATTAGTTCATTCTCTCGCTCCCTGACCTACCTGAGGGAGAGCCCGGGGCCAGGGACACGACGGCGGACACAGAGCGTGCCCTGAGCTTGGGGAGCTCTGTCTCCAGGGAAGATGCCTTGGACCTCACCGGCTAACTGAGTGGGGCATCGTGGGGTGTGGAAGCACCTAGAAGGGGCCCCTGTCCCAGTGCTAGGGGCAGGACAGCTGGAGGAGGGGTCTGAGCAGGACCTGTACACATAGGGGTCACAGGCAGACGCCGGCCTCCCGGCAGGGGCCTGAAAACCTCAGGAAAGAGCAAGACGTCCTGGACAAGGGGAGTTAGCCAGGGAGGCAGAGATAGGGGCTGCACCCGGGAGGCTGGAGGGGCCGCCCGTGGAAAGCGTGTGGCCTGTCTCTTAAAGGCCACAGGGAGCCCCGGTCGACTGTGCAGAACAGGAGAGGACAAAGCGCTCCACAGAAGCTGACGGTTCGTGTCCGGGACCGGCAGGTGCCCTCGGCCCCCATCCCAGGCACAGAGCTGGCCCGGAGAGCAGGTCCGCCGGCCCACGGAACCCCCACAGATGCTTCCCTAACTTGTTGGAACGAGTGTCCCGCGAGTGGCAGAGGGTCTGTCCATACAAAGGGTCAGAAACAAACACACAGCACCGAGAGCCCGGCGATCTTCAGAAAACTTTGCCGGCTTCTCCCAAAAAGCCCGCCCCCACCGGCCCGCTGGCTCCAGCCCAGCCAGAAGGGAGGGGGTGCAGGGGCACCCTCGCAGCAGGGAGCAGGGTCCGTGAGGCCTGGCGAAGCCGAGCTGGGGACAGCTCGGGAGGGCGCTGTGCCTGGAGCCCCAGCCAGAACCCATTCCTGGACGAGGGAGGGCGGGGCTGCTCCGACCCACACATTCCAGCTGCTGCCACACCCTTCCAGCCTGTTCTCACCTGTTCCCACGGTTTCCCAGGCTGCCCTGGGCCCGGCTCTCAGTGCCAGCTCCCAGAATCCCTCAGGGCTCAGAATCCAACTACAGGGACTTTGGCCTAAATGTCCAGAAGCCCACTTCCACTGGGCCAACTTCTCCCCACCAAACCATACACACCCAGGCACACATGCGCACAGATTGGCATGTACACACACACACACACACACACACACACACACACTGAACCATCCTCAGCCCAAGACACAAATGGGACTTTCAGGGAGTCGAGGCCCTACTTCCCACTGCAAACAGCCCCACCCCCTGGGACACGGTGCTGCCCTCTTGCCACAAGGCCCTGGACAGAGGAGGACAGACAGCAGCCGGAGTCTCTAGAGGGTCCCCAAGAATAAACTCACCCCACAACACCAGCCCAAGGGCTCAGCCAAAGGCAGGCTACAGAGGGGGGGTGCCAAGGGGTCCCAGGCCAGTCCTGACCACTAGTGCCCAGTGACAAGCTAGCTGGAGCCAGGCTGCCCCTCCTCTACACCCCCTCTCCCTGACCCAGGTCCCCTGGCTGCCTGGAGCTCAGCCTGCCGCTCTTCACAGGTGCAGGCACAGCGTCCCTGCTCATGCCCCAGCCTCTCCTCCCACAGCCCTGGTGTCACCCTTCCTGACTACGCGTGCAGAACAGAATTCCCACGCCCCCCACCTGGGCCCAGGTCCAGGGCCCATTTGTTCCCACCAGAGCCTGGGACAGGATTTCTGCAGCCTGAGCTGCCCTGGGTCCTCCCAAGAAAGAGCCAGGCCCTGCCCGCTGCAGGGGCCTGGCGGGAGGACACGGGCGCAGGTCTCACAGGCTGAGCTCAAAGCTGCTGAGGCTGCAGAACAGGGTGACAGGCAGGCCAGGGGTGCCCTTCAGCCGTTCGGTGGGGTTTGAAAGGCTCTCTTCACCAGCAGACATCAGAGGAAGAGGGTAAACAGTGGGCAGAGTCCCCAGGTCCCAGACTTGAGGTTCCCCCCACCCCCACCCATCGGGAGCCCGGCCTGACCTGCAGGGGCTAATGGGGAACCTGCAGAGCTGACCCGGCCCGGGCTGGGCCGGCAGAGCTGGGCTGGGCCGGGCCAGGGTCCCCACAGAGCCCACCTCGTCCCAAAGCACTGCCTGACTCTCAAGGTCACCTTCCATCCACCGAGAGCCCAAGGGCTTTGTGCTACTTTAACAGGAAGGGAAACTCAGGCCCAGAGAGAGGAAGGGGATTGTGGGCAGAATTTCCCCACGGGTGAGTGGTGGGGACCGACCTCGAATGACCCCCACATGTCTCCCTCCCGGCCCCAGACACCGAGGCGGGAGTGCGGAGGAAGCAGGGCCCCCACAGGCACAGGACCCCACTCAGAGCCTCTGCCCCAGGCCCCCAGAGCTCCAAGCTGATGAGGACAAAGTCGTCCCCGAGAAACTGGGGACAAACCAACAGAAGGTGACCCAGCTACTTTGTGGGGCCCTTGCCACCCCCGGCTTTCAGACACCCTTCGCTCTTCCACCAACATTTGCTGAGCGACAAACCATAGACTGTCTTATGCCTCAGCCTCCAGCTCTCCAAGTACAGAGGACATGAGTGGGGGGCACCCCGATCGCCCAGGCCATTGTGGGGGCTGGGCTTTAGCAGGCTGCCGCGGCTGGGCTGCACCCCACCCAGCGAGGACATGCAAGGCAAGCAGTTCCCATACCCCCGTTCCAAGTGGGTGCCAGACACGCTCCTTACAAGGCTGCAGAGCTGAGCTGGCTCAGGCAGGCGGGGGCCCGGGAGGGGCACAGAACACCTGGCTCGGCCAAACCCGGACGCACCCCACTTGTGAGGAATGCGGACGCCGCCTGGGCCAGCCCTGGGAAAGTTGCCACCCCCCCGGCTCCCGCCCGGCCCTGACTCAGCCTGGGTGGGCCGGGAAGCCGCAGCCTCAGCAGGACAGGAGTCTCTCCCACCCCACCCTCCCCGTTGGCTCGCTGGGGACCCAAGCCGGGGGACGGGGCCTGAGAGAGAGGGGCCAAGAGCCAAGACGGCACCCACCGGGCCTCAGGATGTGGAGGAAAAGGCAGGGATTCTGTCAGACCTGCCCCTCTCCTGCGCTGTCCTGGGGTCTGCCCACGTCAGACTCCCCCAAACGCCAGGGGAGCCAGATGCTCTAAGCACGGTGGTCTGCGCGCCCGTGTGACTCGAGCATGAGGCTTGTCATTTTTCTGAGCCTCAGTTTCCTCATCTGCAAAAGGGGCCAGTGATGGCCCCTCCCCACAGAGCCGGGCTGAGGTGGTGGGAAAGCTACGGCTGAGCCCAGAAGCATCTGATGAGCAAACTGACCAGGACGTTAAGCAGGCCTGGGAACTTGGGGGAGGGTCGGCCAGCTCTGGCAGGGCGATTCCATTCACGGAGGAGAAGAGGAAAGACCCCGGGCTCCACCTCCCCCTCAGTCACAGAAGCACCTGCCGGGCCCCCAGGGAGCTTGACTAGTCGGTGCAGAGTGACTCCATGGGTCCTCTGTCCCCGACATTCACTATGGATATGCTAAACACCCCAGGACTCGGGCCGTGTCTCTCCCTCAGACAGGGGATCCCCAGGGATGGAGACCCCGTCTGCCTTTCTCTGTCTCCCCACCTCCTCTGACCTGCGCCACAGAGACGGAAGACCAGTGAAGACCTGAAAACCTGTCCTTCCCCGCCCGGGGCTGCCTCCACCTCCCCAGGCCCTGACAGCTCCTCTGCACTGACGGCCAGCTCCCAAACACCACACTGGGCCTGCCTCACGGTGCCCGCCTTCGCCCCCACCTGGGGGCCGGCCATCCCGCCAGCCCTCCTGTGCGGGAGAGGAGGCCACATGTCCCCAGCCAGGACAGATGGGCCCAGTCAGACCCTCCCTCCCTGGAACCCTTCCAACCGCCCGGCTGGCCCAGGACGGCTCTCCTCCTCAGACCCACACTTCTCTCCTGTGACTCCGGCACAGTCCCTGTCACCACACCATTCTCCCAAGCCCTGCTAAGTCCAGGGCTGGCAGGGTTGGGGGCCACACAGTCAAAGGCTGCTCAGGCAACAGGCCTGGCTGGCACGAGTTTGGGAAGGGAGGGGAGAGGTCTTCAGACTCATGGGGCCCCGCTACCTCCTGCCCTCCTCCCTTAACCTTCACCCCCAGCCAGGCTTCGGCCGGGCATGCAGGCCCAGGTTGGGGTGCGGCGTTGGCGGGACAAACAGTCTCTAGTGTTGGGTGTTGTGCCTCGGTTACCAAGGAGGGAGGCTGGCTCCCTGCCGTGTTTGGGCCCCAGGCTGAATGCGTGGGTGGGGAAGGAAAGCAGAGGATTTGGGGTGTGGAGCCCTCACTTTCCGCTCCCAGGGCCTGTGGGCAGGGAGGGCCCGCCGAGACTCGCAGCTTGCTGGGCAGACTCAGACTTGCTCCCCGCCCTACCTTTCTGCTGGCTCTGGGACACGCCAGGCCAGGTGAAGTGTGCTGGGGGAAGGGCAGCCTCCTCTGCTGCTCAGATTTGGGGCTGCTCGGATTTGGGGGGGCCAGAGCCCCTACAGGGCGAGCCCTGAAATGTTCCGACCTCCAGGACTGACTACACCGCAGTCTGGCTCGGGCAACCCAGGAGAGGGTCCCAACACCAGGCCAAGTCACTTGGGCCTCAGTTTCCCCACCTGTAAAGTGTCAGGAGCCAGCTTGGGTAGTCCCCGAGAGGCCCTCCCAGTTCCGCTCTTCCTTCATGAGCTGAGAGACTAGGGAGTCAGGCTATGGGCTGGAAATCACGGCCAGCTGGGAGCCCCTGGCCCTGAGGGCTCCTCCCACATCTGCGCAGGCCCACTGCCCACGCCAGAGCTGGCACCCATGCATGCCAAGGGGTGGCTGAGCCCAGAGCCCAGGGCTGTGGCCAGGAATGACATTAGAGAGGAGGGGTCCTCCCTCTCTGCTGCCCCTGAGGGTAGGGGCTAGTCTTTCTCCCTCTCCCAGTAATGGCCGACCGAAAGCCAAAAGAATCTGGGCCTGACCCCCTGTGAGTTCTTGCCTGCTCCCTGTCACAGCCTCGGGCCCCTGCCTGAGTACCTGGCTCTCTGCCGGACATTAGGGAGGCAGGACCAAGGCCCCATCCCACTGTTGGGGCCACAGCCCGGTGCAGGAGGCCACGGACAGCAGCAAGGCATGCCCCAAGAGGACAGCGCAGAGAAGGTTTCCAGGGGAGTGGAGAAGCTGGGACTAAGGCTGGGGTGGGGTGGGGGGTTGCCCGCGGAAGGAGGGGAAGGGACTCAAGCGTACCCCCAAAAACACAATGAGCGTGGGCATTTGGGGGCAGGAGCCTGGAGGAAAGGCCAAGGTGGGCAGTGAGCTGGTCCGTAAGGGCCTCGTGGCCGGGATGAGACGCTGGAAATAGGGTTCATCGCAGGGGGAGGGGGAGGACGTGATCCCAGGTGGGAGAAGCGGATCTCCCCACAAGCAGACACGGTCACTTGGCTCCCACTGAGGCTCTGGGCAGCTGGGCAGCCCCCCCACCCCCCGCCGGAAACCCCAGGCCTCTCCTTTGGATAAACACATGAGCTAATAATGCCAATCCAATCCAGACCTGCCCTCCAGAGCCTTCAGCTGGCAAAACAAAAGAGAAAAGAGGCCTGCCGGCACAAGTGCCGGGCCTGGGGAGGGGGGGCGTGCATGGGGCTGGCAGGGCTGGAGCTGACGGTCCTCGGCAGGAATGGCCCCCCGTGTGTGGCCCCCCCAGGGGGAACAAGGCCCCTTCCTGAGGAGCCGCCCCGGTCTGTGCCTGCAAATGTGGGAATCGCAAAACGGCCGGATCTCATTTTGTACTCAGGAAGGCGGAACTCTGGGTTTGACGGGGAAACCTCTCCATCGTTAAGATTTAGAAACTGATTCCAAAATAACAGCCATACAGGCCAAGCAGAGCATGGAAGTAAGAGAGCCTCGGGGCTGATAGGGGCTTGAGGGAGGGCAAATGGCCCCCTTGACAAAGAGCGAACCGAGGCCCGGAGGGGGAACGGGCCTGCAGACAGGCTCAAGTCAGACCGAACCTTAGGCCCCTGACTCTCCTCTGCTCCACCCGGCACCCCACCACCTCCTGGGGAACCCCCAGAACAGCCACACAGACGGTTCCCGCCCACTTGCCTGCCCCTACCATGCAGGCTGCACCACAGCTAAAGGGGACAGGCCGTGTGGCCCCCTCGCTGACCACTCTTCCTCCCCAACAGGCCTTTGCTCCCTACACTTATGGGTCCCAAGTTCTCCCACACCCTCCAAACTCTCTGACCTCACAGCAGTGAACCCACAGTGTTCTCCTACTCTACAGAAAGGGGAAACCAAGGCCAGAAAGGCCAGGCCATTGCCCAAACTCTTTCTCTGACCAGTTCTAGAACATGAGGAGGAGGCTCCATGCCTGCTCGCAGGTCGCTGTAACTCAGACAGCAGCAGGGAGTCCCCAACTCGCAAGGCAGGGAGGGCAGGGGTGAGTCAGGCTCAGGACCGGGCAGGTTCAGAGCAGCCTCAGCACAGAGCCAAGTCCAGAGAAGCCAGGCCTCAGCCTCCCCATCCCTGAGTCTGAAGCAGGGGCTCAGCAGGGGCCCAGGTGGCCTCGGGGTCAGGGGTGAACTCAACCGAGAGAAAAGGAGCAGCAGCGAGAGGCCAGGGTGTTGAAGACCCAGAGCGTCAGCGGCCCCCCGCACCCAGGCCCACCCAGGGACCCCTGAGTCCCACCTCTCTCTCTCTGGCACGTTCTGCTGTCCCATCCCTAAGCCCACTTCTAGCCCTAGGCCACAGCTAGGTGTTTTAACGCCAGCCTTGGGGGCAGGGGGATCACATAGTAAGAAGAAGCACCCCCTTCCAGGTCGGCTGGTGCCCCAGAATCTCTCGGGCCACCCAGAGATGTTGAGGAGTCACCCATGTTTTCCGTTCCATGCCAGTCCCACGCCACGGGACACAGCAGCAGCAGGACGCGGGCCTGCCTTCGGGTAGTTCACAGCCCAGTGAGTGGGGTTGGGGGGGAGTCAGGAGCAGCCAGGGCCGGTGGGCAGGAGTGAGGGAAGCATCCTGGGAGGGTCTCCTAGCTGTAGAATGTGCATAGGATTCTTCTCGAAATTTAAATCTGGTCTTTTCTTAACTTTTCATTTGTATACGGAAGATTACACAAATAATTCACGACTCTACAACTCAATGACTCTTCGAAGAGCGAAAGCACCCGTGTAGCCAGCTCCCGGATCACGAAACGATTTGAGCGGCCCCCCCGGGGTGCCCCCTTCCAGGAGGTGACTGTTGTTTCTGGCAGCGTAGATTCGTTCGGCACAGTCCGTGCTTTATGTAACTAGCGCGTGTCACATGGCTTCTTCTGCGTCTTCTCGCTCAGTCTCACAACTGCAAGATTCCCTCACTGCTGTAGAAAATCCTGCCAAGTGACTAGCACATTCCAGACAGGGAAACTCAGGGAGCCCAGCCCACCCTTGCTCCCACAGCAAGTGTGCAGAGCTTGGAGGCCCCAGCAGCCCTTCCTCCTGGTCCAGGAAGTGTCAGGACTTAACTCAGATCCGCTCCCGGGATGGGCATCGGCAGGGAGCTAGGCCCGGCTCTGTAGCTCAAGGCCTCCCCGCAACACCCTGAGTCTTCTGTCCTGCCCACCCCACTCCCCAAATCCAGCCTGCTCCTCTCCCAGCAGGAGAGGAGGAGAGGCATCGGAGAGATATGCCAATAATATGCAAATGGTATGCAAATAGACCCAGGCTCCTTGAGTCGATTGGACAGTGTCCAGAGAGAGTGGAGACCCAGACCTCCAAACGCCAGGTGGAGAGATCGCCCGTCCTGCTCACTCCTGACCTCAGTCCTCCCCCTAGTCCCTCTCACAGCGCCCCCCTCCCAAACCTTCACCCTGCGTGCTAGCCTCCTACTCTCACTAACTCGACTTAGCGGGGGCTGCAGGGTGGAGGTCCTGAGGTGGTCTCAGCCCCTGAGCTCCAGGAACTCACGGTCTGGTAGGGAAGGGCACACAAATGCAGCCACCACCCCCCCCCCACCATGGGACCTGGGGGCTCAGTAGTTCTGGGCGTGGCTCGAGCCTGCGTTTCTGGCCAGCTCCCGGGGCACGCTGGGATACTCCTATCCCAGGCCACACTGCGAGTGGTCGGGAGTACCGGCGGTGTGTGCACCGTGCCCTGGGAACATGAAGGGAGCTGGGGGGGAGCCAGGCAGGAGAGGGGTTGGGGATGCGCTTGCAAACCAGCAGGCCAGGATCAAATCCCTGCTCTGCCCTTTACTCGTGGTGGGTACGTGTCTTCCCGTCCTGGAGCTTGGGGTCCTGAGCTGAGAGGTGCCCACCAATAACAATTGCCCGCCCCACCCCACCAGGTTCTGGAGGCTTCTGTGAGTCAGAACTTGTCAAGCGTCTCTGTGGAGCCTGGCACAGTGCTAATCGGGAGACTTTTTAAAAGCCAACCTTGATTAGAAAAGGGCCCAAGGGGGGCGCCTGGGTGGCTCAGTTGGTTAAGCGGCCGACTTCAGCTCAGGTCATGATCTCACAGTCTGTGAGTTTGAGCCCCGCGTCGGGCTCTGTGCTGGCAGCTCAGAGCCTGGAGCCTGCCTCAGATTCTGTATCTCCCTCTCTCTCTGCCCTTCGCCTGCTCATACTCTGTCTCTATGTCTCTCAAAAAATAAATAAACGTTAAAAAAAAAAAGTTTAAAAAAAAAAGAAAGAAAAGAAAAGGGCCCAAGGGAAGTTTTGGAGCCGAAGGAAATGTTCTCTATCTTGACCGAAGTGGTGGTTCCTTGGACATACATTCGTTGAATCCATGAACTCTACACTTAGAGAAATACCTCAATAAAGTTGAATTTTTACAAAGTGACATACATTCGTTGAATCCATGAACTCACTTAGAGGAATACCTCAATAAAGTTGAATTTTTACAAAGTGCCCCATGAGGTTGGGCGTTGTCAAATGAAAAGGACCAGAGTGTCATTACGAGGACAGAAATGCCAAGGCAGAGGCATGAGTGGGAAAACGCAGCCGGCATATTGCCAAGGAAGAGAGGTTACAGGGACCATTCTCCGAGTGCTTCTGTGAGGCGCGGAGGAGATTCAGGGACTAAAACTGGAAGGAGAGTGTCCTGCCTCACTCCGAGCGTTGCTGGACACAGCGGTCCATGGAGCCCCTAAAGACTGCTCCTGGATGGCTGACACCAGTGAGCACTAATTGAGCACCTACTATATGCGAGGCACTGGTTTGGGACTTTACCTAGACCAGAGGTGGCCCTACCTAAGGGCAAAAAGAATGGTTTTTACTTAAAAGTAAAAAATAAGTCTTTTTTTATGTATAAAAAAGAACAATATTTTGTGACACATGAAAATTGCATGAAAGTTAAATTTCAACATCCATAAAGATTTATCGGACCGTGGCTACACGCATTTGTCTATGAGTTGTTTCCCGCTTCAAGGACAGAGTCGAGGACTTGCAACAAAGACCGTATGGCCAGCAAAACCTAAAATGCTTGCCATCTGGCTCTTCCCAAATCGTTTGCCTATAAAGGCCATAAAGCAGAGATTAAGAACGCACTGTACAAAAAACGAGGAAGAATGAGGGTGCCACACAGCCTTGCTCCAGGGCTGCGGTTTGGACCCACTCCCGGCTAACCCTCTCCCAGCTGGGAAACCGGAGCGACCTCAGCCGCGAGCCTGGCCGAGCAGCAGTGCCCCCTGCCGGCGGTCAGGGGCAGGCCGGCGCGCGCTGAGCCCCGACTCTTAGCCTCTGCCGCCATCTGGTGGCCTTCTCCGGAAGTGCATCCGGGAGCGCAGCCGGCGTGGGGTCTGAGAGTGCGCGCGGCCGGCAGGTGTGGCAATTTCTCGGACAAACGTGCAAACTATTCCAGGCAGGGATTGAAGCCTGCAAGCCAGAGTCCGCTGACAACATTTCCTTTGTCCCTGCTTATTTGATGGTTGAGAATACAGGTGACCGTGCCGAGCAGGGTGTCTAGATGCTTAACAAATGTTTGCTGACTGTGGCTCTGAATCTCCGGGGTTCTCAGGGAGTTGGACAAAGAACTTGAACGGCCACCACAGCAGGAGAGGACCCGAAGGCCTGCTGACCCAACTCCCCCTGCCTACGCATTTGCCTTTGCATGCTTCCTTCGTTCTTTCTTACCGCCATTCATTATTCATCCTTTTTTATTTTTATTTTTATTTTTATTTTTGAGAGAGAGACCGTGAGTGCGAGCCGAGGAGGAACAAAGAGAGAGGCGGACAGAGGACCCAAAGCAGGCTCCATGCCAAGCAGCCAGCCGGATGTGGGGCTTGAACTCACAAACCGCGAGATCATGACCTGAGCCGAAGCCTGACGCTTAACCGATTTAGTCACCCAGGTGCCCCTCATTATCCATTCTTTCTTTCAACAAGCTTTTCTTGAGCACCGGGGGAGTCACTCTGCTGGATTGCTGGGCACTGGAGAAATAACTGAGAACAAAACAGTGTGTTCCTTGCCACCTGGAGCTGACAGTCTGGTAGAAGAGCCCAGTAATTTCAAGGCACATTTGGGGGTAGCAGAGAAGCCTACATGAGCAGCACTAAGGTGGCCCAGCCTATGAGGTGTCAGGAAAGGTTTCCAGTGCCTGCAGAACGGGTGAATTTGCCAGAGGGGGGATATGCATGTGCAAAGGTCCGGAGGTGAGGAATATGCCCAGCAAGCTGCTGAAAGAAGCCCGAGAGGCAGGAACACCAAAGGTAATGAGGACAGGGGCAAGAGGAGGCTGGAGGGAGAAGGGGACTGTGCCAGCAGAACTTCCACGCTGAGTAAATGCCAGGTTCAACAGGAGCCACTGCAACATCTGGGCAGAGGCAGGTCGCTTCTGCTCCCCGACCTCGTCCATTCTATGACTGGGCAGCAACGGGTTGTGGGAAAGTTCTCCCT
Source organism: Paguma larvata (assembly GCA_030068075.1). Taxonomy (NCBI): domain Eukaryota; kingdom Metazoa; phylum Chordata; class Mammalia; order Carnivora; family Viverridae; genus Paguma; species Paguma larvata. Next base: position 43,034,846 of record CM057843.1, on the reverse strand, counting down.
CATTCACAGATGGAGTGGGCTCCCTGCCCCCAGGCCAGTCCCTCCCCCTGTCGCAGCCTCACTGGCTATAGTCCCTGGCAAAGGCAGATGGGAGAGCCGGATCTGGGCTCTGGGTGCAATCTCGCTCATCCCTTTACCGGCTGTGTGGCCTCGGGCTAGCTCCTTAACCTGTCTGAACCCCGATTCTCTCCTCTGTAAAAGAAGTGGAACACTGCTCAGCGCAGAGATGGGGCCGGTGAGCAGGATGGTGGTGGGAAGCGCTCTGCCCCTCCTCACTGCTCCCCAGCGCCCTGGGCTGACGGCCGTCACCTGGGAGCTGGTGATCAGGGCGCGCTTTTTATTTGCCGTTTTCTCGCCCGACGGGGCCCGTTACTTGGTAGGCGCTTGACCGCGTTCGCTGAGTGATTACTGCGGGGATAACCAGCAAGCCCGCAATCGCCCCTCGGGACGCAGGCCGACAACTACAAATGATGACGATACCACAGCTCCCCAAGTCGGCCAGCAGGACCCTCACCCCATCCATTCCGGAGCGAACGTGCAGACTCCCACGACTCAGGAAGAGGAATCCGCTTGGATAAGGAGCTGGAGGAAACCCAAGACGCGGCCCGGCCGCGCTCGCTGCGCCCTCTGCTGGGCGGGCCTGCCGCCGCCTCTCCCTGTCTTCCCCACTGCGCCGCGCCCCCTTCCCCACACGCCCAGGGAAGCCCCAAACCATCCCCGATCCTCCACGGACCCCTTCGTCCTTCCTTTCTTCTCTCTCCTGCTCTGCAGCAAACGTAGTTCAGGCCTCCCCAAGTCCCACCTGCTATCTCTGTCTCAGAATAGTCCAATGTTGGAGCAGGAAGGGACATTTTATTATTATTATTATTATTATTATTATTATTATTATTATTATTAATGGCAGCTACCATTGACTAGGCACTTGTAATATGCCAGGCCCCGTCTCCTCACAACCTTCCACCATCTAGGACGTGCGAGAGGTGGCCAGCTGCAGCCATTGGTGTGAAACAGCTTACTCAAGACGACAGCTCAAGAATTTTAAGAAGCCTGGTGTCTTGGAGGCACCCGAGGGGCTCAGTCCGTTAAGCTTGGGACTCCTGATTTCGGCACAGGTCACGATCTCCAGTTGGTGGGATGAGCCCCACGTGGGGCTCCACACTGAGTGCTCGGAGCCTGCTTGGGATTCTCTGTCCCTCCCCCACTTGCGTGCACACGTTCTGTCTCTCAGATAAGTAGACTTTAAAAATAAAGGAAACCTGGTGTTTTTCATCCATCAGCCTTGGTGGGGCTCCTCCTGCCTCAACAAGGGGCTAGGTGAGCCTTGAGATGGGGCAGGGCTCTCTGGGACCCAAGGAACCTCACCTTGCCCCTTATCTGGGCGATAATGAATCCCAGGAAGGGATACAATGTGGTGAACGTCCCATCACTAGTGGAACCTTCGGGAAAACTGCAGGCAGGCTGGGAAGGAAGCTTTATGTGCATTTGGACTCTGTGATCAACCCTTTCCTGGTACACAGACGACACTTGCCCAAGGCGGCAATGCAGGACCAGGACCCAAACCTGCCGACTCCCTGCCCAGTGCTCCTTCCACCCCATCAGGGTATCTCCCGGAAAAGGAACCGCAGAGTAAACCTCGGGAGGGGCCGGCACAGGGAACACACGTGCTCACTCACTACAAACCACAGGCTGGTGCCTCCACCTCAGACCTACCGCTCCCAGCCCTAGAGAGAGGACGCCCTCCAGCGCCTCACGAGGACGAATCACCTGTTAGGACTTTGGCCTCTGGGAAGACGGGAGAACTTGGGGCCTCACCTCTGTCCCGAAGCCCGGTCTATGCTGCCATCTTGTGGCCACTTCAGGAAGTGCGCCCGTTCTGCCCTGCTTTCCACCCTGTATTGGTGGTAACACGGGTTGAGCGAAACCGGACAGTGTTCTGGGACTCCGAGGGACGTAGAATGGAACAAAGCACAGCCCGTGCCCTGAAAAAGCTCGAGGCCTGGCAGAGGGGCCTCCAAATGACTTGTCTCAAACTGAACTCAGCGCCAGATCCTCACCCAGAATAGGTCGTGCTATCGCGAAAAGATGGGGGAGCACGCCCTGGAGGGGGCGACCCGGGCGGTTGCAGATAGGATCTGACACGGGTAGGTGTGAGGGAGGCACTGCAGGTGGAGGAACCCGCCTGAGCAAAGTCACAGAGGCAGGAAAACATCTGTTCTAAGGAATCCAGTCTGTCCCAAGCCTAGGTCAGATGTGGAGAGGAGAGGGCAAGTCATTTGGGAGCTTAATGGACCAGTCTTTGGACATCAGTCTAGGGACTTTGTACTTAAATCCTTAGGCACCGGGGAGCCAACAAAGGTCTTAGAGCAAGGGTGGAGCTTGCAAGGGGTCTCTTCAGGGGAAAAAAAAAAAAAAAAAAAGACACATTAGCTGCAAGGGACAGGAGTGAACAGGGCAATGGGAGACACTTCAGGGCAACTGAGAAGGTGCTGGACACCTAGACAACTAGAAATAAAAGCGCTTTAGCTCATACATGTTTTGACTAGTATTTACTGAGCGCCTACTATGTGCCGGGCCCCGTGCTACGCGGTTTGAGATACATCAGTACCTGGTGTTAGATTCCATTGGGGGAGATGGACATTAACTAACAGCCCTAATGGATAAGTGTAGCGCATGGTGTACTAGAAGGTGCGACAGAGAAAAAGGAGGAAGGACTGGGGGGGGGGGGGAAGGAGTGCAGGGGGAGCTGGTGGAGGGCTGCAATTCAAAGCAGGGTAGTCGGGAAGGGTCCCAGTACAAAGGAGACTTTTCAAGCAAAACCCGGAGCCTGAGGGGCTGTAGGATTGTGCGCATACAAAACACGGGGCTGTAGTGATTGTTTTGAGCTGTGGGCACTTGAAGAACTGTAAATGCAGGCATAGGCTTTTTTCTAAACTCCTCTTATCTGTCTAAAGAAAAGCGTCATCAGTCCCCTCCCCTCCCCCCCCCCCCCCCGCGGGGCAGGGGAGTCATCCACCCCAAACAGACTCCTCATGACTGTCACACCCCAGCTGTTCTTCCATGAGCCCCATTAGCCTTCGTAAAAATTATTTACTCTCCCCTAAGGGCCTTACACACCCTTCGACTCCCTTCCTTTCTCTATTAAGACGGTTTATAAGCTTGCATTCTAAGCCACCTCGGGGAGCACGCATTTTTCCCGATGTCCATGAAGTGTCCATGTTAATAAACTTCCGTCGGTTCTTCTCTGGCTCTCCCGTCTTCTACCACAGGGGTCTCAGCCAAGAACTTACAAGGGTAGAGGGAAAATATGTTTTCCTCCCCAAGAAGACTTTGGGAAAGGAAGCCATGCGAATACCTGGGGAGAAGCCTGCAGACCCCAAGCTGGGAGCATTTCTGGAATGTTCCAGGCCCAGCGAAAAAGCTGGTGTAGCCAGAGCGGGGGCGCAGGACAGTGTATGGAAACAAGCTGAAAGAGGTAACAAGGACTGAGACTGAGTCACAGAAGCGCCAGGAGAGACACATCTGAGAGGTTGCAGAGAGAGAGGTGAGGACCTGCCGCTTGTGGGGTGCTGGAGGGGATGCGCACACTTTGTCTCCGGAGGGTAATTTTGCAAACATCTTTTTTTTTAATGTTTATTTATATCAGCGAGAGAGACAGAGGCAGAGTGTGAGCAGGAGAGGGGCAGAGAGAGAGGGAGACACAGAGTCCGAAGCAGGCTCCAGGCTCCGAGCTGTCAGCACAGAAGCCCGAGGCGGGGCTTGAACTCACGGATTGTGAGATCGCGACCTGAGCCGAAGTTCATCGCTTCACCGACTGAGCCACCCAGGCGCCCCAACTTTGCAAACATCTTAAAGATATGCTTTTCTGGGGCCCCTGGGTGGCTCAGTCGGTGAAGCGTCGAACTTCGGCTCAGGTCATGATCTCACGGTTCGTGAGTTCAAACCCCACATCAGGCTCTGTGCTCACAGCTCAGAGCCTGGAGCCTGCTTTGGACTCTGCGTCTCCCTCTCTCTCTCTCTGCCCCTGTCCCGCTCACGCTGTCTCTCTCTCTCTCTCCCTCTCAAAAATAAATAGACATTAAATTTTTTTTAAAGATATGCTTTTCTAGTGACCTAGTAAATCCACTTAGAGGAATGTATCCTAAGAAATACTGAAAGATGTGCGCATTGAATTATCCACAAGAATGTCCCTCCAGTGCTGATGAGAACAGAGTATTGGAGACGATTTAGATGCCCAAGAAAAGGGGACGGGCTATGCTATTTATGCTACATCCAAAGGAAAGTTACGTAGCCATTAAAAACAGGGTGGTACAATTCTGTTTATCAACACGAAAGAGACTCGAGGCATGTGCTTGTCACTCTTTTATTACGGAAATTGTAAAACATGCCCCAAAGTAGGAAAAAAAAGATACAACAGACCCCCATGCACCCATTCTCGAAGTCAACAATTATGAACTCATTGACAGTCTTTTTTTTATTAACATTTTCTTTTAGTTTTTAAGAGACCAAGAGAGAGCACGTGCAGGGGAAGGGCAGAGAAAGAGGGAGACACAGAATCCGAAGCAGGCTCCAGGCTCTGAGCTGCCAGCACAGGGCCCGATGCGGGGCTCGAACTCACAGACTGCAAGATCATGACCTGAGCCGAAGTCGGACGCTCAACCGACTGAGCCACCCAGGGAACCCTCCCCCGCATCATTTTCAAACAAATCCCAAACACCATAGCATTTCATTCATAAATATTTCAGCATGTAGCTAGCAGATAAGAGCTTTTTTTCTTTAACACAACCACATATGGTTGTCTGTAATGATTCCCTAAGAAAGGAAAACTATCTCTCTGCTCACCAAACTTCCGATACCAAGCCATTCTGACCCCGGGTTAGCACAGACCACGCCACTCGGGCTGAGGGCTCAGGCCCACACATCGTACCGCCCCCCACCTCAGACGTCAATCCCAAGCGGTGGGGTCTGAGGTTACGGCAGAGGCCACTAGTAGGCGACAAGCTTGAGCAAAGGAAACCGGAGTAGGGTAAAAGTTAAAAGGACCCACAACAACCACACAGTGCAAACAGGCTCGCGAAGCCAGCTACCTGGAAATAATAGGCCCTAACTGACCGACAACAACCAGGCACAGTTCCTAAGTTACCAAAAACGGGAAAATTCCATACCTCCCCATATCTCCCCCCCACTACACCCTGTAACTGTGGCCCCTCACTGCCGCCTCATCGCAGCCTCTCCTCTGCCGTCCTGCCCGCTGCTCCCTTGCTGTGTACACGATGAACTTCTATCTCTTTTGTTCTGCCATGGGTGACAGGTTGGGACGCCCCACCATCCGCCTGGAGCGCCCCACAGTTACCACAGTTCTGCCCCACCTGGTTACATACCAGTCAGGGGTTCTCACAACCCCCTTCTCGGGTTCCATCATTTCCTATCATGGCTCACGGAACTCAAGGAAACACTTAAGAGTTACGTTTATTATAAAGGACGTAGATGGACAGCGAGATGAAGAGGTACGTAGTGCAAATCTGGAAGTTTCTGCCCCCGTGGAGCTGGGCTCCACCTCCCTCCCAGCACAAGGACAGGTCCACCGCTCTGGAAGCTTCTCAAACTCCATTGTTTAAAAAGGTTTTATGGAAGTTCCATTTGTAGGTGTCATCGATTAGCTCATGGGCTCTTGGTAACTAATCATTGGCTATTGGTAACTAACTCAGCCTCCAGCCCCTCTGCCCTCCGGGGGTGGGGGCAAGCCTGAAAGTTCCTCAGCCAACCAGCCCAGTCCTCAAGCTCTCTAGGGGCTCCCAGCCACCAGTCGTCTCATTAACATATAAAAAGACACCATTACCACTGCTCGGATCCTAAGGGTCTTAGAAGCTCTTGACTAAGACCAAGTATTATAATAAAAGATGCTCCCAGCACCCTTATCTTCAAGAAAATAGAAGGATTTTAGGATCTCCGTGCCAGGAACCAGGGGCAGAGATCAAATATGTATTTCTCTTATATCACAATATCACACCTAATATCAAATAGCTGGTCAGTGTTTAAATTTCTAAGTCTCAAAAATGACAATTTGTTTTTTTACCTTGGAAGCCGCACGAAGCCCGCACGAAGCAACTGGATGTACGCATCTTGAGTCTTTCAAACTGTAGCTGCCTCCTCCCGCTCTTTCCTTTCCCCTCCCCATTTACTTGTTGTAGAAAACATTATTTGTCCTGTAGACGAACCCATCTAGACTTGATGGGTTGCATTCCCATGACGTAGTTCGACTCGTCCCTCTGTCCTCTGCATCGCCTGAAACTTGCTAGTTAGACTTAAAGTCTTTATCAGATTCAGGGCTTCCTCCTCCTTCCCGGCAGGGGCAGGTGGTGCTGGGCTGTTTCTCCTTTGGTGGCTTTGGAAGTTGATGCTCGAGGCCCAGACCCATATGCAAGGATTAGAGTTTGAGAAAGGGTAGTGTTCTAATTACAGAACTCTCCCTTCCTTTGTTACCTGAAATGCTGCTTCTATAAAGAGAATCATGCCCCTCCCCCTACAGCCTGGTTCCACTTTGCAAGAAAGGTATGGTTCTTACAGGAAAGGCAAGGTAAACCATTTCCTTTCAATTATTCTTAAGTTTGTTTATTTATTTATGTAAGTGAGCTCTGCATCCAACATGGGGCTTGAACTCACAACCCCGAGATCAAGAGTCACTTGCTCCTCTGACCCAGCCAGCCAGGCGCCCTGCTAATTTCCTTTTATTTCCCGGTTTTCAAACTAATGAGGTGATTCCACCGCGTCCTCCAAGGTGACTAAATGGGAATTTTCTTTCATTGTTACAAACCCGTGGGTTCAAATATATTTGAAATAAGCACATTTGATATGTTTTGATCTATTGCACTTGCTATATTTATAATTATATAAAATATTTTCATGGTTCCAAAGTCAAATCTCCAAAATAGTATAAAGTCAAGGAAATACACCTTCTATCCCCATCCCCTCCACCCTCCACCCCTCCTTCTTCTCACAAGTAACCTTTTTTGGGGGGAGGGGGGATCAAAAAACAACAACGACACAACATATTTCCCTTTTCTTTTTTTTAAAGTTTATTTATTTTGAGAGAGAGAGAGAGAGAGAGAGAGAGAGAATCCCAAGCAGGCTCTACACTGCCACAGCAGAGCCCGAAGAGGGGCTAGAATAATGAACCTTAAGATCAAAACCTGAGCTGGAATCAAGAGTCAGATGCTCAACCGACTGAGCCACCCAGGCGCCCCGTATTTCCCTTTTCTTATGTAAATAGTAACACACCTCATTATCTATAAAGCAAGTCACAAGACAGCTCCTAGGGTTGGATCCCAAATAAAGATACATTTTGCTTAAATGTATAATAATGGAAACAACATTTCGATGTCTTTAATTGTGTCTGTGCCCTAGGGGGTCCTACAAGCCAGCACACCCTTTATCTGGCCAAGTGGAGACCGGTCCCGGCAGCGCACGTTTGCTGGGGCAGATGCAGATGCGTGGGGCGCAGATCTAACTTGGATGGGGCAGAGCTAAATTGCAAAACCCAGGTGGTAAGAGGTTAAGGTCTGGCGCTGGGACAGAATCAAAGTAGGAGATGAAGAGCTAGCAAAGACAGATCCTGGAGAGAGAAAGGGACACCACCAAAGGGGCGCCTGCGTGGCTCAGTCGGTTAAGCATCCGACTTCGGCTCAGGTGATGATCTCGCGTTTCACGAGTTTGAGCCCCACATCAGGCTCTGTGCTGACAGGTTGGAGCCTGGAGCCTGCTTCAGATTCTGTGTCTCCCTCTCTCTGTGTTCATGCTGTTTCTCTCTCTCTCTCAAAAATAAATAAACATTTAAAAAAACTTTTTTTAAAGAAAGGGACACCATTAGAATGATCTGGGAAGGGTCCCCACAAGCTAAGACTTTGGAGTCATGTTGTGGGGGATGTCAGTACCCTCCCCCCACCCCATCCAGAAGTCACTGAGTAAAGCTTGCATTGTTCACTAGTGTTTTAATTTTTTTATTGTTTGTTTATTTTTGAGAGAGAGAATGCAGGCAGGGGAGGGGCAGAGAAAGGGAAACACAGAATCTGAAGCAGGCTCCAGGCTCTGAGCTGTCAGCAAAGAGCCTGACTCAGAGCTCAAACCCACAAACCATGAGATCATGACCCGAGCAGAAGTTGGATGCTTAGCACACTGAGTCACCCCGGTGCCCCTGTTCACTAGCGTTTTAAACGAGAATGGATTCTTTGGAGGAGAATTTGAAGAGGTGCCAAGGGTGCCAAAAGCTAACATGGGCACACTCAGAGCAGTTGACAGCTTTATAAATATCCACATAAAAAGAGAATGTAAAACGCCAAAATGGATCTTGGTCTTTCTGAGACGGTAACTGATTTAACGGGTGATTTTTATTTTGCCACTTTTGCGCTTTAAAATTTTTTAATGCAGGGGCGCCTGGGTGGCTCAGTCGGTTAAGCAGCCGACTTCGGCTCAGGTCATGATCTCGCGGTCTATGAGTTCGAGCCCCGCGTCGGGCTCTGTGCTGAAAGCTCAGAGCCTGGAGCCTGCTTCAGATTCTGTCTCCCTCTCTCTCTCTGCCCTTCTCCTGCTCATGCTCTGCCTCTATGTCTCAAAAATAAATAAACGTTAAAAAAATTAAAAAAAAAAATTTTAATGCAATAAGAATATATATTTTAAAAATAATATATAACATATAATACATTATAATATATTAATATATAACATAATATAAAATAATACACAATAATTTAAAAATAATATATGATAATATATAATGCATTATAATATACTAATATATGGTAATATATAATATATAATAATATGTACAATAATATTTTTAAAGATAATATATTCTTATTGCATGAAACATTTTTAAAGTAAAAAACAAAAGAATATGGTGTTTGACAATAGGAAAAATATGATGATTATTTTTAAACAAAGTAACACACAGAGATACGGAAGGAACCGAAGGGAGTGAGTTCACTCGAGGGCCACGCCAGGCCACCCTGCCCTGGGCGGGGTCTCAGTGCCCCCTCCCAGCTCTAGCAGGGGAAGCCAGCAGTGGGTGCAGGGCCAGCCCTCCAGGGCAGGGGCAAGTTCACAGTCAAGGTCACAGGCTCCAGTCTTGAAGCCAGTCCTGCAACTTACTAGCTGTGATCTCGCAAAAACAATTTCACCATTCTAAACTTTGGTATCCTCATCCGTAAAAGGGGACAGCTCCTCTGGTTTGCTGGGGCGTCTGAAGGATTCAGCGAGACAATACATATTAAGTGCTTAATGCCAGGCACTTGGAAGCAGGTAATAAAACAGTAACTCTACAATGAGCCACGGGCTCCCTGTTACCTAACCAAGGTGTCACAGGGTTCCCCCACCCACAGCCCAGGCCCGTGTTGAAGCAGAACCCAAAACCTCACTCGGTCCCCAGAGAAAATCCTCTCTGAGCCGTGGAGTTTCCTAAAGATTCTGGAGGGATAGTGTGGATGCATCAGGTAGAACACTGTGCACCAGGCCCCCCAAAAGCTGTCATCTCTCCCAGCTCCGCCCCCTCCCCCTACCCCACCGCCCACGGTTCCCTTCATTGACCCCAGCTTCCCTGCCTGCACCCCCTCATCCCCTCAAGCCTCCCCTGGGGTGTCCATCCTCCACCCAGCATCTTAGCTACCCTCAGCCTCCCCCATCTGACAAGGAAGACCCCCAGGGCACCTGGAGCTGATCTCCTTAGAAGGGTAGCTGGGGGTATAGTTAATAAGTCCAGTGGGGTTTTTTCCCTGATACACACAGGAAAAGATGCAGGCTCAGAGTGGGCATGCGAGTAGCCTGAGGACACAGAGCAGACAAGTAACAGGACAACAGCTCAAATAGTCCCTTGACTCAAAGCCCCAAACATGCCAGCAAGACCTCCTTATAAGGACTCGGGTCCCTTCCCTGGAACTGGCTGTCCCCAAGCAGCTCTCAGATCCTCCCGAACATCTGGGAAAGAAGAAAGGTCCACACACACATATACAAGCTCCCGCTGGCTCGGATACGCGAGCATGCGCGCCCAGACGCAGGCCGCGTGCCCAGACGCGCTGGCCCCCGTGTTGTCACACCGCCCACACATCTGCACACTCTCACACGCCGGCCTCTGTTCCCGCAGCGCCCACTGCTCTCCGAATAACCACCGAACCCCGTCATCTCCCTGACTCCTCACGGGGCAGGCGTGCGCCCATCTCAGTGCCGGTCAGAGTGGGAGCTCCGGTCGTTGCTTAAAGAACAAAATTAAGTGTCCATTTTTTAAAATTCCTAGTCTGTGTGCTCCAATGGGTGCCCGTCCGCGGCCTCGCTGGTCACCCAGACTCGCTTTTCAAACATGCAGTCACACCCCGCAGCTCCGACAGAGAATTGGGGTGCACTCCCGAGTGCTGGCCTCGTGAAGGCCATGGCTAACCCCCTCCAAGGGCAGAAGCTACCCAGAGGTTCCTCCTGGGAACCCGGCCCCTCTGAGGGACCACGCAGCCCAGCAGGAAGGCCACCGCCACCCCAGCCTCTGTCCTTGCCCAAGCCCAGGCCCCTTACCCGCAGAAGGGCAGTGACATCTGCTTTGTTAGGATTCCGTGGGACGTGAGTGGGAGACACTCAGCGCAGCACCCAGAATGTAAGTGGGTACTTGATTTTTAAAAAGTGTTTTAGGGGCGCCTGGGTGGCTCAGTCGGTTAAGCATCTGACTTCGGCTCAGGTCATGATCTCACAGTTTGTGAATTCAAGCCTCGCATCGGGCTCTGTGCTGACAGCTCAGAGCCTGGAGCCTGTTTCGGGATTCTGTGTCTCCCTCCCTCTCTCTCTCTCTCTCTCTCTCTCTGCCCCTCACCCACTTGCTCTCTCTCAAAAATAAGTAACATTTTTAAAAAATTTCCTAGTAGCCACATTTTTTAAAAAGTAAAAAGAGGTGTAATTAATTTTGATATATTTTATTTAATCCAATATATCCAGAATATTATTTCCATAAAGAATGGAGATGAGAATTCCTGAGATATTTTACAATTGTTTTTTCACGCAAAGTGTGTTTTACACTTACAGTACACTCGCGTTCAGACTGGCCTCATTTCCAGGGTTCATGAGTCACATGTGGCCCGTGGCTACTGTGGCCCTTTGGCAGCTGGATTTCATTCAGGGAAGGTGGGCGGGTCCAGGGGAGCAGAGACCACCCAGAGAGGGCCAGGCACCTCCAGGCGACACACTGAGAAGAGCTGGATGCTGGGGACGGGGCGCAGAGGTGTGGCTGAAAGGGGCCAAGCGACTGGGAGGGGTGAGGACACCCCGCTGTGGTTTGTCAGCCCTGTGTTTCCTCCCCGGAGCCTCGGTACAAACCACCCTGCTCTCCCCCGGTTGATAAGAGAGTCCTCCAAGCCCGTTGACTTGAGGAGCCTCGCTGCTTGCTGACACAGACACCTTCCTGGAGATGACCTTATGTGAGTGACAGTGACTTTAAAAATGATAAGAATAAAACAGAGGCGCCTGGGTGGCTCAGTCAGTTGAGCGTCTGACTCTGGATTTCCATTCAGGTCATGACCCCAGGGTCGTGAGAGCAAGCCCCACGTCAGGCTCCATGCTGAGCCTAGAGTCTGCTTAAGATTCTCTCTCTTACTAAAATTAAAAATTTTTTTTAATAGGAGGAGGTTGGAGGCGCTGAAGTCTCAGGGGAAGCCAAGTCTGCGTTGATTTCCATTCCGGCACGACTAACGCTCTTCCCTTGACCTGGGTCATCCACCCTGCTGCACCTCCCACCCCGCCCAGGGGACTCCGACTCCAGGGCCCCGTCGGCACGCAGGGTCTGTGCGCCTGTGCCTGGCACTCGCAGCATCCGAAGCCCGGGCTCTCAGCTCCTTGAGGACAGGCGCCAGGGGTGGCCCTTCGCTTCCTCCACGAGCCCAGGCTCACTGTATCCTCCCCACCGGCGGCAACTGAGTCTGCAGTTTGGCCATCCAGGTGGCCCTGCCCAGAGGAGGGGAGCCAGGGGCTCTGGCCTGTGTCCCCCTGCCAAAGCAAGGCCACTTCTCCCTCATCCCATCTACAGGGGACTCCCCGGGGAGGAGGAGGGGGAGGAGGAGGGGCAGAAGGCAGGGTAGAGAGGGCAGATGCTCTGAGCAAAGAGGCACATGGGAACCGAGTGGGGTTCCCGCCTTGGGTTGGCAGCAATGAGTCCCTGGCAAGGGGAGGAAACACCAGAGCAAGAAAGCCAGGCTGGGGCGGAGGGTAGGGGTAAGGCAGACCTGTCATAAATACGAAAGCACGTTAGCTCTAAGGGCCCAGCTCGATAAGTTTCTACCACCTGGAATAAGATGAAGGTCACTTCCAGGACCCCATAAGGTTCCCTCGTATCTCTTCCCAGTTACCACCCCAGGGGCGAGGGGGAGGGGGGGAGGAGGGAGAGGAGATACGTGGTCGGCAAAACCCTGGCTCACTCCTACCATGCACATCTTAACAATAATTGCATGCCATCCGGGTCCCGGCCGCAGCAAGCCCAACTCTGCCTCCTTTCCCAAGTGGTAACAATAGAAGACTTCATTCACTGGGGGAGTGGGGAGGGACACCATTCCAGCCATCTACGTGCATGGGTGGTGGCTCCCAATTAAGGGATGAAAGAAACACCACGTCTATTTGACCTTCTTGAAATCAAGTTAAATCCTGTGCCGGTTAACATCCCACCAGCTGCTCAAAAAGCCCATCTCGGATGTGACAAGGGCTCCGGCGTGTCCCAGGACTCTCTCTAGGTCACAGGGTTTCCTGGAGCGCCAGAGCTACAGGAAGTTCCCTTGGACCAGATCATCATCCATCCGCCCTCGTTATCAGGAAGACACCAATTTCCCCAGAGGATGCGACCCATTCCCGACGGGAGATTCTGCCGCTTCCATGCCAAGTTTGGGACCCCGGGGAATTCTTACGGAGGCTGAGGGTCCCCAGGTGTCCCACCCAGCCAGGCCCTGGCCACAGGGCCTAAGGAGGTCACCATGAAGAGGCACTCGGCTCTGTCCTGTCCCCTCCTGCTCTCTGGTTTTCTCTCTCCCCTTCCACCTCTGGGAATCTGGCATAAACTGGTCAGTGATTTAATAGCTACATTTTTTTCCCATCACACACGAGACATCCTCTTGAAATCCCCTGGTAATCCTTTCAAAAGCCTCTGAGAAAGGCATCATTATCCCTTTGTACAGATAAGAAAACGGAGGCCGGGAGAGAGTGAGTCACGGCGGCAGGAAGAGGTGGAGGTGATACTCAGGTTCAGGCGCTCCAGAGCCTAGACGCCATCCCCTGCCCCCCTCCTCCCCCCCCTCCCCCCCCTCCCCGCTGAGCCAGGACCTCAGAGGTAGGAGCACAGGAATGAAGAAGCCAGCATTAACAGCAGGCACGGACGTCACTTCTTGACCAGTGTGTCCTGGCCCCGTCATTACTCCACAAGCTCCCAGACCTGGGGCGGCCTCCCCACTGGACTGTGGACCCTTGCAGACTCTCCTTGGAAGTGCTCCCAACCTGGAAACACAGAGCTTCAGACTTTTTAGTCCTGGCCAAAGCCTTAGAAATTACCCATCCTCCTCTCAGCCCTGAGGGGTGAACAGGCTCACCCGGGGAAACCAGTCCTGATCAAGAACTGGGTCTCGGGTCTCCCGCTTCCCCGACCGCCTGCCCCAGACCTCTCCGAACTGCGAACCGCGACCGCGTCCTGCCCAGGGCAAAGCGGCGTGTGTCTCCGGCGATAACTGTCTACAGTGCGCTGAGGTCAGGCCTGGCACGGCGCGCCAGGTCCCCGCAAGAGAAGCTTGGGGGTGGGGCTTACGTAGGGCTACCCTCCCTGCCCTGAGCCAGGAGGCCACATCTAGAAGCTTTCTTTGGAGCCCAGAGTCAGACCTCTCAAAAGGATTTTTTCTCGAGGCGCCTGGGCGGCTCTGTTGGTCAAACATCCTACTCTTGATTTTAGCTCAGGCCGTGATCTCACGGTTTGTGAGATCGAGCCCCGCGTTGGGCTCTGCGCTGACAGCACAGAGCCTGCTTGGGATTCTCTCTCTCTCTGCCCCCCCCTCTCTCTCCCCCTTTCAAAATAAACAAACTTAAAAAAAAAAAAAAATATATATATATATATATATATACACATATATATATATTTTTTTTTTTTTTCTCAATCCTCCCCTCCAGAACTAACAGAATAACAGAGGTTACAGCCTGGAGTCAGGAATCAGCTGTTCCAAATAACTGAGTGCCTACAGTGTATGTCCACGTGTTCATTCGACCAGCACCGGGCACCCACTGGGCGCCAGGACTCCACACAGTAGAGGAGACAGGCATGCACCCTGCTCTTTGAGCCTGCGGCCTAGCAGGGAGACAGATAAAGGCAGGGGCAGGGCCAGACGCACGGGCACGCAGCTTGCACCGTCGCACGGGGCCCCGTGCTCGGAAGCACTGTGTGTTTGGTTCTGCTGTCGCGGTCTTGAAATTCTTAACCATTTTTGAGCAAAGGGCCCCACAGTTTTGATTTTGTACTGAGCCCAGCAAACCACGTAGCCAGTCCAAGGAACGGGCAGACCAAGACACAGTGTGATACATGCCAAAGTAGAGGAAGAGGGGGCCCAACAGGGGCTCCCAATACAGTCTCCTCAAAAGAATGTATAACCCCGGCTGAATCCTGAAGGACGAGTGGGACACATCACACAAAGAAGGGGGAAGAATGTACCAAGCAAAGGGTGAGCCTTTTAGGGGCACCTGGGTGGCTCAGTCAGTTAAAGCATCCGACTCTTGGTTTTGGCTCAGGTCATGATCTCACTGTTCATGAGATCGAGCCCTGCATCAGGCTCCGTGCTGACAGTGCAGAGCCTGCTTGGGATTCTCTCTCTCTCTCTCCTCCTCCCCCTCTCTGCCCCTCCCCCTCTCAAAAATAAACAAACTTTTTTTTTAAAGAGAGAGCCTTTGTACCAACACCCTGAGATGAGAAAGTTCAGGGTGCCTCACAGAACCGCTACGGTGGGGAATGTGGGGGAGGGGTAACGCACCACAAGGCTGAAATCGGAACTAGGACCAGGAGAGGCCACAATCATTCTGAAGAAAAACAAAATGGAGGGGTTCATCCCATCGGAAGTCAAGACTTTTGGTAAATCTCCTATAATTAAAGGAGCGTGGCTTTGGGATGAGCAGACCAGCGCAACAGAACAAAGACCCCAAAAACGAACCCACACACAAATGGAAACATGGTTATGACAAAGAAGGCATGAATCAGTGGGGAATAATACATTATTCAACAAATGGCATGAGAACAATCGGCTGTCCATATAGGTAAAAAAAAAAAATTAGACCTCTGTTGCACGCCACACACAAAAATAACTTCCAGGTGGCCTAAAGACCTAAATGTTAGTGGCGCCTGGGTGGCTCAGTCAGTTAAGCGGCCTGACTTCAGCTCAGGTCATGATCTCACGGTCTGTGAGTTCAAGCCCCTCGTCAGGCTCTGTCCTGACGGCTCAGAGCCTGGAGCCTGCTTCGGATTCTGCATCTGCCTCTCTCTCTTTCTGCCCTTCCCCTGCTCACGCTCTGTCTCTCAAAAATAAATAAACGTTAAAACAAAAAAAAAATTTTTTTAAAAGACCTAAATGTTAAAAGTAAACCTTTTTTCTTAGTAGTTATTTATTTTTGAGAGAGAGACAGAGCGGGAGTGGGGAAGGGGCAGAGAGAGAGGAGGACAGAGGGTCTGAAGCGGGCTCTGAGCTGACAGCATCGAGTCCGAAGTAGGGGTCGAACCCACAAACCGCGAGGCCGTGACCCAGAGTCCGACGCGCAACCAACGGAGCCACGCAGGCGCTCCAAAAGTAAAGCTTTAAAACTTTCAAAACGATCAACAATGACCAAAAAAAGAGTATCTTTATAAACTCAAAGCAGAGAAAGGATTTCTTGAAAATCGTGCAGAAAGGATCTTTTCCTAAAAGGAAAGATAAGCTGGACCACATTGCTAATTCAAAATTTTGTATAACCAAATGTGTGCATACTCCGATTTATTCACTCTCTCCTCAAACCCCTGTCAAGCACAGCCGGGTCTATGAGGGCAGAGCTTCCCGGGTGGAGGACAGAATGGGATGGACCCGAGGCTGAGACATCTAGCCATGGTTCCCCACTTCCTGGGATCAAGGAAGTCAAATTATTAATCAGAAGTTTCTTTAGGGGGCGCTTGGGTGGCTCAGTCGGTTAAGTGGCCGACTTCAGCTCAGGTCATGATCTCACAGTCTGTGAGTTCGAGCCCCGCGTCGGGCTCTGTGCTGACGGCTCAGAGCCTGGAGACTGCTTCAGATTCTGTGTCTGCCTCTCTCTATGCCCTTCCCCTGCTTACGCTCTGTCTCTCAAAAGTAAATAAATGTTAAAAAAAATTAAAAAAAAAAAAGAAGTTTCTTTAGTAAAAATGGAAGCAAAACAAACTGTCAAGTATACCTAGCTTTTCCTTCCTCGGGGTTTCTCATCCGGTAGGCTCTCACCTTGACCCACAGTGGGCTCTCTCCCACGCTTTCTCAGTATCATCTGGGTCTCACAATGCCCTGCTGACTTCTCCTTGGCATCTATCACAGTCTGTCAGGGTTGTCTATGATCTCTCTCCCACGAGACTCCACGAGGCCAGTGACCCCGTCAAGGGGTAAAAACAGGCAGTGCATGGGGCTGAGACCCACTTGTTTTGTTTGTTTGTTTAGCTTACCTACTGTTTTCCAAAACTTCAAATTATTGGCAATATTTAGAATCAAGAAAAAAAATAATAAATAAAAATCAAGAGATTGTAGGGGCGCCTGGGTGGCTCAGTCAGTTGAGCATCCTACTCTTGATTTCAGCTCAGGTCACGATCTCACCATTCGTGAGTTTTGAGCCCCGCATCAGGCTTTGTGCTGACAGCCTGGAGCTTGCTTGGGATTCTCTGTCTGTCCCTCTCTGCCCCTCCCCAGCTCAAGTTTTTTTTCTCTCTCCCAAAAATAAATAAACATTTTTTTGAAATCAAGAGATTTTTCTATAAACATCTGAATGTCCAAGTTGCCTTGAAAAAGATCCAGCACAATGGGCTGGAGGTGAGGCGCGGCTACAGCCTCTAGTTCTCACCCGGGCCCCCTCCACACCCCATTACATCATACTTGGCTGTCTACACTCCTTTATCTTACCTGCCTGGCCCCTGGAGGCCTTTGGAATCTAAATCCACTCTATTCGCCCTTGCAACTAAGCATCTCAATTTCTATACTGAAAGAGCAAGAAAGGTTGACTGTTTTGAAGAAAATATTTTGACTACTCTCTGAGCAGGCTCTACCCCGCACAATTTGGAAGACACACAGGACCCCCTTAGGGTGCCTGAATTCTTTGCCCCCAGAACCAGAGTTACTCTCCCTTGAATCCATGCTAATGAGGTGGGCATTCTTTCCTTCAATTATAAAATGATATACTTAACGTAGATTGATCCAGTTTTAGATTAGATTCATCTAAACAATAAGTGATTTGGTTAAGGTTTGGATTATATTCTTTGTTGATTAAATAAAAGTGCTGCCCTAAATCCGTAAAGAAAGAGTACGTGGGTAACTGGGTGGGTATGACAGTGGGAATCTGTCGCGTTTGGGAGGTTCAGCATCTAAATCTCACTTAAGGGGTGCCAATCTACCCCACGGAAACTCTTCTGCAAGCAGGTAGGGATGCAACCGGGTCAAGAAGGTGGAACGTGCCAGAGAAGACAAGACGCAGGCTGTCCCGAAGTCTCCACCGGTTGTCTGCGCAGCCCTGACACCTTCTCCCTCACTGCGCAGGCGCCTAGACAGACCAACCTTTCCCTCCCCCTTCTACCTCTCCCGGAATCGAGAGGACGCCCTCCCGCAGCAGAGCTCCTGCGCAAGCGCCGTCCTGCGTCCCCGCCCCTGGACCAATCGGAAACGGCGGCGCCAGGGGGCTGGGGCCACGACACCGTGGGTGGGGCCAGGACGTGAGGGCAGCGCGCTGGCGTCACAGGGGCGGCTATATAAGTGAATACAGGCGCCGCCCCTCCGCCCCAGTCACTGAGCCGCCGCCGAGGACTCAGCAGCCTCCCCCTTGAGCCCCCTCGCTTCCCGACGCTCCGTCCCCCCCGCCCGCCTTCTCCCGCCGCCGCCTTCCGCAGGCCGTTTCCACCGAGGAAAAGGAATCGTATCGTATGTCCGCTATCCAGAACCTCCACTCTTTCGGTAAGCCGCGGAAAGGTCCCGTGGGGAGAAAGGCCTGGGTAGGGTGGCGAAGTGTTCCGGGCCCGGAGACGGGGCCCGGAAACCTGCCAGCGCTCCGGGCTTTCGTAAACTTAGGAGGAGGGAGATGTTCGGGCTCGCAGGAAGCGGGGCTTCGGCCGGGGCGCTGGGGTCGGTTCTTAAGCGCGACCGGAAGGAGCAGGCAGGGAGGCAGCCCTTGGGCGGGCCCAGCGTCCTTCGGGTGGCGCATTTACTAATGGCTCCCGGGCCACCTTGGGCCCCACCCGCCCCTCCCGCCAGCGCTGCGTCACGTCCGTTACGTCACCGCCGTAGTCACGGAGCCGGGAGCGAGAGGCGGCGCCAGCCCTAAGTGACAAACGCTCCCGCCAATGGGGCGAGAAGCCTGGCCCCGCCTCGGAGGTCTGGTTCCGGCCGGTTGCATCAGCCGGGTGGGGCGCCGCCTGCCCGCCCAGGCTCCCCCAGCACGTGATCGGCTTCCGAGGGCGGGCCTGGGGCAAGAGGCCCAGGTTTTCCCCGGCGCCGGGGAAGCCAGCCGTCCCGGACTGACCCGTTCGGGGACGGCCCACAAGGACATGTCTGACATGATCTGAGCCCTGGCGATTTCAGTATTTTGTTTCTGCGCGCGCGCAAAAGATCGACTGGGAGGGTGACTGGCGCCTGGGCCCCGACAGCTCTAACCGAGCTTGATCTTTCCTCCCAGACCCCTTTGCTGATGCAAGTAAGGGTGATGATCTGCTTCCTGCTGGCACTGAGGATTATATCCATATAAGAATTCAACAGAGAAACGGCAGGAAGACCCTTACTACTGTCCAAGGGATCGCTGATGATTACGATAAAAAGAAACTAGTGAAGGCGTTTAAGAAGGTAGGTATTCGGTGAGGTCGTACGAAGATCACGTTTAACTTGCTCGGGAGGGGCCGCTCGCTTGTGTTCTCACGAGGGATCGTTGCACTCAGGCCGTTGCTGGGTCTAATTTGTTATGCTTGGTTCGCGCTTGCAGAAATTTGCCTGCAATGGTACTGTAATTGAGCATCCAGAATATGGAGAAGTAATTCAGCTGCAGGGTGACCAGCGCAAGAACATATGCCAGTTCCTTGTAGAGGTGAGTTCAGTCCCGTGGTGATCAGCCATCTGCGCCCCAGATCCTTCCTAGTGCTCAGTCTCTTCTGGGGACATAGAAGTTGGTGTTGTAAGACTAAGCAAAATAACAGTTGAGTTTTGGAGTAGATAAGTAGTTCTAAACACAGAAGGGACTTGTCTGCCTTAAATTCAGTGCTTATGTGGGTGCACTTTTTTTTTTAAGTAATCTCTACACCTAGTGCGGGTTCTCGGTACATGGATCTCCTTTAAAGATGCACGTTTAAATGGCAGCCAGATACTAAAATAAGCAGGCTGTCTGGCTGGCAGTTCCTAAGTGCTAAAATCCTATTCCATCATTGGTTCTTAACGGAGTATCTTGAGTTAAGAACCATTGTGCTCCTAGTGGTTGAGGTCCGCGCCTTGGCTCTTGGACTTCTCTTGGCCCAGTGTAGGAGCAAGAAGCATCAGAAACAGGAGTGGAGGTTAATCCCCTTTGTAACTTTGTCCTTTTTTATTTGCAGATTGGACTGGCTAAGGACGACCAGCTGAAGGTTCATGGGTTTTAAGTGCTTTTGGCTCACTGAAGCTTAAGTGAGGATTTCCTTGCAATGAGTAGAATTTCCCTTCTGTCCCTTGTCACAAGTTTAAAAACCTCACAGCTTGTATAATGTAACCATTTGGGGTCTGCTTTTAACTTGGACTAGTGTAACTCCTTCATGCAATAAACTGAAAAGAGCCATGCTGTCTAGTCTTGAAGTCCCTCATTTAAACAGAGGTCAAGCAATAGGCGCCTGGCAGTGTCCGGCCTGAAACCGGACATCAAGCAGTAACGTGATGTTTCGGTCAAGCCCAGAGCCCCAAGATCACAGCCGGCTATGTCTGGCCAGAAGCTCCTCGGCTCTCCCTCTTCAGAGTTCCCTGTCCTAAGAGAATGTCACCACCTGAGCAGCCCGCGGTGGAGCGGAGAGGACAGGATGGGTAAGACAGCCAGGCAGCACTGCTGCCTCAGGAAGTCGTTGGTAGTCAAAGATCCCTGGTGTCTCCAACCTGGCCGGGTGGGCGGAGCTTAGAGCAGCCACCTGCCCTCTAGGGAGGCGTGATAGGACATCTGACCTGCCACCGAGGTCTTTGTGACCAGACACATCCTAGCTAACTGATGTTCGAACACCAGAATGTGAGGCCAGCCTTCTATCCGAGTTAAACTTCTGACAAGGGAACAAACTTCAAACCGATGTACGTGTAGCCGGCCGTAGAGCTCGCAACTTCCTAGCAGCAGCTGCCCAATGCCATGTGAAGTAACAGACTGGTTTTTTGGTTTATTTTCTCCTTCAGTTTTAATGTTATGTAATGTATTTAAGCCCTTATTTAAATAAACCTTGTTTTCAGAAACACCTGATTTGCAGATTGTATTTTATGCATCATCAGTCTTGTACTTGGGAAGGAGCCACAGAAAG
This sequence comes from Paguma larvata, assembly GCA_030068075.1. Lineage (NCBI taxonomy): Eukaryota > Metazoa > Chordata > Mammalia > Carnivora > Viverridae > Paguma > Paguma larvata. Next base: position 43,014,115 of record CM057843.1, on the reverse strand, counting down.
TGGAGGATAGTCCGCACCCACCGGTGGATGCGGCCTCGGCCTCTCGGCCAAGAAAACCTGTAGTGAGCTTGTCCCTCCAAGTTCCCCGCAGGTCACCTGTTCCGCAGGCATGTCGCCAGACCTGGAGTGTCCCATTTATTGGAGTCCCAAAAGGAGGGACTGCGTGGTGGGCAGAGTGACTGGTTCCTGGGCCATCCCCGCTCAGTGGCTGTGGTGGAGGAACTCGCCTTGTGAGCTCATGGAGCCGTTTGGTTGGAAACCCTCGAGTCCCCTCAGTGACAGGATCTTGCCTTTCTAAAGGCTGTGACAAAGAGACAAATGCGTGGAACTTAATCTGATCCTCACACCCCTGGAAGGTGTACAAAAGTGCTTTTTTCCAGGAAATAGGTTTATAGTATTACAAAGTTTAGTGACATTTTGAGAAACTGAAAATGTCAGGCCATCCCTTGACAAAGGACAATGCATATGTGGCAGTCTATCCTTGAGGCCTGTTTTTTTTAAGAGGCAGAGACCAGCTGAGCAGGGGAGGGGCACAATCCCAATCAGGCTCTGTGCTGCCAGCCAAGAGCCCCTTGCCAGAGCTCGGTCTCCTGACCTGAGCCATCGAGGCACCCCTGGGGCCATTCTGTTAAAGCTCTCCCAGCATGTAGATATGAACTGGTACCAATTTCAGATGGTAAAATCCAGGCTTCAAACCACTGAGTAGTCCTGAAGAATTCACATTTTTCCTATTGCTAGCCTCTTGTAGGTAAAAGGTCAGCCTGGTGAATGGGTGTGTAGAGGCCAGCCTAGAACGAGGGGAAGTGGTGAAAGGCCGAGCTAGTGGCAGCTGCTCTGAAAATAGAATTTTAATCCAGGAGGTAGAGGGTGGTAACAAGGTCCTACAAAACTCGTGTTCAGCAAACGAGAACTTAACCAATTGGCACCAAGCATAATAGCATTGTTGGAAACATTTGAGTGATACTTTTTTTTGAATGTTTATTATTAAAGACAGACTGAGCAGGGGAGGGGCAGAGAGAGGGAGACAGAATCCAGAGCAGGCACCAGACTCGGCTGTCAGCACGGAACCTGGTGTGGGGCTCAAACTCCTGCACCAGGGCCTCATGACCTGAGCCAAAGTCGGCCACAACCAGCTGAGCCACCCAGGCACCCCACGGGTGCTAGTTTTACATCTGTAAGATTTCATAAAGTGAAGGGCTAGTCGGAAACTTCTAGAAGCAACCCTGTAGGCCAGCCCGCAGAAGACCACGATCAGAATCATAGGATAAAACAGACTCATGCTGTAGGTTGAAGTGCAGGTCCTGTGCTAGGCTGCTATGTTTGCCTTTTAAGGATTCAGCATTCTGGAATGAGATTATTGGGAGTTAAGCCAGCAACATCAGTAATCCACCATCTGTAGAACCAATCGAAAGGATTATCTGTGAACATGACAGGAGGCATGAGAACACTCTTAATTCAGGATCTCAGGCCTGAAATAAAAGCATAGTTGTGTCCATTCGATGGGGGAAATTTGCAAGGCTAAAACGTTGGTAGGGTTTCATCCAGAACCAGAGCTCCCCATCTGTTCTTGCTCTTCCCACCAGGGGCCCTGTGCATTTCCAATCGAAATAGCTCGTTTTTAACCAAGATCGGTCTACGCAGTGTACTGTGGGGAATCATGGGGCATGCAACAGGAATCAGGAAGACACTCCGTGCTCGGGAAGCTGGTGGCCTGATAGGCATGGAAGACCACACGGCCTTGACAGGCAGAAGGAGCCAGTGCCACCCCTGCTTGGCCAGAGAGTCACAGGTTTGGGGAACTGGCAAGTCTACCGCATGCCATCCACACCTGCGGGGGCCAGGGAAGGCTTCATAAAGGAGGCGCGATCTGAAGCAGGGTGTTACAGTCAGAGAGAGGAGTCAAGACCCAGAGGTGGGAGCCCCCGGAGTATATGAGGGCCCCAAGGGAGGACCGCTCGGCTGGAACAAAGGCCTTGGTGTAGAGCGGAAGGAACAGTGCCGTCTGACTCTATGCCAGGCCTGTGCCGAGAGCTCACGGTGTGCACTGACCTGCTCGTTTCCCAGGAGGGACTCGGCCCCGCGGTAAAACATGCAGGGAAGCGGTAGAGCCGAGCCAGCAAGTAGGTGATGAGAAGGAGCAGAGGTGAAGCAGGGCTGGTGAAGCAGGGTTGGTGTGAGGTCAGAGTGGGCTGAGCCGCAAGCCGAAACATCGAGATGTCAGCCTGCAAGAAGCCGCAGTGAAGAGCAGATCCCGAGGAGAAGCATCTCCCAGCCCTAGGCTCTTGGTTCCTCTCCCCCCACCACCGCACCCCCCTGCCCAGTCTCCGCTCTGCCTCCTCACTCTGTCTGTCCTCCCTTCCCGCTCCTGTTTCCTCCCTTCTCACCTCACTCTCCTGGCCCCAACCGAGGCCCACCCTCTGCCACGGGGACAAGCCGACAAAAACCCCATGTTCCTTAAAACTGTGCTAGCAAAACGAAATGAATACTGGTCAGCTAAAAAGGCACAACCGGCTGTAAATCCACACAAACTGCTGCAAAGTCTATTCCAAGTTTACCTATAAATAGAACAACGAAACATGGTATATTTGGGAACTGAACATTCTACCAACTAGCTCTGGAATTGACCTGCTTCCTTGTTTACCGGCCTGGGTGCTGCCCCCTTGTGGCATGAGTGTCAAAACACAGTTTACTGTTCACCTGGCTTTGAAATGAAGAGCTAGCTCCCTGACTTTTCAGGAGATACACCTTGTTTCAGAATTAGCAAATGGTGTGAGGCTCTGGCCATTTCTTCTCTTGAACTCTCGTAAATCCTCCTGGTTTAAATATTCATAAAACGTACTGTTCTTGGGAAGTTTGTTAAAAATTCCGATTCTAGGGGCACCTGGATGGCTCAGCGGGTTAAGTGTCTGACTTCAGCTCAGGTCATGATCTCAAGGCTCATGGGTTCAAGCCTTGCATCGGGCTCTGTGCTGACAGCTCAGAGCCTGGAGCCTGCTTCGGATTCTGTGTCCCCCTCTCTCTCAGCTTCTCCCCTGCTCACACTCTGTCTCTCTCTCAAAGATAAATCAACATTAAAAAAATAAATAAAATTAAAAGTTCAGACTCTAGGGGCGCCTGAGTGGTTCAGTTGGTTAAGTTTCTGGCTCTTTTTTTTTTTTTTTTAAGATTATTTTAACAGAGAGAGAAGGAGACAGAGTATCTGAAGCAGGCTCCAGGCTCTGAGCTCTCAGCACAGAGCCCAATTCGGGGCTCAAACTCATGAGCTGCGAGATCATAACCTGAGCTAAAGTTAGATGCTTAACCAACCGAGCCACCCGGGTGCCCCATCTGACTCTTGATCTCCGCTCAGGTCTTGGTCTCATGGTCGTGAGTTTAAAAAAAAAAAAAAAAAAAATTGAGATTAGAGGACCCACCCAGGATAGCTAAGCTTTCCTGGGTGTTAGCTCAACAATCCACCTGCTTTTCAAGGGCCTCCAAAAATTTCTAGGAACTGAAAGAAATTCATCATTTCCCAAATTTGACCCTGAAACTGCAAACCTCAGAATAAAGTGTTTAACATGACAAAAGGTAACACCAGCTATAACTGTAATATAATTCTTATCTAACTATATGTAAATGTAATAAACATTTTTAGAAAAAGAACAATATTATTTGTAACAAAACTTAGATTTGTAAAGTTTATAAATATCTTTCCAAAAAGACTACAGAAAACGTCCATTTGGCCTGTGGGTGCATTTTATTCACTTGGTCTGAGGTACAACAGAGCGTCTGAGGTCAGAACGTCTGTCCCACAAGCTCCAGGAAATGGCCCTGCCTCTAGAGCCAGAGGCCCTGATCCAGAGATACTGATGTGGGCCCCCCCCCCCCAACCTGCCTTTTTAACATCAGCCAATTCATATGGGAGGGCCACAAACCACCCTGGGGCAACACTGCTGTGGCTAATGGGGAACCATTGAGGAAACAAGAGCAGGAGAGAAGCATTACTTGAGGTAAGCTTCGGGGAAAGAAATCAAGAGTACTGTATTTAAGGGGCGTCTGGCTGGCTCGGCCGGCCGGTGGAGCACACAACTCTTGATCTCAGGACTATGAGTTCCAGACCACGTTAGAGGCAAAGATTTCTTAAATTCTTTAGGGGCACCTGGGTGGCTCAGTCAGTTAAATGTCCAACTCCGGATTTCAGCTCAGGCTGTGAGCTCACAGGTCATGAATCTGAGCCCTGTGTCGGGCTCTGCACTGACAGCATGGAGCCTGCTTGGGATTCTCTCTCTCTCTCTCTCTCTCTCTCTCTCTCTCTCTCTCTCTGCTCCTCCTCTGCTCGTGCTCTCGCTCTCAAAATAAAGTTAAAAAAATTTGTTTTAATGTTTAAAAAAAAAAGTGTTTAAGATGGTTCGAAAAGGGGATGGCCGAAGGTCAGAACTTGGTTACCAACATCTGAGAAACAAACCCCTGACATTTTGGCATATTTCACGTACTTGAAAATGTGGGCATTTCTTGCAAGACTGTCCAGAGCTTTTATCAGATTCTTTTATTTTTAAGAAGATTTTTTTCTAATTTTTTTTTTGAGAGAGAGACAGTGAGCAGGAGCCAGAAGGGGCGGGGGTGGGGGGGGGGGGCAGACACATAGGATCCAAAGCAGGCTTTGCGCTGACAGCCCCAAGCCCGATATGAGGCTTGAACTCACAAACCATGAGATCAGGACCTGAGCCGAAGTCGGAGCCTCAACTGACTGAACCACCCACTCGCCCTGCTTTTATCAGATTCCCCAAAGAGACCATTACCCAAAACACCTAAGAATCACTGGCCCGTGGTTTCCTCCCCAGGCTCACGAAGCCCCAGGAACTAACAAAGGTTTTCCAGGCACGGCATGGCCAGCAGCAACGTCCCTCTTCCAATATCGACTTTGAAAATTAATAACTATTTAAAAATATTTCTAAACAACTCCCAAACCGAATGCGTGCTGGGCAGAAGGCACACACGCAGCCACCGGACTCCACGGCCCCGGCTGCCGGAGTGTGACTCACTCGCTCCCAAGCTGCTGTCGCCAGCCATCACCTGGGGCCCGGCAGTCTGGGTGGTTGCACAGTTTAAATGGTCTTTAATCTTAGTCCTTAATGGTCAATTTATACCCAGAATGGACGACCGGTTAAAAACAGGAAGCACAGGGAATGCAGAGGTCGAACGTGTTAACGTGGAGCATAGAACACGACAGTGTTGTGTGTGCGTCAAGTCGCTGGCTCTCCGTTTCCGTGGCACAGCAGAAAACAAGCCCAACAAGCCCTTGACAAAGTCAAGGGCAGAGAGCTGTGGCCTAGCTAGGTCCCACGGTCCGCCTGGGACACAGAACCGCGGACTCTCACTGCTCAGTATCCGCTGTGAGCTCGCTAGAATTTCAAGCCCGATCCCAGACCTCCCAAACCCATTCCTCATTTTAACAATCTGCATTTAGGGGCGCCCGGCTGGCTCAGTCGGTTATGCGTCTGACTCTTGGTTTCGGCTCAAGTGATGATCTTATGATTGGTGGGACGGAGCCTCCTCGTCAGGCTCTGCGCTGCCGTATAGCGTGCCAGGATATCTTGGGATTCTCTCTCTCCCTCTCTCTCTGCTCCTCCACTGCTTGCATGCATGCACTCTCTCTCTCTCTCTCTCAAAAATAAATAAACTTAAAAAAAAAAGGTAAAATGATCGACTGTAAAAAAAACACAGTCTGTACTTAACGAAGCTGATGAAGCACCAGTTTGCACCATAAAATTAGCAGACCTTATATTGAAACTGTAAACTGGTTTTAAAAAGACAGTAACATTATGACTTTAAATATTTATAAGTGTATTTTCCATTATGGTTTTGGTTTTTTGTTAATGTTTATTTTTGAGAGAGAGAGAGAGAGAGAGAGAGCATGCACACAAGTGGGGGAAGGGCAGAGAGAGAGAGAGAGAGCGAGACAGAGGATCCGAAGCAGGCTCCAGACTCCGAGCTGTCAGCACAGAGCCCGACGCGGGGCTCGAACTCACGAACCGTGAGATCGTGACCTGAGCCGAAGTCGGATGCTTCACCGACTGAGCCACCCAGGCGCCCCTCCATTATGGTTTTAGATGTGTATTTAAAACCCACAAAAATAGTCAAAGCATAGGTATGGGCTGGATATGGACTGGGCTCGTGGCACTAGCTAAGAGGTGCCAGAACCTGGCTGTCACAGGGAATCAGCGGTACCAAGCCTGGGCTTAGCCGCCGGAGCCTCAGGCCAGAACCACTGGGGGGTGGCCCATGAGTGACGATTACCTAGCCATTCAGCCCATGGAACCCCATCAGACCCGCAGCTCCCGTCCATCTGGTTAAGAGGTCTCCAGAATGTCAAAAACAATGCTCTGAAGAAGAAAATATAGTGTTGGCTAGATCTAATTGGACTTTTCCTTCATCGGAGCCAAAGACAGCCTACATCTCAGGTGCGATTTGCAATGTGCTTGTAAGTGAGTGGCCTGAAACTCTTCTGTCACCCCCTAGGAAAAATAAGACAAAAGCTATAACAAATATAAGGGGACCCCAACGAACGTTAGATTTTTTTTTTTAAGTACATAATGAAATCTAAATCTGCATCTTAATATACATTTGTTCTCCGAATCAAATGTGATGCAAGATCACTTTTTAATTGGTCTGAAGTCATGCTTTTTCTTCTAATTAAATCTGAACAGTGTTTTGTCCCTTTTTTACTGGGGAAAGTCAAAATTCGTCTTTGAATGATACGATTGTTACAGATTATATTTTAAATTGAACTTTAAGGAGAACCGATCATAATTTACCAACCTCAAATTATCTTTTACTTAAAGTGCTGGGCATATGCCTGGCATTCGATGACAAAGATCTAAAGTTCCCCAGGTGGTCCTCTAGATCACTGACACGACGGGGGAAAGGATTTTGAGTCCAAAACAGTGGAGGCACAGAGCGAGAACTCAGCTGCTTTGCTGTTGGATGCAGGACAGAATACTTTCATGTAGGCAACCTCGTGAAGAGCCTGCCCAGGCTTTTGACAATTCCCAGTGGGTTCATGTAACTGGGGGGGCCTCACATAACTCAGCACCCTTAATATTTGGGCCCAGAGGTTATTAGGTTTTTTTTTAATTTTTTTTAATGTTTATTTATTTTTGAGAGAGGGAGAGATGGAGTGGGAGTGGGGGGGAGGGCAGAGAGAGAGGGAGACACAGAATCTGAAGCAGGCTCCAGGTTCCAAACTGTCAGCACAGAGCCTGATGCGGGGCTCGAACCCACGAACCGTGAGATCATGACCTGAGCCGAAGTCAGCCGCTTAACCGACTGAGCCACCCAGGCGCCCCTGGGCCCAGAGAATTATTTGTTGCGGAGGAAGGGGCTGATCACAGTGTGTTTAGCAGAATCTCGGATCTCCGCCCGTGACTCCTTCCCAGGCACGCTGGACAACCAGAATGATCTCCGGATATGGTCAAATGCCCCTGGGCAGGGGTGGGGGAGGGCGGGCAAAACCACGTTACCCTTTTTGACAACCACTAGTTTAGGTCACCCTTTCCCTCCTGCTCTGCCAAATAGGAACGCAAAGGAAGGAGCAAATCACGGGATCACAGAAGATCGCCCTGCTCATTTTAAACTTCTCGTAGAATGAACCACTCATTCATTCATTCATTCATTCATTCACTCAGTAAACATTTATTCAGCACCTCGTATGGGCCTGACACCCTTTGAGGCCCTGGGGATACAGCACTGAACAGAGGATCCCAGCCCTCTTTGCTTCTCCAATGAGGTCTCCTACCAGCCACCCTGTGACCCCTCCACCTGCTTCTCTCCATCCCTCCATTCTCCAAATGTAGGAGTCACAAAGGGACAGAGACCGTCTCGGCTTTCCTTGCCTCTCCCTTGTGGTCTCACGCTGGGTCATGACGGATTAGGCCTTCAGGGTTCATGATCCGAACACTCTGTTTCCAGCTGCAACTTCTCTTTCAAGTCCAGACTCCACTGCCAACACTCTGCTGCATTCATTCATTCATCCATCCATCCATTCATTCATTCACATTTATGGAGTACTCACTCAGGACAGGTGCCCACAAGGTGTGTGGGTTCAGCAACGAACAAGGCAAAGCACACCTTCCTTCTCACAGAGCCTGTACTCCAGCTGGGGAGGCAGATGCTAAACCAACCACTGTACAAACACCTAAACTATTTCAGCTCTGCTTAGGCGAGGGGTCACATTCAGCCTGTGACAGGGAGAGGTGACAGAGAGAGGCACTCTTTCTCTGCTTTTTTTCTTAAACATTTATTTTTGAGAGAGAGAGAGACAGAGTGTGAGCAGCAGAGGGATGGAGAGAGAGGGAGACACAGAATCCGAAGCAGGCTCCAGGCTCCGAGCTGTCAGCACAGAGCCCAATCGGGGGCTTGAACCCACGAACCGTGAGATCGTGACCTGAGCTGAAGTGGGACGCTTAACTGACTGAGGCACCCAGGCGCCCCCTCTTTCTCTACTCTTCTGCTCCATAGCACTTATCACCACCTGGACAAGTCTATAATTTATCTTTGTTTGATTTTGACCATCTTCTCCCATCTCTTAGAATTCTCGCGGCTGTAACGTTGTAGTACTCTGTGGTTTGGGTTTTCCTTTTTTCGTGGTCTTTGAGAGAGCAGCTTTAAATTTTGAATGGTTGATGAAGAAGAAGTTCTTCTTACGGTGATCTCCCTGCTGCTCGCTCTCTGAGTAGTTCGTCGAAACCCTTTTTCATTTCCTCGTCTTTCCCTGGGAGAGGAGGAATGAGGAGTGAATGCAAACAGGTCTGGGGTTTTTCCCCTTTGAGGTGACGACGATATTCTGGAACTAGATAAAGGCCACGGTTGTGCAGCTTTGTGGATGCGCTAGAGGCCACCGGCTGGTGCACTTTAAAGGAGGGAATGGTGGGCGCCTGGGTGGCTCAGTCGGTTGAGCGTCTGACTTCAGCTCAGGTCATGATCTCAGAGTGGGTGAGTTCAAGTTCCGCATTGAGCTCTGTGCGGACAGCTCGGAGCCTGGAGCCTGCTTTGGATTCTGTGTCTCCCACTCTCTCTGCCCCTCCCTCGCTCATGCCCTGTCTCTCTCTCTCAAAAATAACATTAAAAAAAAGAGTGAATGGTGTGATATATTCACTATATCTCAATAAATAGATCTGGTAGGGGTGCCTCGCTGGCTCAGTTAAACATCTGACTCTTGATTTCAGCTCAGGTCGTGATCTCATGGTTGTGATACCAAGCCCCGCGTCAGGCTCCACACTGGGTGTGGAACCTGCTTAAGAATCTCTCTCTGCCCCTCCCTTGCCCATTCTTTTCTCTCCCTCCCTCTCTCCTTCTCTCTCTCTCTCAAAAAATATGGATAGATAGATCCTATATGTGTATTTTATTTATTTATTTTTTTAATGTTTATTTTTGAGAGACATAGAGGCACAGCGTGAACAGGGGAAGGGCAGAGAGAGAGGGAGACACAGAATCCGAAGCAGGCTCCAGGCTCTGAGCCATCAGCACAGAGCCTGACGCAGGGCTCAAACTCACAGACTGCAAGATCATGACCTGAGCTGAAGTCGGCCGCCCAACCGACTGAGCCACCCAGGCGCCCCCTATATGTGTATTTTAAATGTATCATGTCAAAGCTGGCTGGGTGGGCAAATTATGAGCAGGGGTTTTGCCCTTACCACACGGAAGCGCCACTTCGGGCTGGTGACTAGAAATGTCCTTACCCTCTGCCAGGGATGGTTTGGAATTCAGCCAGTGTATAAAAGCAGAACCTCCGTAAAGCCTACAGAAACACACTGCACCTCCTCCCTTCCCTGAAACATTTTTTTCACAATAACCAAGTAAGACTGCAGGTAAAATCAGAGACCAGAACCTCCCTCATTTCCTTGGCCCTGAGTCCGCCACTCCCGCCAACCCCACTCATTGGCTCAACAGATCGCAGAGCTCAGGGAAGAGAAGGTTCGCTGTCAAGGAAGCAGGAAAGCAGCAAGGTAAGGCTTTTTTTTTAATGCTTGCAGAATCCAACTGTCCAGGTTCAAGCCTCAGCTATGCATCTGATGGGCTGTGTCCCGGGCTAATCACTGTGTTGGGTTTGGGATCTGACTTTGCCCTGCTCAGAGGCTAATAAAGCTATCCTGTTAGGTTTCACCAATGCAGGCAGAAGACACAAGACTCCTGGATCAGAGACAAATAACTGTATGACTCACACAACACATAATCTGCATCGATTTCCCTTGCCCCCCAAGTTCCTTGCTGGTAACGCAATATGGACCCACGTGGATGCTACACGGACAGTAGTTGTGAGGCAGCCAAGGACACTGAGCCTGGAAACCTACTGCTTTTGTAGGAAGTAGTAAGCAAGTCTGCTCTCCGTCTACGGAACATTACCTCATCCCTCAAGGTCACTCGCTGCAAACACAAACCCAAGAAATGGCCTGAGTAAAGAGTGGTCATGACCTTACACTCTCGGCATGCTCGGCAAGGGCTCGTGGTGAGGACTCCGAGACAGAATGCCTGTAAAGTGCTTAGCAGGGAGGCCTGGCCAAAGAAGGGTTCCCTAAATTTTAATCACCATTATTGGGGAAGAGGAGGGTGGGAATGTGTTATGAAAAGAAAGAAAGAAAGATAGAGAAAGGAAGGAAGGAAGGAAGGAAGGAAGGAAGGAAGGAAGGAAGGAAGGAAGGAAGGAAGGAAGAAAGAAAGAAAGAAAGGAAGAGAAAGAAAGAAAGGAAAAGAAAGAAAGAAAGGAAAAGAAAGAAAGAAAGGAAAGAAAGGAAAAGAAAGGAAGGAAGTCAGGCAGGAAGAAAGAAAGAAAAAAAGAAAGAAAGAAAGAAAGAAAGAAAGAAAGAAAGAAAGAAAGAAAGGAAGGAAGGAAGGAAGGAAGAAAGAAAAAGAAAGAAAGAAAGAGAAGGCAAAGGGGCACCTGGGTGGTTTAGTCGGTTAAGTGTCTGACTTCAGCTCAGGTCATGATCTCACAGTCCGTGAGTTTGAGCCCTGCATTGGGTTCTGTGCTGACAGCTAAGAGCCTGCAGCCTGCTTCGGATTCTGTGTCTCCCTTTCTCTCTACCCCTTCCCCACTCACACTCTGTCTCATTCTGTCTCTCAAAAATGAATAAATGTTGAAAGAAAGAAAGGAAGGAAGGAAGGAAGGAAGGAAGGAAGGAAGGAAGGAAGGAAGGAAGAAAGTAAGAAAGAAAGAAAGAAAAGGAAGAAAGAAAAGAAAGGAAGAAAGAAAAAGAAAGAAAGAAAAGCAAGAAAGAAAAGCAAGAAAGAAGAAAGAAAAAGAAAAGTGAAGGCATTAAGTCTCTGAGCTGGCAGGAGGGTCTTGGATGAAGGGTCACCGCGGGGGCACTGAACTTGACAGGGCTTCATACCCTCCAGTGACGAAGGAAAGGAGAAGAGGAGAAGGCGGACTCAGACAGCTGTGGTCAGGCAGGGAGAAGGAGGCTGAGGTCAGATGGCCTCGGAGGGAAGGGAACAAGCCTCACCAGGTTGCCAGGCAACCACCCAGCTGCGGAATATTAATTTGCAATTGAATCCACCGGCCACTTTCAGGAACTATCCCCTTTGGAGGGATGGGGAGACAGGAGCCGAGGAAGGGGTGGTGGCTGGGGACAAGCCTGGCAGGTTCTGAAGCAGGACAGGTGCATCGCCCATAAAGGAAGTAAAACACCATGGGGTCAGGTGCGGAGGGAGGAAAGTGAGACCAGAGGGGAAGGTGGGCCGTGAGAACGAAGGCAAGTGGACTGGCGGTCACGGCCAAGTCAGATCCAGCCGGAGCTGGGCTTCTGGAGAGAGGGTGGGCCAGAGGCTGTGGCCCCGGAGACGCAGCAGCACACACAGCCCAGAGAAGACCGGCCGGGCGCACAGCTCCACTCCCTCACCCGTCAGGTGTCAGGCGTGAGCCGGCAGCCTCACCTGGCCAACCCTTAACCCTTAACCCTGGTTAAGAAACGCACCTGAGGGCAGCTGGGTGGCTCTGTGCGTTGAGAGTCTGACTCTTGATTTCTGCCTCAGGTCATGATCCCAAGGTCATAGTAGGCTCTGCGCTGAGCACGGAGCATGATTAAGATTCTCTCCCTCAGGGCAACTGGGTGGCTCAGTAATAGTTAAGCACCTAACTTCAGCTCAGGTCATGATCTCGCAGTCTGTGGGTTTGAGCCCCACATAGGGCTCTGTGCTGACAGCTCAGAGCCTGGAGCCTGCCTCGGCTTCTCTGTCTCCCTTTCACTCTCTGCGCCCCCCCCAACCCCGCTCATGCTCTGTCTCTTTCTCTCTCAAAAATAAATAAAAACATTTTAAAAATTAATTTAAAAAAAGATTCTCTCTCTCTCTCCTTTGTCCCTCTTCCTCGCTCGTGCTTTCTCTCTAAAATAAAAAATAAAATAAGATGCACCGAGTACAGATTCTTCTCACATCGGTGCTTTTAGGATGCGTTTCCCATCTTAAAACCACTGAGAGTGCTAAACACAATACTTTCTAATGTTTTATTATAAAAATGTTCAAATACACAGAAAAGTTTAATTTTAACGTGAAGAGCCATATACCCACCACCCAGATTCCATAATTTATATTTTATTATTGCCGATCTCATATCTATCCATCTTATTTTTTATGCATCTCAAACTAAATGTACAATATACTTTGCCCTAAATACTTCATTAACTAGACTTCAACTTTGTTAAAAAATTTTTTCTTAATAAAATTTATGTTCAATGGAGTGCACAGTTTAAATGTGCCCTCAGCAGGTTTTGACGGTCTGCAAACAGGGTTCTGGGCTGGATTTTGATTGTTAAGTGAGACAATAGGCCGTCAGCACCTCATTCAACAGCGGCGGGTGTTACTGTTAGGATATGGGAGGCAAAACAATCCCAGAAGGGGGTAGCCAGGATGTGACCCGGGGCTGTGGATGCAGCTGAGGAGCCAGGGGGAGGCCTACCTGGAAGAGGCAGCATTAACCTGTGAGGGAAGACTCCAGGGACCATTACAGGGAAGAGTGAAGAGAAAAATAATCAAGGAAAAGAGGGTAGAATATTCTGGAAGTCAGCAGGATGCAACAGCACAGATGAGGAGCAGGTAAGGCTGTGTGGTGATGAAAATACCAGTAATAGGGGCGCCTGTGTGTCTCAGTTAATCATCCGACTCTTGATTTCCGCTCAGGTCATGATCTCACGGTTTGTGAGTTCGAGCCCCCACGTCAGGCTTTGTGCTCACGGTGCGGAGCTTGCTTTGGGATTCTCTCTCTCTGCCCCTCCCCTGCTCGCACTCTCTCTCTCTTTCAAAATAAATAAATAAAAACTTTTAAAAATATACCAATAATAATAGCAGACCCTTACACAGAACTTACCATCCATCAGAGACCAAGTGAAGGCTACAGGGGTCTCATTTATCTCTCACCTTGACCCTCCCAGGTAGGTTTGGGTAGCATCCTAAGTCTGTGACTTGCCTTAGGTCACAGCTAGGAAGTGGCAAAGCTAGGATTCAGCCCGGGGTCGCAAAGCCTCCTGGTCCTGCTCTTCCAACAAACACAAACACCAGTCCCGCACAGACGCCGGCCGCCGCCTGCGTCTCACCCTGGCTTCTGATTCGAGAAGAATTCTCATTCGCGCCCTGGGCAGGGGGGTGGGTTCAGACCTCCGCGGGCGATCCTAATGTGAGGTGTGGGCTGAGAGCCACCGCTCCGGAGGCACAGGTGGGCATCAGATGGGAAGGAGGGGGGGCCAGAGAGAGGAGGCCCGGGCTGGGGTTGGGGAGGCGCCCTCTGCTCTCCCCTCTAGGCAGCCAGGCAGGCCCCTGAGCTCATCCTGGGGGGGGGGGCCCTCTCCAGCTCAGCCTGAGAGCAGCCTGGTCCTGCTACCTTCCCACCCTGGGACAGCAGGTGTCCAGACATCATGAACCCACTTGCTTCTCCCCAGCCCCTACCCCAGGAGGGACCACGAGTACCCATGCTGCCTCCAGGAGTCACTGTCTCAGCACCTTCACCCCTCCAAGGCCCCATTGCCTGGGACAGTGACTGAGGCATCCCCAGCCTTTCCCTCGTCCACCGTCAATAACCCATGAGGAACCCCGGGTGGCCGGGTTGCTGCCGCCAGCGGTTTGCAGCTGCCCGGGGCTATTTCCCAGGGCCAGCCCTGGCAGGGGGGAGTGGGGCCAGGCATGCAGAGCGGGCCCCCGGGAGTCTCCCTCCCCGGGATCGTCCTCCCCGCTGTTGTTACTAGGTCTATTTTCCTGTGCGCCCCCTGCCCTGGAATCTGAATGCCACGAAGCCATGACAGGGCCGAGCACATGCATCTGTTATCCCCGGGGCCTCCTCCCGGCCCTGGCTTACGGCAGGTGCTCACCACCTGGAAGGAAAGAGGAACAGATGCACGGCCCGACACTTCAACAAACATCCCCCTTTCATTGTATTTGAAAAATCACATGCAAATGCACCCAGGGCCAGTTCTCATCTTCACGATTTCTACAGAAAACTTCGCGGGGCTGGAACCCCTTATATCGGCGTGCTGCTGCGGCCCCAGCAAATTACCACCAGCTGTAGCGGCTGCGGACCACGCCAGGTCATTCTCTGACAGTTCAGTAGGGCAGGAGCCCCAGGCGCAGCATGGCTCACTGGGCCGAATGAAGGCATCACCAGGGCCGTTCTGGGGATGAACCCGTTTCCAAGTTCATCCAGATCGTTGGTTGACTTCAGTCCTTGGTGGCTCTAGGGCCTCGGCTGGGGGGCTCTCTCAGCTCCTTCAGGCCACCTGCCTCCCTCAGCGTGTTGCCCTCCCCCTTCCATCCCCAAATCAGGCGAGGCCGGGGAGAATCCTCCTCGTTCCTCAAATCTCTGATTCATCCTTTAGCCACGTCACTTCCGCCTTTAGGTAAAGGACATTCAAGCCAAAGAATATACTTTTTTTATGTTTATCTATCTATTTTGAGAGAGAGAGAGAGAAAGTGTGTGTGTGTGTGTGTGTGTGTGAGTGAGAGAGAGAGAGAGAGAGAGAGCAGGGGAGGGTCAGAGGGACAGACAGAGAATCCAAGCAGGCTCCACGCGCTCAGCTCAGCTCCAGGAACCCAACCCGGGGTCAGACCTCACAAACTGTGAGATCATGACCTGAGCCGAAATCAAGAGTCAGATGGGCACTTAACCGACTGAGCCGCCCAGGTGCCCCCCAGCCAAAGAACATTTTAAAGGCTTATCTGATTAAATCAACCCACTCAGGGGCACCTGGGTGGCTCAGTCGGTTGAGCATCCTACTTCAGCTCAGCTCATGGTCTCGCGGTTCACGGGTTCGAGCCCCACATCAGGCTCTGTGGTGACAGCTCAGAGCCTGGAACCTGCTTCAGATTCTGTCTCCCTCTCTCTCTCTGCCCTTCCTCTGCTCACACTCTCTCAAAAAAAAATAAATAAACATTAAAAAAAAGAAATTAAGCCCACTCAGACAATCCAGGCTAAGCTCCCTACTTCAGAATCTATAATTACATCCGCAAAGTCCCTTTTGCCATGTAACCTCATATATATTCCCAGGTCCCAGGAATTGGGCTGTGGACGTCTTTGGGGGACGATTATTCTGCCCTCCACACCCCTCCTGGGGGAGAAAGCTCCCAGAACTAGGAGTTTCGGGCCCAGGGCTCCTGGGTCCTAGAAACTCAGGGCAGGGATTCCTTCCGAGCCTCGATTTCTTCATCTGTGGAACAGGAACACACCAGGACTTACATCCAAGGACCACGGTGAAGAGCAAATACGTTTATTCACGTGAAGAGCTTATCGGTGCCCAGCTCGCAGTATTGTCACTCTTGTGAGAACGAGCGCAGGGCCCACAGGGAGAGGGACAGGGCTGGCCCCAGGGTCTGGGATCTGGTCTTCAATTTGACAGACTCAGAAACTGGATTTTCTGGTCGCCCAGCTAGTCGAAGTGTGGGAGCGAGGAGTCCCCTCTGGCCCCACTAGTTCCAAAATCCTCTGTCCAGCAGGCGGTGCCGGCCTCTGAGAGGTCACACAGACTCCATCCCTGCCACCTCCTGCAGGGGCAGCCCAGGACAAGCGTCCCTCTGGGTCACGGCGGGCGGGAGGGAAAAACCTTCGATTCACACGTGATGCTTTTTAGGGACTCAGCCTCCTTAAGCCTTGGGAAAGGAGAAGCTCTCTGATGCGTGCAAAGTGCGTGCACGGACCTTGTGGCATCTCCCCGCCACAGCAGCCCTCTGAGGTAGGAACGAAAGATTCCCATGTCACAGATGAGGCTGCTGAGGCCCGAAGAGGATCGGGGAGAAGGTGTCAACTCACGATGTTCTAGGCACTATGCCTGGTGCCTTCTTTCCGCTCACCACCATCACAAGCCTCCTCCCCCCCCACAAACCCAAGTTATTTTCCTCATTTCTTGGGGAGAAAATAGCTCAGAGAGGAGAGATCTGCCGAAGCTCCGTATCTGGAAAAGGGCAAGGCCAGGAAACCCTTTCCTTCCCCATTGGGTACGGTTCCCTAGAGGGCAGAACCTACGGTCTGGCGATCGTGAGCACCTCGGAGAGAGTGCCGTCTCTCCACTCGGGGCAGAGCCCCCCCCTGGTTGCCCGCCGGTGCCCGCGGTCCCCTGTTGAGTGGGACACACAAATCTGTTTGGTGCTGTCCCCACCTGGTGTGACCAGCCTGAAAAGAACAGCGGGGAGCGGGTGGGGTGGGCATAACCCTCTCCACAGCAGAAGTCGTGGGTTCTGGTGCCATCGAGGCTCTGCCGAAATCTTCTAGTTTCCCGTCACCATGGCAACACGAGCAGCTCCATCCCTCTCGCGTGCGAACAGAGCTGCTCCCCACGCCACCCTGTTGTCCCGAGCCCCCTCAAAGGCCCTTAGAATTCTCTAAGATTCTGGATTCGATCAACTGCCACCAAGGCCTGCATTAGTTTTGTCATTTTCACTTTTCCCATCCGCTGAGTCACTGAGCCCTGCTCTGGATTAGCGTGGTTATTCACCAGAACATTCGGGCCCGCTGGTTGCCATGGACACCTCCCAGCCTGCTTCATCACCTGTTAGTTTCTCAGCAAGGCTGGCTGTGAGTGCGGGTACCACTGCCCCTTATCCAGGCCCCAACGGGCATCAAAACTCCCCCGAACAAGGAGGGGCCATGATGACGCATGAACGAGAGCTGAATCTCTAATGCCAACTGCGGAAAAATCAAAAAGAGCCTAGAGCTAGTCACATCCGTCCCAACCAGGTCAAGGTGGCAACTCATCAAAGGAGTCAACGAGCACGCTATTTGGTTTTCTGGCACATCTTGGGCAAACTCTTTAGTCTCCTTGCTAACCATTTTAAGATGCAGTTTTAGGGATGCCTGGGTGGCTCAGTCGGTTAGGCGTCCGACTTCGGCTCAGGTCATGATCTCGCGGTTCGTGGGTTCGAGCCGCGCGTCGGGCTCCGTGCTGACAGCTCCGAGCCCGGAGCCTGCTTTGGATTCTGGGTCTCCCTCGCTCTCCGCCCCTCCCCCTCCCCCTCCCCTCCCCTGCTCATGCTTTATCTCTGTGTCTCTCTCAAAAATACACATTTAAAAAACTTTCTTTAAGATGTATTTTTACACTGAAAAGTGGTGAATGCATTGTGCAGATTGCTCTCTCCCCTTGAAAACAAAAGGAGGGGAGCCCCCAAGTGCAGGAGCAGGAAGGAAGCGGCCCTGGGGAGGGGGTGCCAAGAGGCAGGAGAGGAGCGGCGGGCTGACTCCAGCCAGCACAGAGGGCACAGAGGGGGGTGCACACTCGGGGTTTTCCAGGCAAAGGAGGTGACGCGGCAACCAGGATGCACCCCCCAGGCAGAGCGCGGGGCCAGCGGCCCACGGCCCATTGCCCCTGATAACCGCCTCACGTCCTGTTTGCAGAGCCCGGCGGCGGGGACAGGGGATCGATACATCACTCCACGGCCCCACGCTCCTGCTCGGCAAACACCGATGAATGCTGAGACACGCTTGCCCCGAATCTGAGGTCACTGAGGGCAGCCGCCTCATCGACACCCCGGTGGGACGTAGTCAGAGGGGGGATGCACGCCAGGACTCTGAACCCAAGGACTGGGGGGGCACTGTTCCCGACCCCAGGGAACCTGTCTCCTGCCTGCCCTCAGGCCCCGCTGAGGAACTGCACCTGCCCCCACCGCTCTGAGGTCAACTCCCCTCCCTTCCCTCTTGCGATGACTGATTGAATGACAGGGTAGGGCAGGGGTGATGTGCCTGGGCCCACCCCCTTTTGTCCCGCTGCGGGGGGAGGCTGACCTCATGGGGGTTTGGGAGGGGCCTCGAGGGCTTTAAAAGGCAGGCCTGGCGCACCTAGCACAGCAGAGCGCTGAAAGGAACTAGGCCGGCTCAGCATCACTGACCTCCCAGCTCTGCAGGTGAGAACACCCGGGAGGGGAGTGGAGAGGCGGGGAGAGGGCTGAGGGGACGTCTCCCTGCACCAAGGGACCCAGGAGGGGAGTGGAGAGACAGGGAGAGGGCTGAGGGGACTTCTCCCTGCACCAAGGGACCAGGCTCAGGCCTCGGTGTCTCCAGGGCCGCCACCCTCCTCTTCCTCTTCGCTCAGGGCCGGAGTAGGTCTCAGCTCTAGAACCCACCCTTTCCTCTCCTGCGGCGTCCGCCAGGGCCCTGCCCCGCTCCTCTGCCTCCATGCTCACCCCAGTCCTGCAAGGTGAGAAGGACAAAGGCTATTTATTCTCCCATCTCCGGGTGAAAAAACGGAAGCCCAGAAGGAGAAGTGACTGGCCAGAGGCACACCAGTTATGGGGCAGGGTTGGAACTGGAACCCAGCACTTCTGGATTCCATCCCAAGCTCTTTCCCACACCCGCACTGTCTGAAAGAACTTTTCAGATGACGGGGACTCTATCTGCAGCGTCCATTATGGCACCCACCAGCCAAAGGTGCACGGGAAAGGCGGCTAGTTCAGAGGAGGAGGTTTTAATTTTAATTAATTTAATTAATTTAAATGTAAAGAGCGGTACGTGGCTAGTAGCTACCACGTTGGACAACGCACGCGGCTAACCTTGCTTCTTAGCAGCAAGAAATCTTTCTCCTCAAGGGAAATCGAACGGAGAGCCCCACTATGCAAAACAGATTAAAAACAGTATTTTATTCACACAAATGTGTGCCTCGAAAGTAACATTTTTATACTTTACTTCTGACGAAGCCGACCAGAACAGTGAGGCAGAAAGAACACGAGAGCTTGAGAATGGAACTTCAGATTTGAATTTTACACTCATTCGAGGATCCAGTTTATATCTGTATGATGGTTTCCCCAAACTCAGCTCACACAGGCGCAGAGGTGAAGTGGCGACGGCTTAATTTTTTTTCATTTTTTAAAAAAATTTTTGAATGTTTTTATTTTACTATTGAGAGACAGAGAGACAGAGCACGAGCATGGGAGGGGCAGAGAGAGGGAGACACACAGACTCCAAAGGAGACTCCAGGCTCTGAGCTCTCAGCACAGAGTCCGACGCGGGGCTCAAATCCACACACTGCGAGATCATGACCTGAGCCGAAGTCAGAGACCTGACTGACTGAGCCACCCAGGCGCCCCTTTTAAGTTTACTTATTTTTGAGAGAGAGAGAGAGCAAGCGGGGAAGCGGCAGAGAGAGAGGAGACAGAGACTCCCGAGCAGGCTCCGTGCTACCAGCGCAGAGCCCCATCCATGCAGGGCTCAAACTCACAAACCATGACACCATGAAAAATCGAGAAGAGTCAGATGCTCAACCAACTGAGCCACCCAGGCGCCCCCACGATAGCTTAAGTTTTAACTGCCTAATTACAATCACACAATATTCCTCTTAAGCCAAAACGGCAGAACCTTCCTTCCGAGGGATGCACAGATTCGGTGTCACCCGACCACACAGTGAATACGCTAGGGGTCTCTCTCCAAAGAGCTACCATACCGCGCAGTCTGTACTGCGCCCTCTGGTGTTACTATTTAAAAGTTCACGTTAGAGGCGCCTGGGTGGCTCAGTCAGCTGAGCACCTGACTCTGGATTTCGGCTCAGGTCATGATCCCAGGGCTGTGGGATGGAGCCCTGCATTGGGCTTCATGCTTAGCATGGAGCCTGCTAAAGATTCTCTCTCTCTTCCCCCCTTTCTGTCCCTCTCCCCTGCTCATTCTCTCTCTCTCTCTCTCTCTCTCTCTCTCTAAAATTAAAAAAATAAATTTGGTGGTACCTGGGAGGCTCAGTCAGTTAAGTGTTCAACCTCAGCTCAGGTCATGAGCTCACGGTTCACGCATTTGAGGCCTGCGTCGGCCTCTGTGCGGACAGCTCAGAGCCCGGAGCCTGCTTGGGATTCTGTGTCTCCCTCTCTCTCTGCCCCTCCGATTCTCATACTCTCTCTCTCTCTCTCTCAAAAATAAATGTTAAAAAAAACTTTAAATAAAAAAATAAAAGTGCACTTTAAATTATGAGGTATAAACATCTACAGAGCCACTCACGTGGCCTCAGATTCTGCAGGAATTTGGAAACCATTGCTCCAGGTTGTAAATTCCTCCGAGAGAAGGCAGTGCTGTAATGAGGGTAGGAGAGGAGGGAAGGGGCAGGGCTTGGGAGCTGCGGGGGCCGGGTGGGGGCGCTGGCAGGAACTGGAGGAGCGAACTGAGGAACAGTCCACAACCCCACACGGCACTGCACCTGCCAGCAGGGAGGCACCTAGAGTCCATCCGGTCCGGGCCCCTGCCTTTGGGCACCTAGACGGGCCCCACCTCTCAGCTCCGCCCCTCTTTCCTTTGCAGACAAGATGCAGCGACTGTGCGTGTGCGTGCTGATCTTGGCACTGGCTCTGGCCACCTTCTCTGAAGCTTCTTGGAAGCCCCGCTCCCAGCTGCAGGACGCACCCTCGGGTCCGGCGGCCGACAGGGGCCTGGAGCCACATGGGCTGGACCGGCCGGGCCCAGCCTCCCACCACCGACGGCAGCTAGGGCTCCAGGGTCCCCCACAGCTGGTGGCAGGTAGGAGCCGTGTCGGCCGTCCCTGCTTGCCTCACCCAGCCAGGGTTGGCGATTTCCTTCTAGTGGCTAGACGTCCTTCCCCTGTGCTCACACCCTCTCCCGCTCTGGCCCTCAGACCTGTCCAAGAAGCAGGGGCCGTGGCTGGAGGAAGAAGAAGCAGCATACGGATGGATGGACTTTGGCCGCCGCAGTGCAGAGGACGGGGACCGACATCCCTAGAACGGAGCTTCAGAGCCCAGCCCTCTCCCGGCCCAGCCCAGCCCCATGAAAAAACAATCAAAATAAACTAGCTTCCAACGGATCACATTGTGTCAAGTGTGGGGCAGGAGAGGGGAGTTGGTGGGGACAGGGTTGAGGCGGCAGAGAGAACTGAGAACCCTCTTGGGGGTGGGGACCCGTGACTCATTCTTCTCGGCCTCCCCAGAGCCTAACACTGAATGCGAATCTACTCGTGCAGGTGGAAGACGGTGATAGGGTCGCAACCAGAGTTGCCTCCGATGTGCACCTCCGGTGCCTCCTGTTGCACTCAGAATAAAACCTAAACTCCTTGCCAAAGCCTTGAGTCCCCCTGCGGTCCCCATGGCAGGTGCCGAGTGCCTTCCTCCTCTCTCCCTTTCCCTCACACAGTGCACCATGCTCGTTCCTCCTCAGAAAACTTTGTCCTTGCTGTTCCCTGTGCCTGGAAGACTTTTCCCCGGGGCATAAACATGGCTGGCTCCCCTTTTTCTCCCTAGGTCACACCCTGTCATTGTTTGGGGTCTTATTGTCTGCCTCCCCCAGTTAGAACGGAGACTCTGTAAGAGTGGGGACCACACGTCCCTCCTCCCTGCTGTGTCCGCGGTTCCTAGAACAGGGAGTATCCCACAACTACTTGTCAGCTGGGCGGACCAGCGGCAGGCACAGGCGCTGTTCGCGTTTCGCCCGTATTCCCTGGCTGTTCTGAGCCTGTCGGCAGCATCCTTCCACAAGCACCCTCCACTGGAGGACAAATACCTTGTTCCCTCATCCCTTGGGCGGGATCATTCTGTCTCCCAGAATTCCCCTGCAGGACCGAGCCCCACTCCCCCACCCCCCCAGCAGCAATGTACTCAAGGATATCCCTTGTTGACTCGCCTCCCTTCCCCAGCTCACGCCCTCACGGTCCCCCTTGAGATCACCACCCACAGAAACCCCTCCCACTCAAATCCTCATCTCCAATTCTGCCTCGGGGCAGGGCAGGGGCCGGGAGGGGCACTCATCTGAAAACAGGGTTGTAGAAAGCAACACTCTCGTCTTGGGATCCTTCGGCCCCTTGGCAGGGCGCCGGTGGCCGCCGGAGGGCTGTGGCAGCCCCGTTACTGAGATCCTCCTCCTGGTGAACCGGGATGGGGTACAGGTGGGAGAAGGCGCACCGGCTTATGCAGCTGCTCCGGCGTTTGAGAGAGAAGAGGGATGATGCTCTGGGCTGTGGCGTTGGTTGGCTACCGTCAATCACCAGAGACTCTCTGGAGGAAGAAAACGTTAGGCTCAGGTTAGCCAACCGTTAAGTCCAGCCCAAGATCGGAATGTGAGACTGCAGGTAACAAAGGAAGCTGAAAGTGGAACCCCAGCAAGTCGCCCCCGTTGGAAGTCCTAGAACAAGGGGCGTCTGGGTGGCTCAGTCGGTCAAGCGTCCGACTCCTGGTTTTGGCTCAGGTCAGGAGCTCACGGTTCCTAGGTTCGAGCCCCTGGTCCAGCTCTGTGCTGACAGTGCGGAGCCTGCTTGGGATTTCTCTTTCTACCTCTCTCTCTGCCCCTTCCCACCGCTCTCTCTTTCTCTCTCTCAAAAATAAATAAATACACTTTTTTAAAAAATTTTTTAACGTTTATTTATTTTTGAGAGACATAGAGACAGAGTATGAGTGGGGGAAGGGCAGAGAGAGGGAGATGCAGAATCCGAAGCCGGCTCCAGGCTCTGAGCCATCAGCACAGAGCCCGACGCGGGGCTCGAACTCACAGACCATGAGATCATGACCTGAGCTGAAGTCGGCCGCTTAACCGACTGAGCCACCCAGGTGCCCCCACTTTTTTTTTTAAGTCCTAGAATGAAAGGCATGAGACCACGACACCTTGCATGGGACATCTGAGAAGATACCCTTAAGAATTTTGAACTCCTGGGGCGTCTGGGTGGCTCATTCAGTTAAGCGTCCGACTCTCGGTTTGGGCTCAGGTCATGATCTCATGGTTTGTGAGTTCAAGCCCCACATTGGGCTCTGTGCTGACAGCGCAGAGCCTGCTTCGGCTCTTGTCTCCCTCTCTCTGCCCCTCCCCCATGCTCTCTCTCAAAAACAAATAAACATAAAAAAAAAAAAGAATGTTGAGCTCCCATGTTTCCAGGAATCTTCTGGGCTGGAGGAAGCGCCTCCACCTTACCAGAGGAAAGCAGGTTCCCCTTCCCTGGAGACCGTGCAAAGGCCTCCTTTAGGCAGATCCCTTACAAACTGATGCTTCTCAAGTCCCCTCTCCCCCCCCACCCTCCGCCCTGCCTCCTTTCAGGGTTTCCAAGCCAAAAACTAGAGTCAAGTCTTAGGATGTGGAGAAGCACTGTCCTAAGTATGGGGGAAAGGGATTGCTTATTTAGCCAAAGTCCCGCAGGACCTGAAGAAGCTGGATGACAAGTAGCAGCAGGAGCCAGGAGAGAACGCACCGGAGGGGATTTTCAAGGCTGGCGGACCAAGGAGGCGGGCTGGAGAACGGCCCAAGGCCTGGGGAGGGAGAGCGTGTTGACCCGGGAGAGGAGGGCAGCCTCCCGTGACTCGGGGTTTCATCCCCTGGCGAGGACACCCAGAGCCAGTCCTAATGCCTTGCCGGGAACGACTCCCTGAAGCCTGGACAAAGCAGTGGTCTGTAGCAGCGGAGCGGAAGCGCCCGAATTGTCCCAGCAGAGGACAGAGGCAGGAGTCGAAAGACAGGCAGGCATGCTAGAACGAATTGTCATGGAAGACAAGAGCGCGCATCACATATGAAGGTCCTGCAAGGGCCCAGAGAACAGTCCTTTGCCCGAGGACGTGAGGAATGAGTTAGCGAGTTAGCGAGGACAAATAAGCATTGTTGAGAAGCTCAGCGGGGGCTGTCCGCTGCCGGCTGGCCGGGGTTGATGTAGGAGATGCTACCACGGACAGCGGCTACTGAGCGTCAACGGGGATGACAGGAGCGCAAGACTGAGGGGAACAGGTGGCAGCACTTAACCGTCAGAGGCAAGATGTAGGTAATTCCCATAATGAGGAGCAAGACCAGGAGGCCTTTAACCCACTGGATTTGAGGAGGCGACTAATAGACCTCAGGTGTCCCTAAACCTGGGGGATATATGGGTGGCCAAGAGGGTATTGTGTGCCCTAAAGAAGTAGAACAGGGGCACCTGGGTGGCTCAGTCGGTTAAGCGGCCAACTTCAGCTCAGGTCATGATCTCGCGGTCTGTGGGTTCGAGCCCCGCATCGAGCTCTGTGCTGACGGCTCAGAGCCTGGAGCCTGCTTCAGATTCTGTGTCCCTCTCTCTCTGCCCTTCCCCTGCTCACGTGCTGTCTCTCTGTCAAAAATGAATAAATTAAAAAAAAAATTTTTTTTTAAAAAGAAGTAGAACAGATCAAGAGGAAACGAGCCAAAGACTGACCTCGGCTGCCAAAACGGAAAATCACGATCCGTCGTCTGGTTTACGAATCTGCATCGGGTCTCAGAAGCAGCCATTCGTCCACGTCCCTGCACACTGGAGAGGAGGGACACTCAGATATTTCCAAAGCTGGTGTGTATGGGCCTGAGCTGACACACCAGAGGACCCCAAATGCCATCACGTCTCCATCCACGTCAAAGAGAGAGCGCAAGGAGCCCAGGTGGTGTGTGGTAGAGTCCGCCTCACGGCGATCCAGCAGGTCCTCGGACACACCCGCGGTCATCCTGGTCCCGAGCGCACGATAGGGACGGATGTATTTAGCAGCTGGCATGAATTCCCCGTCGTGGAAGCAAGCGCCATCGTGGTGAGGAAGATCAACTAAAGCTGGCCTCCTACTCGCCGCACATTTTCGGGGGAACGGCAGAGGCCGGCGCCATCCTTCAAGCCTGCAAGGCTGCTGGACTCCATCCCACGACCATTCGATTCATAGGCACGACCCCCGAGGAAACCAGATGGCCTATTGCCATCGTGGTTAACACTGCAACCTTCCCGGTGACAACCCAACTGCAGCAGCGGCGCCAGCCCTGGTGGCTCTACTGGGAGAGACCGCACAGCCTGTGCTACTTGACACGCTGCTGTCATTCAGTAGTCCAGGGCAAACCTTACCTCTACTGCTGAAAAAAAGAGGCACAGGGCTTGCTAGGATTCTTTGGGTTTTGGAATCAACCCTACCATACTTGGAAATACTGCCCCAACCCATTTATCGAGTGAATCAGAAGGCCTGCCAGTGGAGCCCAGATCAAGAGAGAATTCTCGGAGGGCACCTGGTGGCTCAGTCGGTTACGTGTCTGACTTCGGCTCAGGTCATGATCTCACGGCTCATGGGTTCAAGCCCCACATCAGGCTCTGCGCTGACAGCTCTCTCTCTTTCTCTCTCTCTCTCTGCCCCTCCCCTACTCCCACTCTCTCAAAAAAAAAAAAAAAATGAATGCACAGTAAGAACATATTTTTAAAAAGAAAGAATTCTCGGGCCAGTCCAGGCAGCCCTGCTGATGAACCATACGACCCGGAAGACCCCACAGTGCTAGAAGTATCCGTGGCGGACAAGGATACCATACAAAGTCTCTGGCAAGTCCCCATAAGAGAATCGCATTGCAGACCCCGAGGCCTGGCAAATTTTCTCTAAAAGAGCCAAATAGGAAATACTTTAGGCGTTGCAGGCCAAGAGGCAAATTCAAGGAAACGGCATAGGCATTCAAATAACCACATAAAGTGTAGCCATTTAGGGGCGCCTGGCTGGCTCATTTCACATGTGACTCTTGATCTCGGGGTCATGAGTTTGAGCCCCATGTGGAGTATAGAGATTACTTTTTAAAACTTAAAAAATCAGGTGTAGCCATTTAAAAATATCCATTCCAGGGGCGCCTGGGTGGCTCAGTCGGTGAAGCCTCCGACTCTTGATTTCGGCTCAGGTCATGATCTCAACATTCGTTGAGTTCAAGCCCCACGTTGGGCTCTGCGCTGACAGTGCAAAGCCTGCTTGGGATTCTCTCTCTCTCTCTCTCTCTCTCTCTCTCTCTCTCCCACTCTCTGTGCTCCTCTCTTGCTCCTGCTCTCTCTCAAAATGAATAAACTTTTAAAAATATCACCCATTCCAGTAGGTGCTGTCCATATTCCACTGGAAGCATCGGAGTTCTGTGCCAGGGGGCTTTCCTCACCCGTGCACAGGGCACGGACCACAGCATGGTAATGCCCCCAAGACTGCCAGTGACAAACGTCAGTTGGGCGGTGCATGCCGGGCTTCCTCACCCTTCGGGCAGGGTCCACTTCGGTGGGTCCCGAACTTTAACAAGCGTGTGCCTTCCCCGGGGTCCTTGTTACCATGGAGGTCCTGACTCATAGGTCTGGGGTGGGGCCTGAGAATCTGCATTTCTGACAAACTCCCAGGAGATGTGGGTGCCGCTGCTCCACAGCCCACGCCTGAGACGCAAAAGGCTACATTGCTTCCCAGAGTTCCCTGCAGGACTGTCTCGGGGCCTAGCGCTCCCTTTCATTGGCTTCCTTCGGTTCTCAATGCCCCGCTGCCCCAAAGCGTGATTCCTGGATCATCTTCCAGACAAACCGCTTGTTTTCAAACGCCGCTCCAGGTCGGATTCCAGGTCTGAGGGACATTTACCCAAGACAGCGGGGGCTTCTCGCCCGCGCCTTTCCCCTCACAGGCAGGGCGCTGGGCCAGAATCCCTGGAGCCGAAAAACAGGGAAAGGAGCCTGTCTGACTGTGAGCTCCAGAGGCCTGAGGGTTTGGGTTCACATCCCAGGTCTGCAGCCAGCTGTTAGACCCGCCTGGGCCCGTTTCGTCCCCTAACAACCGTTTACCAGATCACCCACCACCCCACAGGGGTTGTTGACATGACTAAGTAAAGTAGTTAGTAAAAGTCCGGGGCACACACATGCACGCGTGCTCCCAGAGAAAGACGCCCGAGTCCAGCCCGAGTAAGTGGGCACGTCCTTTATTTCCTGCAGCAGCAGGTGCGCAGGCTGACGAGCAGCAGGAGAGCGAGCAGCATAGCAGGGAACAGGGCCAGGCCGAAGTGGGGGCAGGAGGAGCCCCTGACTCCAGCTGTTTAGGAGTGGAGAGTGGGAAAGGGCCGACCGTCTAGAATGAAGAAAAGAGAGGCACAAGGCACTGAGGGGAGGACAGGGGGGAGGGAGCGACAGGCAGGGAGCCTGGACACACGGGCCACAGGCAGGGAGATGGGGGGAGGCCTCCAGTGGGCAGAGGGACCCCTCACCCACACATAGAGATACTCTTGGTTCCCAAGAGTAGCTAGGGACTGAGAAGAAAGGACCAAGAACGGAGAGAGAAGGCCATGTCCCTAAAAGTCAGCAAGGACTCGGGGGCCACCCTTAACTTGGGGGGTGTCAACGGCATGTTGTTAGAACGTTAGTCAGAACACTTTCCTACACCAAGGTCTGAGCCCTGCCCCCAGCTCAGAGCCAGGTCTGGCAGCGGAAGGGCCTCCCCTCAGGCACCCTGCATCCCCCTGGGCTACCATGTGACCCGGGGCCAGCAACCTGAACTAGCTTTTGCACCAGCTGCAGAACGAGGCTCCCCTATCTCCGCGAAGGGTCAAGGCTTGGGTCTTCAAGCCCCAGCCCAGGTTCATGAGGACAGAAAGCAGGCCGGTGACAGACAGGGGGGTCTTGTTTCGGAGGATGGGAAGGAGGGTCGGGGGTAGGTGGGACTTGGCTGGGCAGCTGAAGGAGGGGCCTCAGGCTGACTGTGGGGCCTCTGCAGGCTGCTGGGAACAGCAAAGCCTGGAAGAGAAGGGGAGTGGATGCTAACCGAGCGCTCGGACAGCAGGCGGGGGCCAAGGCCTTGTCGCCATGCCAGAAAGACAGCCGCAGTTGACAGTTTTGCAGGCTGCCCACTGGCTGGCCAAAGAGGTCGCCGTTCAGTTTACAAACTGCACAACCTTACATGGCGACCCTGATGAGGCTGCCCAGCAGTGACCGAACGGCCATTGGAGTGGGGGCAGGCCACAGACGATGGTGAGGCTACAAACTTCACGGCTGATGAACAGGCCAGGCAGGCACCAGGACGGCATCAGAGGCGAGGGACGGGCCAGGCAAAGTCATTCTGGCATAGTAGTGAGCAGAGCAGGCTCAGACCCACTCCAGCTATGTGACCTTGAACGAGTTACTTTCGCTTTCCGAACCTCAGTGTTCCCACCTAACAGAGGGGACTGGTAACAGCTTCCTACAGGAGCTCGAGAACTAAAGGAAACGATGCCAGTCACGAAACCACCTTTGGGGTCTCTGTGAGCTCCTTGAAGGCGGGGCTCACACTCAGCAGGTGCGGCTCCCCAGACTTTGGGGCTTCCAGCTGGGGAGAGGAGACCCTGACCCACCCGCCAGCACCCTGGAGGAGACCCAGCCCGTCTTCAGACTCACCCAGGGCACTGGTCCACCTGCGACCGTTGCTGGCAGAGGCCTTTGTCCCAGTGGCCTGGGTGGCCCCAGAACACCCCTCTTCCTCCCAGGCCCTGGGAGGGTGGTTGGCCCAGTCCTCCTCCAGCCTCGGAAAGGGCTGGGTCATGCGCCCTGGGCTGCTGCTCCGATCTCACTCCCTGTATCTGTTGCTGCCCCTGCTGCAGGGCTGGGGACCCTTGGGGATCAGGTGGCAGAGTGGGAGTCAGGGAGAAGGGGGCAGCAGAGACCGGAAGCTGAGGCATAGTGGGGGCTGCAGTCCTGGTCTTGACCTTCAGCCCAGCCCCCCAGGAGCAAAAGATCTCCCCCCAGAGGCAGAGATCTGGAATCTTAAGCAAATTCCATATATAAGCCCTGGGACCATAGTTCCTACTGAAGGAACCTGGAGGTGCCTACGCAAATGATATGCAAATTCCATGCAAATCTCACACTGCGGGAGGCCAACCTGGGGTAAGTGAGCGCTTGGGGGGTTTCTTCATTGATGATCTGTAGCTGGTCTGGCAGGCTGGAGGGAGGCCCCTGCGGGAGCACTCACCTTTCTGGAGCATCTTCTGTCTCAGTTGCTGACTATAACGCGCATCCTGCCAGTTCACCAGCCGCTGGAGAACTGGCTTCATGTTTAGGCACGAGGGGTGCTCCAAGCCGCTGGGGCCGAGGTCACCATGTTCCTCTGTGTTGCCTCATCCAGCTCCGGCTCCACCTCCTCCCAGGCCTCGGCCTCCTCAGACGCTGCTCTGCCTCTTCTGTCGCCCCCTCCGCAGCTGACGCCACCACTTCTGTGGCCCCCAGCTCCTCCACAGGTGCCAAATCCTCTGCTGTCAGCAACCCCTTCCCAGCCTCTGACCCCTGGTCCTGCTCTCGCAGCTCACTGCAGCACAGCCTGTGTCTGGGCGGGGAGACAGGGAAAATCTGTGACGCCTGAGAGCCGACCCCAGGCAGAGCCCCCGGCCCCCTCTTCCCCCTGCCCCTAGGACAGCTCCAGCCACCAGGGCTGAGGAGCTCTCCTGCTCTCTATCCCAGTCTACACATAGACCCTACGGCTACTTCCCAGTTCTGTCCCAGCCAGGGGAAAAGGGAACTGGGTACCAGCCTCAAGGCTTCAAACACGCAGCCCAGGCGCCAGGTAGGAAGGGGGGTGTGTTTATGAGGAAGAGGGAGGCACAGTGTTTGTCCCTGAGGAGCTCAGGTCTGGCTGTGAGATGCAGACACAGGACATATCGGATAGACTCATGTCATTCCCCTCCTCCCCAGGCCTGGCCTTCCTTCCTCCTGGGTTCCTCAGCTTCCCTGCTGGCTCCACGGGTCCCTAGGTCCCTGGCATAGGAACTGCTCCCTAAGTTCTGTCAGAAAGCCTCAAGTGTCTTTCCTCCTCCTCACCTCCCTGCCTCTAGCCCAGACCCCGTCTTAACTGGTCTCCCTGCCTGGATTGCCGCCCTTCCGGGTCATTCTGCACACAGCCCAAAGAAGTTTTCTAAAACCAAATCTGACCACCGCGCCCTCTGCTTAAAACCCCGAGCTTCCCATTGGCCAAAGGGTAACCTCAACCCCCTGCCCCCCACCCCAGCCCCAGTGTCTGAGCCTTCCCTCCGGGTGTCTTGTGATTGCCTCTGGGCCTCTCCGCACCCTGTCTGGGCTTTGTTTGCCCTTCCGTGCCTGGCCAAGCCCCGCTTGCCCTGCAGAGGTCTTAGCTCCGCAGACCGCGTAAGGCAGGAGTGGGTGCCACAGCCGAGACCCCCAGTGCGCCCATTACACTCGCTCCGTCAGAGCCCGGCCTGTGCACTGGGGGGATTTCCTCGCCCATCACTTTCCCCGTTGGACTTGAGCGCCATGTGTGCTGGGACCAGGTCTGTAGACTGATCGCCCAGGGCCTTGCTCTGTGTCAGTCAACATTTACTGAAAAGAAAACCGAGGGAGGAAGACGAATCCTGCAGACCCAGAGCCCTCCGCGGGAGCTGAGGGGGTGGGGTGGACAGAGGCATCGGGAGGGCCAGACTGGTTCCCCATAGGCCAAGGGAGCCGGCGCCGACCATCTGTCCCCGCTTGTCCCCAGCCGAGGCCAGCCAGCAGATGGCTGAGCTGTCAGAGGTGCTGGCGCTCAGGATGGAGAACCAGGACCAGCAGCAGAGGGAGGTCACCCAGCTGCAGGCCCAGGTCCTGACACTGCAGCAACGCTGCCAGTCAGTGCGTCGGGGCGTGCCCAGGGTTCCCTCCTGTCATGGCCCAGAACACCCAAGCCCCCTCCTCCCTGTCCTCGCCTCATGGGGCACCTCAGCTCGGCCAGGCCCCAGACCCCTCTCTGCATCAGTGTCCAAGTCGGAGGGGACCTCAGAGAGCCCTCATTCTGCCCCCTCGTAAGATCATGACTTGAGCCGAAATCAAGAGTCAGATCCTTAACCAACTGAGTCACCCAGGTGCCACTATAGGTTTGTATTTTTAAATGTTCTTTTAAAAATTTTTTTGTTTTATTTATTTTTGTGAGAGAGAGCACAAGCGGGGGAATTACAGAGAGAAAGGGAGACACAGATCCGAAGCAGGCTCCAGGTTCTGAGCTATCAGCACAGAGCCCAACATAGGGCTTAAACCCACGAACAGTGAGATCATGACCCGAGCCAGAGTCAAATGCTTAACCACCTGAGCCACCCAGGTGCCCTGCTGATAGAACATTTAAAAATAGGGACACCTGGGTGGCTCAGTTGGTTAAGCATCAGACTTGGCTCAGGTCAAGATCTCATGGTTTGCGGGTTCGGGCTCCACGCTTGGGATTCTCTCTCTCCCTCTCTCTCTTTCTGCCCCTCCCCCACTCTCTCTCTCAAAATAAATAAAATTAAAAATAAATAAATAAATGTTCTAGTACCCATAGTTTATTCTATTTATATTTTGTTTTATTTTATATATGAGAGAGAGAGAGAGAGAGAGACAAGGCATGAGCAGTGGAGGGGCAGAGAGAGAGGGAGAGAAAGTGCCAAGAAGGCTCCTTGCTGTCAGCACAGAGCCCAATGTGGGGCTCAAACCCACGAACCATGAGATCATGACTTGAGCCAAAACCAAGAGTCAGTGGCTTAACTGACTAAGCCACCCAGGCACCCCACCCTGAAATTAGTTTTAATAATATATTTTATTTAGGGGTGCCTGCCCGGCTCAGCCAGTAGAGCATCTGACTCTTATTTTGGCACAGGTCATGATCCCAGGGTCATGGGATTAAGTCCCAAGGGGGATTCTGTGCCGGACTGATCCCTGATCCTGGAGCCTGCTTAAAATTCCCTCTCCCTCTCATCCTGCCCCTCCTCCACTCATGCTCACGTGCATATGTGCGTGTGCTCTCGCTCTCTGTCAAAATAAATAAATAAACATTTAAAATAATAATAATAGCAAGGCTTGGGTGGCTCAGTCGGTTAAGGTCCAACTTTGGCTCAGGTCATGATCTTATGGTTTGTGGGTTCGAGCCCTGTGTCAGGTTCTGGGTTGACAGCTCAGAGCCTGGAGCCTGCTTCAGATTCTGTGTCTCGGTGTCTCTCTATCCCGCCTCTGCTCATGCTCTGTCTCTCTCAAAAATAAACAAACATTTTAAAACAATAATAATAATAATATTTTATTTAATCCAATATCTCCAAAATATTATCATTTTCACATGTAATCAACATAAAAAATTATTAATGAGATTATATCTTACATTTTTTATAATGAATCGAGTGCATTCGATTCTTATAGCACGTCAAACTTGAGACTCGAATTCATCCTTCTCTTTATTTTCCTAAATATAATTTGTTTTTTTTCCCCTGTATACCTTTAAATTTTTTCTCTTCATCACTGGATTTCATCAATTTGGTCATGATGTGTCTTAGCGGGATTTTTCTTTTATCCTTCTTGGGGCTGACTGGAGCTTCTTAGATTTGAAAGTGTAGAGCTTTGATCAAAATTTGGAAAATTTTCAACTCATTTCTTTTTTTAATATTTATTTTTATTTTGGCGGGGGAAGAGCACCAGTGGGGGAGGGGCAGAGAGAGGGAGACAGGATCTGAAGCAGGTTCTGTACTGGCAGGCTGACAGCAAAGAGCCCAATGTGCGGCTAGAACTCATGAACCAGGAGATCACGACCTGAGCCGAAGTTGGATGCTCAGCTGACTGAGCCACCCAGGTGCCCCATCAACTTTTATTTCTTTAAATATTTTTTCTGAGCCCCACTTCTGGGATTTCAATTACATGTATGTTAGACCCCTTGATACTAAACCACAGTCATTTCAGTTGTTGCGATTGGTCTATCTTCAAGTCCGCTGATTTTTTTTAAGACATTATTTTTCAGGAATCTCTACACCCAACATGAGACTCAAACTTAAAACTGCAAGATCAGGAGTCACATACTCTACTGACTAAGCCAGCCAGGTACCCCTCCACTGACCTTTTTAAACCTCTTTTTAAGTCCTTCAGGAACTTTTCCTTTCTAATCATGTATTTTCCAGCTCCAGGCATTCTAGTTGGTCCTCATTTGCATCTTCCATTTCTCTCCTCATTATACTCATATATTTTTTTAAATCCTTGTACTTAGCTATGAGGAATTTTTAGAAGTCTTTCTCTGTCATCATCTCTGTCATTTGTGGGTCTGTTTTTATTGACTGATTTTTCTCCTGTTTATAGGTCACATTTTCTGCATCTTTCGTGCTTAATAAATTTCTGGCCGCTGGATATATTGTGCATGTTACATTGTTGAACCGCCATTTTGTTATCTCCCTTCGTCAGGTGCCATCTTGCCAGGCCGCTAAGCTACTGTGGGTCAGCTTGATCCTCTTGAGACTTGTTTTTATAAGTTTTGTAGGGCAAATCTTTGCTCTAGAGATATTTTAGCCCTATTAGGAAGGAGTAATCTTTCTGGAGTGTCTACTGAATGCCCCAAATATTCAGTGAGGACTCTCCTCACTGGCTGATCAGAACCTAAACATTTCCCAGCCCTGTGTGCGCTCTGGGAATTCACTTACAGCTTCCTGAGAGGTGTTTTTTCCCCAGTGGGTATTCTTTTCTCAGCCTCATGGAGTCTCACGCTACACACCACAGCTTAGTATTCCATCAAAGACTCAAGAACATTCTTCTGTAGGTTTCTGGGACTTGTTGAGGACTGCACGACTCTCTCTTCCTGGGAAAAAAAACTGTTCCACAAATTCCAGCCTCCCTGAACTCTGATCTCTGTCTCTGCAAGTCAGTGAGACACCAGAGTCTGCTTGGGTTCCCCCTCCCTGTACTGTCCTTAGAAATTGCCTCTAGACAGAAACCCGAGGTTATCACAGGACTCACCTTGTTTGTTTCTCTCTGAGACCACAGTCCTGAGATGCTTATTGTCCAATGCCTTAAAACCACGGTTTCACACATTTTATCCAGTTTTCTAGTTGTTTTCTGAGGAGGGAAATGTGGTACCAGCTACTGCATCTATTTGGATAGATGTTGAATTAGAAGGTAAAGCCATAGGACTTGCTGAGGGATTGGATGAAGAGTGTGAAGGAAGGAGAGAAGTCAAGAATGACTCCAACTGTTTGGGCCAGAGAGGGCTGCCATACACCAGGATGAAGAAAACTGAGGGAAAATCAGCTCTGGTAGAGAAAATCAGGAGTTCAGATTTATCTAAAAATATATATACACACAACATACATATATATATTTTATTAGGCTCCACACCCAACATGGGGCTTGAACTCATGATCCTGAGATCAAGAGTCACTTGCTCTACCAACTGAGCCAGCCAGGTGCCCCAGAAATGCAGTTTTAAATAAGTTATATCCAAAATGCTTATTAAGTATCCAAGTGGATAAGCCACTAGTTGTGTTTATCCCAACTGGA
Source organism: Paguma larvata (assembly GCA_030068075.1). NCBI lineage: Eukaryota > Metazoa > Chordata > Mammalia > Carnivora > Viverridae > Paguma > Paguma larvata. Next base: position 42,979,742 of record CM057843.1, on the reverse strand, counting down.
CATATAAATATAACAACTGGATATATAAATCTGAGATAAACAACTGGATATATAAATCTCAGCATAGGGGAGAGATGGGGACTGGGCACTTCAGGGGGACTCATTGCTCTCGGGTGAGACTATAAAGCCATGGCACTAGGTGGATCCCTGAGAGGCTGAGTGTAGGTGGATGAGGGCACCCAGGGTTAACCCCTGGGTGCGTAGAGGGCAGGGAGAGGAGGAAGGGTCATCAAAGCAACCAAAATGGATGGCACCGTGAAGAAGAGGGAAACCAAGGGAAAGCTGGATTCCAGAGAAAACGTTTCAAGGAGAGAGAGCCACCCGTGTTGCATGGTGCTGCCACAGGAGGCCATTGTGGATGGAGAATCAACTCGGCAAGAGGGAGGCCGTGGACAACCTTGGCAACCATGGACGACCTTGGCAAGAGCCATCTCGGTGGAGAGATGGAGGTAAGAGAGACTGAGAGGGGCGAGGAAGTAATGGGAGGTGACAAAGTGAGGACCGAGAATATAGAAAACTATTGGAGAGTTTTGCAGCCAAGGGGAGTTGAAAGAGAATAGTCACTAAAGACAACACAGGCCCTAGAGAAGGTGGTTTAAGGATGAGAGACGAGGGGTGCCTGGCTGGCTCGTTGGAAGAGTCTGAGGCTCCTGACCTCAAGGTCGTGAGTTCTAACCTCACTTTGGGCATACGGCTTAAATAAACTAAAAAAAAAGCATTTAAGGATAAGAGCTGCGATGACGTGTTTATGTGCTGATGGCGATGGCCCAGCAGGGAGACAGAACCCAGAGCCCCGGGACCGTTCCGGGCGTGGAGGGACCCTAGTAACCAAATCTGTTCTCCGTGCTCGAGCACGCATATTTTCTATCGTTTCTTTGTCAGCAAAAAGTTTGAAGAAGACGCAACATAACCCCTGGGTTTGCTGTGGACAGTGAGACCGGAGAACCTGAGGAGTGGCCATGACAGGGTCCCCTGTCCAGACTTCAGCTCTCCCAGTGGCTCCCTCACTAGCCTCCAGCTTCCTGGTCAGTCTCATCATGTCTCGGACATCTCTGCAGCTCCAAGCACAGAAGGGGGCATAAAATAGGGGCCTGTTCCCTCCTGCTGAATGGATGTTTGCCGAATTGGATTATCTCTGCCCGTGAGAAAGCAGCCCTGAGGCCCCTGGGAAGTTTGGAGTGAATAAGAAGAAAGTGGAATGGAGGACACGGGGAGACGAAGGGGACCCTGCAGGCTCCCAGTTGACCGCACCCTCTAGGCCCTGGCATCAGTGCAAAGCAACTCTAGCTAAAGCCACCAGAGGGCAGTGTCGGCCCACATACTCCCTACCCCCACCCAGCGTTCACCCGCATATCTGTGACTCCACAAGAGGCAGAGTAGGGATGGGGACTTCATTTTACAGATAGAGAAGCCAAAGCTCAGACCCCTGGTCACTCTGCAAGTACGCATTTTGGCCTGGCTGATGGATGTCTGCCACAGCCCAGGGCTGCCCGGAGACCCAGCAGGCCCCTCTCCAGTGGTGTCCTTCAGCCTTGTTCCCCTCCACGCCTGCTGCTGCTCTAACCAGAAAGGCTGCCAGAACAGACACCCTAGGCCTCCTGCTCCCCCTCCAGTATGCCCCCACTGACCCCTGCTGAACCAGAGAAAGGACTGGAAGGGGCTCGAGACCCAATGCACCCATGAACTTGGGGGCACAGTCACTCAGACAGTACACAGGCTCAGGCCACCTTCCCTAGCCTGACCCTGGAAAATGAACCTAGGACCCGCTACCCCATGGCAAGAGCCCATGAGAGTCTGCCTGGGATCTGGGCGGGAACACTTTCTGTGGGACCAGGGAGCAGGGCAGAGGGGTGCGCCCTCAGCACGGGAGAGGGGTGGGCCTCACCCCTTCCCCCACTCCTGCTCTTCTCCTGTGGGACTCCCGGGAGCCCTCCTCTCTCTCCTGGCGTCTCTTCCCCACCAGTGCCCAGGCCCCTCCACAACATCAGGCCTCCTTTCCTTTACTCGTCTTCCCCAGACCCTGTCCAGACTCTTCGGCACTGAGCACTCTGAGCCTCCCCGGGGTCTGGGGTGAGGAAGCGGGCGGGCTGGGGGCCTAAGCCCCTCACCTGCTGTCCTCTGGGTTCCTAGGCCCCCCGCTGGTCTGGACTGGGGAAGGAGAGAAGCCAGAGAGGCGGCAGAGAGGAAGTACCTGCGGTGATGATGGGGGCGGGGCTCTAGCGGGGATGGCCAGGGTCCCAGAGGATGGTAATTGCCTTCACTCCCACCCACCGCAGCCCCTGCACTTCCTCCCACCTGGGGGCTCTTGTCTTCCCGGGACACCCGCGACCTGCCACCCACACAGCCCGCAGGCTCACTCCGGCTGGTCTCCGGCAATCCTGCTGAGGGTGCCTCCTCCTCTGAGAAGCCCTCCAGGCTCCCAGAAGGGATGTCTCCCTGTTCTACCCTCTCCTGGCATCTTCCAGCCTCTCACTGTTCACAGTGTAAGATTCTGTTACTTATGAGATAATTATTTAACGCCGAGGGCACTTCTGTATCCTTAGGGCTCTAATTAAAGTTAGCACTCTGTATCTGTCAGGATGAACTATGGTGGATTCTCTGAGTGAGTCTGGGTGTGGGTGGGGGACAGGGAGCGGTTCCCAAAGGCTCCAGAGAGGCTTGCCCAGTCAGGACTTGCCCTGGACTCTGGACAGTGCTCCGCACTCCCCCGCACAGGTGAGCCCACCAGGAAGCCACCCAGCGGCACTCTGACAGCAGACCCTCAGGGGGTGGGCGGTGTTAAGGGACTCCAGCATAGTCCCCTCCCCTCTTGTCACTTAGAGCCCCTTAGCTCAGCCCCCACTCACTTCCTCCAGGGACCAGCTCAGAGGCCTAAGTAGGATAGGAGCTATCTGCAGGCGGCGGGGTCGCACGGCCTGCCCTAGCCTGGGGGGTGGGGCTCCCCGGGAAGCAGGTGGGGGGAACCACAGCACGCAGTGTCAGGGAGGGCACAGCAGTCAGCGGCATCCAGCCTGCTGGGCAGACAACGGTGGTGAGCCTGACATTCTACTGCCCTTGGGCCTCTCTCAGCTACCTCCAGGTTCACAGAGAAGACCGAGGAGCCCTTCACTGCCTGACTCCTGTCCCCGAGTCAGTGAGTCCTTCCTTGGGTCCATGTCTAGACTCTGAGCCCTTCTGGGAACAGTTCACAAGTTGGGGGACAGCGAAGGAGGGAGAAACACAAATTCATTGAGCCCCAACTAGTCTATGCTTCGTATCTGTTATTTCATTTTCTCATCACCCGAAGGGAAAAAAATATTACTATTTTATAGATGAGAAACAGGGGTTGGCCCCACTGACCACCGAGTAAGGGTTCCCAGCATTCCCGACACAGGAATAGTGTCCTGGGGTCCCTTTGTCACAGGCGTCCCATCGCGCCACCTGACATGGAGAGTTTTTCCCCATGACCTTCCTACCGAGTGGCCCTCCAGCCTTTGCCTGAATTCCTGCATGATGGGGAGCTCAGTAGAGTAGTCGGGGCACTTCTAGATAGCCCTTACTCTAGAAAGGGCTTCTCGAGACTTCTGCTTAGAATAAAGTCTTTCTCTTTTCAATTCTCGCCCCCACCCCCAATCCCCGCAGTGCCATCGAGGGATCCCGAATGAGGCCGCGCGCGCGCCCTCTTGTGCTCTGTGCACACCAGACAGGTGTTTTGCTAGTTTGCTCTCCCCCGGGCTCCCCATCCTCCAGCCAGGCCTGAACCCCGCCCCTTCTGATCGCATGGGGAAGCTGCAGACCAGCCACGGACAGTGGCCTGGGCTCAGAAGGCGGAGGCGGGAGGCAGCAAAGAGCCACGAGACTAAACATCAGGCATCTCGCATCCAAATCCAACCTCTGGCTCCCACAAGCTGTGCTGCCTTCCACACATCTCCTAGTTTCTCCGAATCTCGGCGGCCTCGCCGTGTATACCTTCATTTTACACACCCCACAGGGCTTCCTGGAGATTACGCAGTAAAGCACTTAGCACCTACCGAGCGCTCAGCAAGTGATAACTGCTGAGGTTCACGTTATTATTAACGTCATCTGGGCGCCTGGGCGGCTCAGTCGGTTAAGCGTCCGACTTCAGCTCAGGTCATGATCTCGCCACTCATGAGTTCGAGCCCCACATAAGGCTCTGTGCTGACAGCTCAGAGCCTGGAGTCTGCTTCCAATTCTGTGTCTCCCTCCCCCTCTCACGGTCTCTCTCTCAGAAATAAATAAACATTAAAAAAAATTTTTAACAATGTCACCTGAACTTCTTGGGCCTCCAAAGTAAAATGAGAGGCAAATATCTCCAACCTCAGTTGCTGTGAGGCTGTCGCCTGGCACAGGGCTCCGCGCAGAGAAAGCTAGGCCAGTGACAGGTATGATCAGGATCGCTACGACCGCTGTCCCTGAACGACCGGGACAGAAAACCTCACCCTCCAGGCAAGGTCGCAACTGCCTTCCACAAAGCCCTTTCAGTGGTCTCCACCCCCTTCTTACCCACGATGCAATTCGTTGGCACACTTTGCCCAGACGCACAAAGCCCTCCACTCCCTGACTTTTGCCTCATTTTCCAGCCTCACCCCTGCAGGCCACTGTCATCTCTCGAACTCTGTGCTCCGTTTCCCGTCTTCACGTCTTCGGCGGTTCCCGCTGCCAGGAATCCGGCCCGGGGACCTTCCATGAAAGGCAAGGCGACTCCAGTATCGCCCACGCCCTCCGCGGGCGGGCTGAGAGCACGCGGGCGCCTACGCACATGCGCACTCTGCCGCTGGCGGTGTTTGTTCCACGGGAAGACAAGAATGTGGGGCGTCTCTATCCCCAGGGCCTTGAGCAAAGCCTGGCAGACAGCAGGTCCTTAGGAAGCTTTGGGCGATTGAATGAGCGAATGACCCATGAGTCTAGCCAATGAAGAGTGCTCTCGTTCCTTCCAGAGGCGGGATCCTCCTCCTAACCGTACAGACCGGGAGTGCATTTGGACCGGTTTTCCCCAGCTTCGTTGTACTGGTAATTATTGTGAACCGAGAGTCACTGAATTTCTCAAATCTTTCCCATGCGTCGTGGGTATTACCAAAGTTCCCCAGATTTTCTTTTCTTCTAATAAAATTTTTTTAAATGTTTATTTTTTAAGAGAGAGACACGGAGACAGAGCATGAGCAGGGGAGGGGTAGAGAGAGGGAGACACAGAATCCAGAGCAGGCTCCAGGCTCTGAGCTGTCAGCAAAGAGCCCCAGGCGGGACTTGAACCCACAAACCGTGAGATCATGACCTGAGCAGAAGTCAGATGCTTAACGGACTGAGCCACCCAGGCACCTGCCGACAGAATTTATTTTTAAGGGTAGTTTTAGGCTCATAGATGATAACTTATTTTGGATTTACTTTGATAACTGGATATTTTTTAAGATTGGTGGGGTTTTTTTTATATATTTATTTTTGAGACAGAGACAGAGCATGAGTGGGGGAGGGGCAGAGAGAGAGGGAGACACAGAATGTGAAGCAGGTTCCAGGCTCTGAGCTGTCAGCACTGAGCCCGACGCGGGGCTCGAACTCACAGACCGTGAGATCGTGACCTGAGCCGAAGTTGGACGCTCAACCGACTGAGCCACCCAGGCGCCCCTGGTGGTTTTTTTTAAGTGATCTCTATGCCCGATATAGGAACCAACGGTCACATGCTCCACCAGCTGAACCAGCCAGGTGCCCCCTGGCAATTTGATATTGAAATCCACTGTAGGGGCCACAGGCAGTCTGCCCCTAGATGGGCCGCTTGGGACTATAGAATATTTTGTGTTAAATGTAATTCAAACCCAGCATGGAGCGTCCAGGTGGCTCTGTCCGTTAAGCTTCCAACTTCACAATCTCCCAGTTCAAGCCCCCAGTTGGGTTCCGCACTGGCAGTGTGGAGCCTGCTTGGGATTCTCTCTCTCTCTCTCTCTCTCTCTCCTCTCTACCACTTCCCCACTTGCCCATTCTCTCTCTCCCTCTCAAAATAAGTAAACTTAAAAAAATTTTTTTAAGTAATTAAAACCCAGCAGATGCAGGAAAAGCCCCCTACCTCCCACTCACTGACAAAATTTGCATTGAAAAGGAGAGGCTGTACCAAGAAGAGGGCTTCACCTAAGAATCTTATCTCCATAATTGGGGAGGCTTGTTTTTCCAAACCTCTCCTCTCCCTGTCCTGCTAATAAACTTTCTCCCCCAGACCCTTCCTGTCTCCTTAGCACAGATAAGCCTCTTGTTGCCTCGTCAGCTTTGGAAGTTCATGTCTGTGGGGACTGCCCATACATACAAGCTATTATATTTTATTTCTTTCGGTTAATCTGTCTCATGTCAATTTGATTCTAAGTCCAGCCGAAAGGACCATAGAGCAGAGGAAGGTGTTCCACCCTAACACCACCTCGTTGGATTCTGCCCCTCGTTCTGGCTCATTGCCATTTCTGGGGGAGAGGGGCTTGGATCTGCCTGCCTCCCTTGCCTTCAGTGTGGCACCTGCTATTGTGACAGGTGGGTGTTGGTTTCCATTGGTACTGCTGATACCAGGGTCGATCTGCTGAGTGCGGTGAGTGGCGGACCCTGACATTCACCCGACCACCAGGGCCAGGTTCCCGGTTCCTCGGCCGTGGCTGCGCAGTCGTCTGCCCATGTCGCCTAAGCTTGCACTTTCCCTCCCCTCCCGATGGGCTCCTTTGCTGACACCCACTCAGCCCTTCTGCTGCCGCCCTCGAGTTAAGCCCCCATAAAAGGAAGGGGCTGGTGGGGAAGACTGGTTTCGAGTCACGGCAGACAAGATGGGAGCTCTACCCCGTCTTCCACGCCTCCTTCCTGTCATACCATCGGAACCCTGATTTCTGTCCATGGGGCAACGTGCGCAGTAAACTATCCTCAATTTCCCAGCTTCCCTTGCAGCAAGGGAGGGTCATGTGGCAGTTTCCTGCCAATGTCTCGGGGGTAGATGTCCCTTCTGGAAAACAGAAAGGCAAAACTCTTCTGGGGGGAAAAAAAAAAGACTTGCATTTCCTTCTTCCTGCCTGGAATCGCTGTGCCCTCATCACATCTTCACGTGCAGTAGGAGGAACAGGCATTATTTCCATTTTACGGATAGAGAAATTGAGGCTCAGAGACATGATTTGATTTTTCCCAAGGTCACAAGGCCCAGGTAGCTCCCACAGGAAAACCAGAAGCATCAACTCCCTTCATTGAGATTGACTAGCTTAACTTTCTCTTTTTGTCCAGGCTGCCAGGAAGCTCAGTGCCTAATATAAAGCACAGTCATGGCTACTATTAACTCTTAACACTGGTGCTTTACCGCCCTTTCCTTTCCCGTGTCCTCAAGCCTCTTATGAGACGGAAGAGGCCAATCCTTTCTTGTAAGACGCCGCCTCCTCTTTTGGAAAGCTTGGGGTCGCCCGGCTTATCGTTCCCTGGTCTCTGCGGATCTCTCCACTCTGCTCTGGGCAGCAAAGATGTAAACGGACTACACGGATGGGTTCCCTGGCCTCCGCTTCGGTTTGGCCAACAGGGAGCATTGGCAAGTGGAAGGAGCCTCCCCATCAGGAGCCTTATCCAGCGTCCCAACCCCAAGAAGCACCCCCTGCCTTTTTGCCTGAGGCCATGAAAATTTGCCCAGGGTGATGCCCTCTCCCTGCCCACACCTCTGCAGACTGTCACTTTACCGAATTCTAGAATTACCCAAGCTGAGTGGTTCTTGCCAGGGCCCCGTTAGAGGCTGTCTGTGTCCCCCCAAATTCATACGTTGGAGTCCTAGCCCCCAGTGTGGTATTTAGAGGTGGGCTTTTTGGGATGAAATTAGGTTTAGCTTAAGTTTTGAGGGTGGGGCCCCGGGATGGGATTAGCCCCCTTCTAAGATGGAGAGAGAGCTCTCGGTGAGGAGTGCGCTGAGGAAGGGCCACGTGAGAACTCGTCCAGGGGGCGGCTGTTGCACAAGCCAAGCCGCGGGCGTTCCCCAGGCATGGAATCTGCTGGGACCTCGATCTCGGACTTCCACCCCCCAACCTATGGTATTTTGTTATAGCCGCCCAAGCAGAGTAAGACAGGCCCTGAACACAGAGCACAGAGGAAGTGCATTGTTCATAAAAGTCCTTGCGATGTCTGAACACTCTGTCCTGTCCCCTCCCCTCACCGGGCCTTGGCTCAGTGTCTCATCACCTCTTGCCTGCACCCCGCACCTGCCTCTCAGTTGGGCTCGCTGTCCCTGCCCCCAGCACACCGGTGCCACAGGGTCCGCTGAGAACAAGGCCGTGGCCTCCCTCCACTGCCCCACCTCTAGGCAGGTGAAGGAAGGAGGCAATGGTAGATTCCCAGGTGCCAAAGGTCCTCAGACTCGGCAGGTGCGTTGCAAGTAGCTGTCTCCCTCCGGGAAGGGGAATTCGGGGTCGTGGGTGGGGAACCGTCACCTAAGCCGACGGTAACATGCGGTGGGTGAGATGAGGGTGAGATGCACAGAGCATCAGGGAGCAGAGAAGGGGCACCAGCTCAGCCCGGCTGAGAGCAGGGGAGGTCGTGGAGGAAGCAGCACTCGGGGAGTGAGGGCTGAGCTGGACCCCAGGGAGTGAGCAGGTGAAGGCTTTCTGGGCAGAGGGAAAAGCAGGGACAGAGACCGGGAGGCACGAACCAGCAGGGAGGGTGCTGGCTGAGGGGACAGAAGGGAGGTAGGTGGGCACCACAGACCAAAAAGGGGCCCAGACTCCAAGCCACAGGCCGCGGCAGGTGTTCTGCCCCGGAAAAAGCACACTAAGGCTGAACGGGGCAGGGCTGGAGGCTGAGGCCAGCGAGGAGGTTGCCCCTTGGAGAAAAAAGTGAGGCCTGGTGTCCCTGAAGGGGGGACTCACCTCCAGCCATCTCTTTGCCCCTCTTACTCCCTAAGGTTCCAACGTGGCACCCTGTGAGTGTGAACGGAGTTAAATCTACTCCAGGTCCTCAAATGTGCCTTTCTCCCTGACTCCCCGCCCTGTGTCTTTCCCACAGACAAGGTGATCATGCGTGCACATAGAAGCCAGCCACAGAGGCATTGGGGTGCTAAGGGACCCTCCCCAACTCCCCCTCCCACCCCCGCCCTGCACAGCCTCCGTTGGATCTGTGTGTTAGTTTTATTTCTTTTGCTTTGGTCTATACAAAAAAACCAATAACCAAAAACATAAAGCGATAATAATAAAACTCTCCGCTGGGATTTCCCCCCCCCAACCCCCACACCCACGTGCGGGAGGTGGTGGTGGGCTGGAAACAGGAAGGGGAAGAGAAAGCCCCTCACCGCACACCAGAGGGGTCAGCCAAGAGCACTTCTCAGGAGTCAGCCAGGGCGGTGGAGTGGGTGGGACGGGGTGGGCTGGGGTGCCAGGGAGCTGTCCCCAGAGCTCCCAGGAAGGGGCCAGGTCCGATTGAGTGTCCTGGAGAGAGGAGCAGGCAGTGTCCTGGAGTGGGGGACTCACTCTCCGCGTCTCCGTCCCATCTCCTTGTCGGTCCCTGAACTTTTCAAGACGAGCTTTGGATTCTGGGATCTGGGGCCTCGAACCTGGGTCCTGGACTCCCCAGGGACTCAGAACGGTTGGCCGGCTGGAGTTCGGTGAGAAAATCAGGCCCAGGGAAGGAATCAAAGCTCTGTGGGGCCCAGGCTGCTGGAGTCAAGGCGCCCGGGCCAGGGGTGGGAGCAGGGGTAGGGGTGGTTGCTGGGGGTGGGGGCGGGGAGGGAAGAGAGCAGGTGATCGAGTCTAAAGCTTTAGTGCCAGGGCCACAGAGGTGGGGAGGGGGTGCCGGGCCCTGGACCCGCGGCCCAGGATGGAAAAGCAGGAGCAGGTCACCATCCCAAGAAAGACCCTGCAGAAGGCCTCCTGGAGGCGTGGGGTCCGGCGAGAAGTCACAGCCCTGCTCCCCTGGGTTCGGGCCCTCTTCCGTCTCGCCCCATCGCCTGCAAGGAGAGCCTCTCCAAAGAGGTGTGCCTGGGGGTGAGGTAGACACAGAGGGGTCAGGGCAGGCTTCTGTCCCCCAGGAGCTGGTTCCACACCCCCCGCCACCACGTCACCCACCCGCTACCCACAAGGGGGCAGGACTCCCCGCCCCCGCGAGGTAACAGAGCAAGGCAGGCCAAGGACACCTTCCTTGGCGGGTGCTCCACAGCAAAGGACCCCCACTCGTTCCCCCCCAAAAAGAGCCAAAGTTTCAGAGGAAACACGAGAGGGGGTTCTAGAGGCAAGGGTGGGGGGGAAGCGTGTGTCTCCACAGCCCGCAGGCATGAGGGAGGGCGCCGTACCGGATGGAGCCGGCTAGGCCAGCATGTGGTCCGCCGTGGGGTAGGGGGGCCGGAGGCCGTCGCTGTAGGCGTCGATGGGATAGTCCCCGTCCAAGTCTATGTGCATGTCCAGAGGGTCCAGGGGCACGTCACTCGAGTACATGGGGCGGTAGGTGGCATCCATGTCTGGCGAGGAGAAGGGAGGAGGACCTTCTAAGGCCTGACCAGCCCTCGATCCATCTTCAGTGGCCCTGACCCCCGCCTCAAACTCCCGCCTCAGGGGCCCTCCACAGGGACGTCTGTGGATACTACCCGGCAGCTGCCACGGGAGACACGATGCCTCTCCTGCACTCACACCCACAAGACACCCCACTCCTGCACTCACACCCACAAGACACCCCACGCCCAGTGCTCTTGGGGGTCCCCGAGGAACTCTGCACACGCTTACCATCTGCGTAGGGTTCATTGATGGGGATCATGCTCTGGGCCTAAGGAAAGAGACAGAGAAACGTTGGGGGAAGGGAGAAGAGTGGAAAACGCAGGCTCTGCGCTGGGGGTGGGCAGCTGGAGATGCTTCTAGAAGGGGGGCCAGGGAAAAACAAAGACCCCTTCAAGGAACAGAGGATGAAACGGGGTGATGCAGTGCCCCCATGGGCCCCTCGCGAGCGTGGAAGCTCCCGCCGTTCATGCTTGGGGGCTCCCACGGAACTAGAGCAGCCCTGGGGACGGGAGCGGACAAGCGGACTTGAGCGCAAGTACCGGGAGCTGTCCCCACCCCCCCCCCCCCCCTGCCCATCAGGGCAGCTGCCAGCCTACAGAGCGCCCTGCCTCAAATACTTGTAATATATAGTGTGGACCAAAGAAAACTACCATCTGGCAAGCCAAAATCAGGAAGATAGTTCAACCTACTACTTCCCTCTGCTAGAAATTGTCATCGATGATCCAATCATAAAACAAAAATCAGGGCGCCCGGGTGGCCCAGCCGGTTAAGCGTCCGGCTCCTGATTTTGGCTCAGGTCATGATCTCATGGTGGTGAGATTGAACCCTGCACGGGGCTCCACACTGAGCATGGATGAAACCTACTTAAGATTCTCTCCCTCCCGGGGCGCCCGGGTGGCTCAGTCGGGTAAGCACCCGACTTGGGCTCAGGTCATGATCTCACAGTTCGTGGGTTTGAGCCCCGCACTGGGCTCTGTGCTGACAGCTCAGAGCCTGGAGCCTGCCTCGGATTCTGTATCTCTGTCTCCCTCTGCCCCTGCCCTACTTGTGCTCTGTCTCTTTCTCTCAAAAATAAGAAACATTAAAAAAAATTAAAAAAAAAAAAAAAAGATTCTCTCCCTCCCTCTCCCGCTGCCCCTCTCTCACTTGCGCGCCCATGTGCAGGCGCTCCCTCTCGCTCTCAAAAAAAATTAAAAGTAAAAAGTAAAAAATTTAAAGAAACAATTACAAAATAAAAATCTCTGTCAACCATGAAGTCGACAGTATGGTAGGAGCCCCCTTAAAAGTGCTGTCTTTGTGCGGTGTGCAGCTTGCACAGTCCAACCCAGGACACTCACGGCCTCCCAGGCAGCTGGGTCATGCTTGAAGAGGGAGTTGGTGAGCTCCACGGACACGCGCTTACGGTAATCGGGGTTCTTGTCCTCGGAGATGCGGAACAGGACGGCAGCAGCGTAGGTAGCTGAGCGGAGAGGAAAGGAAAGACCAATTCCGGCGCCTGCCTCCGCTCTGGCTGGAGGGCCGACACCCGGCCCTCCTCTGTTACCCCCTCGCCCACGGCGCAGCGCCTCACCTGTGCCCTCGTTGCGAGAATGCAGTAGCTCCATGAGCGGGGACGAGGCTCCCTCGGCATCAATGGCGTCGGCTGCCTCCTTGTCCTGGGCCAGCTCACACAGCACCCCAGCGGCCACACGCTGGATGTTCTCCACTGAAGAGTACAGGAGCTGGGGAGGGGGCGTGCGGGGTGGGGGAGGGCAGAGGTGAGTGAGGGGTAAGACGGGCGGGGGGGGGGCAGCCCACCTCCCAGCCCCCCTCCATCTCTGCCTCCCTTTTCTGGATTTAACAGCTCACACTAGAAAGTGTAGCAAGTCTAAGAAAAGTATAAAGAAACAGAAAAGAAAAACCAGCCATAATTCCCCACCCACACACAGCCTCTGTTAATACACCGGCATATTTCCATCCGATTTTTATCAGAGTCCAGGTTTGTTTTTTGTTTTTTTGTTTTTTAATTTTTTTTTTTAATGTTTATTTATTTTTGAGACAGGGAGAGACAGAGCATGAGCGGGGGAGGGACAGAGAGAGAGAGGGAGACACAGAATCTGAAGCAGGCTCCAGGCTCCGAGCTGTCAGCACAGAGCCCGATGTGGGGCTCGAACTCAAAGTCTGCTGAAGTCGGACGCTCAACCAACTGAGCCACCCAGGTGCCCCCAGAGTCCTGTTTTTTATCCATAACTTTATTTAACGTTTATTTACTTTTGAGAGAGACAGAGACAGAGTGCTAGTGGGTTAAGGGCAGAGAGAGGGAGACGCAGAATCCACAGCAGGCTCCAGGCTCTGAGCTGTCAGCACAGAGCCCGACGTGGGGCTCGAACTCACTAGCCGTGAGATCATGACCTGAGCCGAAGTCAGACGCTTAACTGACTGGGCACCCCAGGCGCCCCTAAGATTTTGTTTTAAAGTCATCTCTACACCCAACGTGGGGCTTGAACTCACAACCCTGAGATCAAGTGTCTCATGCCCCACGAACGGAACCAGCCAGGCAGCCCCCGTAGCATGTATTTTGATACTTATTGTTTTACCTAACACTGTAGCATAAGGCATTTTCCTACATTATTAAAAAACATTTCCTAGAAATCTATGAGTTCATACTGGTAAGAGAAAAAGAGAATGCTAAAAAGCAAAACAATAACAAAAACAAAACGAAACAAAAACCCTAATTGGTCACACTAGGAGGTCACAATGGTGCCAATCCCTTACTCTGAATTCCAAAGGGAAAAAATTTCTTGGGGCACCCGGGTGGCTCAGTGGGTTAAGCATCCAACTTTGGCTCAGGTCATGATCTCACAGTCCATGGCTTTGAGCCCCAGGTTGGGAATCTGTGCGGACAGCTCAGATCTTGGAGTCTGCTTTGGATTCTGTGTCTCCCTCTCTCTATGCCCCTCCCTCATTCCCTCTCTCTCAAAAAATAAACATTTAAAAAATAATAAATAAATAAATAAATGGGAAAATTTCCAAAAGCAAAAAATCGTGAACATCACTATATTATGGCCACAGGATATAATGGTTCATTCTTTTTGTAACCATCCCCTTAGAATTGGACTGTTCATTTTGTTTTCAATTCTTGTAAGTAACATTGCGATTGTTGGCCACAGGTATACATTTTTGCCACATTTTAAATTATTAAAAGTTATTTCGGGGGCGCCTAGGTGGCTCAGTCGGTTGAGCGTCCGACTTCGGCTCAGGTCACGATCTCGCGGTCTGTGAGTTTGAGCCCGGCGTCAGGCTCTGTGCTGACGGCTCAGAGCCTGGAGCCTGTTTCAGATTCTGTGTCTCCCTCTCTCTGCCCTTCCCCAGCTCATACTTGTCTCTATGTCTCTCAAAAATAAACGTTAAAAAATTAAAAAAAAAAAGGTATTCCGTAAGGAGGGAAGTCCCAGACTTGCACTACTTAGCCACAGGATACGAATATTTTCAAGGCTCTTTACATAGACTGCAGAACGGCCTTCTGGAGAGGCGTTACCAACTTCTCTCCTCGCCGGCGGGACCCCCAACTGCCTGTTTCATCACATCTTCGCCAGCACAGGGCACTCCCGGTTTTTTTTCCTTTGCCAATTTGATGGTGGAAAATAGGCTCTCCCTGGGAACGTGAGCTTCACTTCTTTAAACTCCTGGCGTTGAGCCCTGTTTGTTTAGGAGCCGCCTGGGAATTGCTTCTGCCTCTGCCCGTCTAACCCCTGGGACCTAGTATGAGCCAGCTCTTTTATGTGAAGGTTATTAGATTCCAGTTTATTGTGATTCCTGCAAACATCTTCCCAGTTTGCTGTTGATTTTTCATTTTTATTTTGTTTATTTTATTATTTTATTTTGAAAAAAATTGTGAGTGGAGGAGAGGGGCAGAAGGAGAATCTTTTTTTTTAAGTTTATTTATCTTGAGAGGGAAAGTGTGTGTGTTTGAGTGTGTGTGTGTGTGTGTGTGTGTGTGTGTGTGTGAGTGAGAGAGAGAGAGAGAGAGAGAGAGAGAGAGAGAGAGAATCTCAAGCAGGCTCTGCGTTCCGACACATGGCTTGAACTCACAAACTGTGAGATCAGGACCTGAGCCAAAGCTGAGGGTCAGAGGCTTAACTGACCGAGCCGCCCAGGCATCCCTGCTGTTGACTTTTTCATGCTTTTTAGGCTGTTGCTGACATAGAGATGATTTTAATGTTTACGTGGTTGAATCTTAAGCTATTTTTCTCATCTGCGATCTCTTCCCTTGCTTTTGAGCTTGGAAAGCCATTCCTACCCAGGCACTGGCTAAGTGGTCACTCCTGGAGTGGCCGCTTTTCCCCAAACTCTCCGAAGACCTCTTGAGGCCTGACCCAGACGGGCTGCCAGGCTTCCCCTTTCAGCGATGGGGATGAGCAGGGATTGGAGGGACCTCCCCTGTCCACCTGCCCCAGACTCACCTGCACAAACAGGGGGATGGTGTTGAGTCGGAAGATCTCCATGCGGTTCATGGGGTCCCGGGCGAGGATGTGCAGGGCTCCGGTGCAGCCCTCCACGATCTCCTCCATCCTCACGCCGTCCTGCACGGGAGGAGGCGTTGGGACCTGGCAACGGACGGCCCTCGGACACAGGCGCACGCCCCCACCGTGACGATCGGACAGACCTGGCCAGTCCTTGGGGCACGCATCCGCTACAACTTGCCCCCGAATTTACACACACATGCGCACTCATTCCCAAAAAGGACACTCTGACCCCCAGGGAGGGCGGTCACGGGCACCGCCTGCTCACTGACCGTGTACGGCTGCTGCGTGCCTGCAGCCACGTGGCGCTGGGCATCCTGGTGAGCCTTGACCAGCAGCTGAACGAGGCGGGGAATGACCGCTGCCTCTTGCAGAGGGGCGTGGTTGGCTGGACACAGGGCCAGATTCCGGATCAGGCCAATGGTTGCCTGCAAAGCAAAAAGGGCCACAATCAGCGACATTTCTTGGGCATCTGGAGAGTCCCAATTTCCCAGCACCTCCTCCTCCTCCTCCCCCCCTTGCCATCTCTCTGTCCCCCAGGCCAGACACAGACGTGTGGGAAGACTTCCAGACCATGAGACCACTCCCGGCCCACGCCCCTTATTCCATAGGATCAGTGGGTCCTCCTGTCTAACTCTAACAGCCCCTGCTAAAACGAAACCCCATTCCAGAACATTCTACCACCCCCATGCCCTGAGCCTCATCCTCGTCCCTTCTCTCAGCACCCCTTCTCCCCCAGACACCAGAGTCTTACTTTCCTGGTAATTTCCAAACCCTGATTATCAGGAAGTCCTTGCCATGGTTGCCCTCCCTTCCCCAAGCTTCCTGCTTTAGTGGTACTCATACTGTGATCAGTCCCCAGGGAGGCCGCTCTGGGAAGAAGCCTCCTCCCCAGGGTCCCCGTCTCCCAGGGGTCACTCTGGCCTCCCAGAGCCCCTCGGGGTCTTACAAAGCAAGCTCTCATCTCATCTGACTCTCAAAACAAGCAGCCAGGAGAGCAGGGACAAAAATCCTGAGAGGTGGGGACATGAGCCCAAGGTAGATGACCTGTTAAGGTCACTCTGCCATTTAGCTGCTAAGTCAGACCCTCCCCCCACCTCGGGCTTCCAGCAGGGACCAACCCCCGGGGAGGGGGCCCACACTGCCTTTTTTTTCTCACTATGGACTTTCAAAATTCAGTGTGTAACTACTTGGAGTCATTCTCATCTGTACTGTCAAAACTGTCTAAAATTTCGCCAGTGGGAGTCCCTGCGAGCTGGCCTTCCTCGGCCCAGGCAGCGTCCCACAGAGAAAGCTCCACCCCTTCTCACCCGTAATCCCTACGACAGACCCTAAGTGTTCCCCCGGAACCCTTTCGGGCTTTTGTCTTTTTCGCATCCCTTCTGAATTTTAGCAGGACACAGGGCCTTCGGACACATGACGCTTTGCCAGCTTCCCTGTATCTAGATGTGGCAACACGATCAAGTTCCAAAGTGTGAGCCGAAGCGACGCGTCCCGTGGACCAGCGACACCGCCTGGGAGCCTGCTAGATGCGCGGCGTCTGGAGCCCACCCCGGCCTACGGACTCAGGGCCTCTCTGTCACCGCAGCTTCACCTGTACTGACACGGCACCTGAGCCCGGCGGCAGGGAGCCCCTCCCCCCCGCCCAGCCCCCGTGGCGGCCACGGCAGGCACCTTGACCAGCGGCCACTGGTTGGGCTGGTTGAGCAGCTTGACGATGGCCGGGATGCCGTAGTTGAGGCGCACGGAGTTCTGGGCCATCTCGGCCTCCGGGTGGCGGCTGGTGAGGTGGCGCAGGGCGCAGACGGCAGGCTCCGTGATGTCGTCCTTGTCGCCGGCGCGCAGGATGGCGTGGATGAGAGCCTCCACGCCGCTGTTCTGGGTCACCAGCGTCTTGTTCTTGCTGTTGTTGCATGTCAGGTTGGACAGAGTGCCCGTGGCGCAGGTGAGGACGTTGACGTCATCCACGCTCAGCTGGTTCACCAGGATCTTCAGCACGCTCTCCAGGCCCTCCTGCGGGTGGCGGGGGAGGCGGTGGAGAGTGAGGGGGGTCCCCCTGCCCAGAAGTCTTTCCCAAATATGTCCGAGGGCAGCAAGATGGGGTCTGAAGCCCACCCAGCTGATAGCCAGCGGGCCCTGCCTGCACACCTGGGAGTCCTCATCCCTGTGATCCCGCGACATCCCACGGGAAGGTGGTGGCATCAGGACGGTGCAGGGGCTTGCGCACGGACCCACAGCCAGTGGGCCGGCTCCGAACTCAGGCCCGACTCCAAGTTCATGCTCTTCCCTCCAACCTCCTCTGCCCCTCTCTGCATCCTCAGCGCCGGACGAGGCTGGAGGAAATTGCTGAGGAGGCCGTGGGCCTTGGTGGCCCAGCTGACCTGTTTTTTTTTCCTGTTTTTCATCTTTTCTAGGCCTGTGCTGCTGCCCCCTCGGTGGTCCCCAGGCCGAATCCACTTTCGGGAAACATCCCTGACCCAGAAGCCGCGCTTCTCCCGGGGGGAGCCACGTGAGCCTTGTGAACGGAAGGCCCCCAGGCTCTGGGATGACAGTTCTGGGTTCGAATACCATCTCTGCCAACTTATTAGCTGTGAGCAAGGGGCCATCACGTAACTCCCCGGGCCTCTGTCTCTTCACCTAGGCGACCGGGTCTCATATTCCACCTCCAGTTGTTGAAAAGGACAAGCGAGCCAATGTCCACAAGTGCCTAGCGGAGTCCAGCACGTGGCCAGGGCTGAGTAAACAGCCTGCTGATGGGGGGAGGGGGCCTCTTAGGAACGGTAGTCAGGTTGGAAAGAGAGACCAGGAGTCTTGTCCTAAAACTGCTTTCTTTGTGTTCTGAGCCACCAGAGCCCCCAAGCTGTCTCTTGGTGCATGACTGTTCCTCACTGCCGGGGCTAGGTCAAAACCGTTCCCCTGGTACCACCTGGGAACCTGCAGCTTAGGGACATCACTGCCTTCATCTATTCTCCTCCTGAATATTTAAAAAAATTTTAATGTTTATTCATTTTTGAGAGACAGAAAGAGAGAGAGTGAGCAGGGGAGAGGCAGAGAGAGAGGGAGACACAGAATCCAAAGCAGGCTCCAGGCTTTGAGCTGTCAGCACAGAGCCCGATGCAAAGCTTGAACTCACGAACCGTGAGATCATGACCTGAGCCGAAGTCAGACGCTTGAAGTCAGACGCTTAACCGACTGAGCCACCCAGGCGCCCCTCCTTCCTGAATCTTTAACAGTGATTAGAACCTTAAGATAAAGGTATGAGGGTTGGCAGGGTATTTCCAGCCTCGGCCACACGGGGTAAGACTTAGAGGCTTTAGGCCTCCCACGGCTCCTGAGGTCAGCGTCCCAGAGAGGAGCCTGCGTGTGGCAAGAGGGGAGGATGAGGTGGCTGAAGGGCTGGACCCAGGCCCGAACGCCTCCCTCACCTGTTTGGTGGCCACGTCCGAGAGATTACGCAGGGTCCAGAGGCAGTTCTGTACGAGGCGGGGGCTGTTGCTCGTCAGGTGTTTGCCCAGGGCCTGCATCCCACCTGGGGCACGGGACAGGGGGCATGTCAGCCGTCGGGGGCATGGCTGGCCAAGTCCGGCTGCCGGATGAGGCCTCCACCCCGGCCCTCCTGGCCCCACAGGCCGTCACCCACAGCCATACTCACCGGCCTCCACAATGGCGGGCTTGTTGCTGGGACACACGGACAGCACCTTGAGCACACGGCTGGTGGTCCAGAGTAGCTTCTCGTAACTGTAGTTGCGCATGATCTGCACGAGGGCCTGGGGTCCTCCGTTGGCCAGGATGATGAGCTGAGGGGAGGACAGTGGAGAAGGGTGAGACAGACAGGAAACAGGAATAAGGAAAGGATTGGGAGTGACAGAGCTGTCATTACTGAGCTTCAGGCAAAACCTGCATAGCTTTCGTGACTACTAAAAAAAAGCCGAAATTTTGGGAAAAAAAAAAAACAAAAAACCATAATACACAATGGTGACAAAGATGAGGCGAAATGGTCCTAACATATACCACCGACGGTGACACTGTAAAGAATACGATCCTTCTGGAAAGCGATCTGGCAATCTGGGGCAAAGCTCAGAAATATTAAAAATCCTTAGCCCCGCTGATGACAAAATGTTCTACTCCTTGGGAAAAGCTGTGTGCCCCGAGATGTTCATTACACCATTGTTTGTAAAGGTGGAAAATTGAGAGCCATCTAAACGCCCTCCCTCAGGAAAAAAGTCTCGGGCCTCCATTGAATGAAATGTTAGTTGCTCCTACAGGGGGTGCGTTTGAGGATGATAGGCAAAAACAAACACAAAACAAAACAGATGCCATGACTACCACCTGGTACAAATACGCCCCCCAGGATAGCCCTGCAGGAAGCACGCGGGGGGGGGGGGGGCGCGTTGTGTGAGGAGGGTGCCTTTTCTTTCCTTTCCTTTTCCTAATCCTCAAAATATTTCAGTGGCATAACGAAACCTGTACGGCTGCAGGGACTCATGTATTTAACCTAAAACTGGTGAGGGGGCGGGGGCCCGAAGCGCGGCTGGGCGCCGCGCTGGAAGGCTGCGGGGCGCGCCCGGGGGCGGGGCGCGGCCCACCTTGCTCTCCTGGTTGCCGTAGGCCAGGAGCTGCAGGCAGTCGGTGGTGATGGCCAGGAACTTGGGGTTGTTCTTGTTAAGCAGGGGCACCATCTTCTGCAGCCCATCCGCCAGGCGCACCGCCATCTTGGCGCCCTCCTGGTAGAGCAGCAGGTTGTGCAGCGTGGTGATGGCGTAGAACAGGACCGACTCCACGGGGGAGCTGGAACGGTGGGCAGGGGGTTAATGCGAGTCGGGTCCCAAAGGCCTGGCGTAAATGCAAGCTAGCCTCCCCCAGGAAGCCCTCCCCATACCAACGCCCCCGTGGAAACAGCCCTTTACTAAAATCTCACTGTCCCTTGAGCCCAGCCCTACTCTCATGCCTGGAGCACAGAGCACCATCCTGTTCCCACTGGGAGACCATGACTCCTCCTGCTTCTGGGCTCCTAGCCCAGTGCCGAGCGCATAGTAGGTCCCCCGGACCTCTGTCTCTACTAAGTAACTACCATATGGGAGGCTGCGTACTAGAGAGGACCTGCAAGGGGGGTGAGAGTATCTCCAACCTCAAGGAATTCACAGCCCATGATGGAGATAAGGAAAAAGGCCAATCAATACTGCAAGGCCGGGAAAGACAAAGGTGGTAAGGGACTTTGCACATGCTGTTCCTTCTGCCTGGAACAGTCTTCCCTTCGTCTACACAGGCCAAACCCCACCTGTCCGTCAACACCCTGCTGTTAAAGTACACAGCTTCTCGGAGCTCTAAGCAATCCCAGACACACCTCTCTGCCCTAGCCTACGCTGTATACCTAATAACTAACGTGCTAGTTACGTGCCTGTCCTCCCCTGCTGGGCTGTGAGCAGCTGAGCACCAGGACTGGGCATGGTTCTGCACCAGGCACATAGCAGGGCCTCGATAAATGTATGGAAGGGAGGGGGAAGCCCAGTATCCCACAGTAGGGGTGGTTACCTGAGCATGCGGACCAGGGCGGGGATGCCGCCTGACTTGAAGATGGCGAGTAGCCCCTCGCGGTGGTGGGAGAGGTTATGCAGGATGCTCGTGGTGCAGCGGGCTGTGTCCAGGTCACTGGTGTTCTGCATGGTACGCACCACGGCCGCCACCAGCTGGGGCGAGCCCATGAGCGCCCGCCGCGACGCCTCTTTCTTGGACAGCTGGTTCACAATCATGGCTGCCTTGGTCACTACCACCTGAGGGGCAGAAGGAAGGATGGGAACAAGTGAGCAGGTGGGCCGGGCTGGCTGCCACCGGGAGACGGGAAGGGCCAGGTGACCCCTCCACAAAGCACGCAGGGACCCAGGTCGGTCTCTCCCCGCTCGTCCCCTGCAGACGCCTGACCGCTCCCCTCTCTGCCCTGCCCCCACCCCAACCAGGTGCCCCTCACGCACCGGGTCCTCATCGTTGAGCAGCTTGGTGAGTTCGGGCAGGGCCCGGGTGGCCAGCTCGGCGTCGTCCTGGTAGTTGATGAGATGCACAATGGCCGACTTGAGCAGCTGGGACGGCTCGGCCAGCCGCTGCAGGTTGGTGGTCTGCCCCTCCACCTGGGTGGCCAGCAGCAGTGAGCTGTCTTCACCTGTCACGCCGGGACACATGGCCTCCCGCACCCGCTTGGCTCTGGCCGTTGTGGACATCTGGTACTCCAGGTCGCCTGGGGGCCAACGGGCAGAGACTGCGCTGCAGGAGGCGGCGGGGAGGGGAGTGGGAGGGGGACACTGGGGAGCAGGGCAGGCCTTGTGGACAGCCCACCTGGGTTCTCTGGGCTGGCTCCCACCCCGCCCGAAGCCCCGGGACACCACTCGCTGTCCTGCCTCTAACCAGGGGGGAGGTCAGCAGCGCCTCAGTTACATCAGCTATAACATGGGGTGCCTGCCACCTGTCCCGTCCATCACAGGGAATTCTTATGGGAATTAAATGAGATAATAGTTGTAAACTGTTCTGCGAAGAAAGGATGGAGTGCAAATGTCACTACAAAACTGTGAGTAAACATTACTATTCGTAGGAATAGTTAACATTTTTGGAGTATTTACTGTGTGCTTAGCTGTGAATTAAATGCTTTTCTTATATTTTCTCATTTAATGCCACAATAGCCCTACAAGGTAGGTACTATTATTATCTCCACTTTACAGATGGGGAAACCGAGGCACAGAGAGCTTACAGGAGCCCAAGCTGGGGTCTGAACTCAGACAGCCTGACTCCAGAGCCGAAACCCCAACCCTCGGCCCCTCCCTTAACAATCGGGTCGAGGTAGCATGAGACAACCTAAGTCTCCTTTCAAGTCTGAAATCTCATGACTCTAATTATATCCTCATTGTCTCCAAAGGCGGCAACTCTCCCATCACATAGGCTAGCAAATAGAGGCCCAGAGGGCCACCAGTATCACACGGCAGATCAGAAGGAAAGTCGGGAGTGTGGGTTTCAGAAAGCAGGAGGTGGGTTCTCGGCTCAGACAGCAGGTTCCATTCACCTCTGGGTGGGTCCAGGAGCCCCACAGATAGGTGCCCATGCTTCCCAGGCGGCCCCGCCCTGGCAAGTGTCCCAGTGCCTGGGGGGGAGAGAGGCGGAGGCTCCACCCCGCAATTAGTCGGGAAGGAGACGCCTCAGAGCTTTCCCACCTGGATACCACACTTGTGGCTGCCAACACAATGCCTGGCCGGCCCTGCCACGGCCCACCCTATACCTTTCCCAGCTCCCACAGCTCATCCGCTCATTGTTTGGGGCCCCGGAGACACCTGTGGACAGCACTCCTAGGGCCCGGATACTCCCCTCCCCCAGAGAGGCCAGCGCCCTGGCTGGTGCTCGTAAGCCCCAGAGCTCGGAGCCAGAGATGGGCTGTCACCCCACCACCTGGCCTCAGCCTATCTGAGCCTATCTCCTCCCAGCCCCACCCTGTCTCCCCATCAAACTTGAGGCTCCTGGAGCAAAAGGACCATCTTCCCCTATAGTCCAGGGGTCCCCTGAGGGCAACAGTGATGCTTCCTCATTATACGGTTAAGTTCACGGAGGCCAAGGACCACACCTTCAGCCTGGCGGGTAGAGTCTATGCTTCCCCCTCTGTACCTGAAGCTCAAGTTAGAGGAATCTGCCTCCCTCTCAGAAGGGGGTACCCTGAAGTAGCTGTGCCTCCTCCCTCAGACAGGAGCCCCCTAAAGTCTGCCTCCTTTTGCCCTGACTTCCCTCCAGTGTCCAGGCTGGTTTTCTGCTGAAATATTTCGATGTAATCGTTTCCATGAAACAGTCCCCAGGGATCCTGACCTTGGCTCTGGGGCACCTGCGTGTAGGTGGTGGTCTTCTTGAGCGTGTACTGGCGCCCGCAGGCCTCATCTTCCTCCATGATGCCCTTGCTACTGACCGAGGGCACGCAGGTGTTGGCACCCGAGTGGATGCCCGAGTCATAGGTGTATGTCTGTTGCCACTCGGTCACCTTGATGGGTTGTTCGATCAAGTTCATCACCTCCATGGTGGCTGCTGGGGACACAAAGGAGAGGCAGGAAATCAGCTGGCTCTAGTGAGGAGGCATCCCATCGTCTGGCCCAGCCCCGAGCCGCAGCCCATTGGCGGGCCCAGGGATGGGCTGCCCACAATGGGACACCCAGGAGTGAGTGAACGCCATGGTGAGTGGGGCAGTAAGAGCAGATGCCACAACCCAGACCTGGGCTCGCTCACCTTGCCGTCCCTGCCCATTGCCCCCAGAGCAGAAGGCACTCGGGGCCTGCAGCTCCTGGGGTCCCGCAGACCCACCCCCACACACTGGGGCTCCCTGGGAAAGTCTGTGATGAGGCAGCTGCACCCCAAGCATTGGAGAGGAAAACTGGGTGGGGCAGGGAGGCAGTCAGACAGGTTTCTCTAGAGAGCCCCAGAGGCTGCTGGGAGCAGTCCAAGGCTCCCTCGGACTCGGAGGCTCCAGGATCTCAGGATCTTTCCTGAAGATGGGGCAAGATCGCAAGTGATCCCCGAGGCCCATGCCCTAAGACCCCGGTCTCTCCAGCACCCCAGTTCCTGCAAGGCTTTTCCAGAATTCTGTGCCCCACTGACCGGTTCAGATAACAGCCACATACTGCTGGGCCAATTCGCCTCTCCGCAGAGCCCAGCCCTCATCTGCAAAATGGGGTAACAGCACCTCCCTCGCAGGTCGTTGTGCAGGCCAGATTGGTAAAGGACCCAGCCTGGTGCCTGGCACACAGCAGGTGCTCCGCGTTGGCGGCCACGGCCATGTGTCAGTGATTCCTCTTCCTCGGGGGTGTTCTCCCATTGCTCGTCCTCCTAGAACCCAGGCTAGAGATGAGGGGTGGGGCAGGCCTCAGGAGGGCGTCACTGCTTCTCAGGCACCCTCCCGCTCTCTGCAGGGACTTGGGGACTCTTGAAGTTAATGAATCGCCAGGTCCTACTCTACCAGGGTGGTGAATTCCCACCAGTCTGTCTGGCTTCCCTGTCTCGGGAGCTGATATGGGAGGAGAGGCAAGGGAAGGTGCTCCCGTGAGGGCTTGCCTTGTGCCAAAGCTTTCGCTAATGCCGGCAGCTCTTGAAGCGTGTGCTCTGCCCCCGCCCCATTTACAGACCGGGAAACTGAGGCGCCCCAGGTGAGGGGGCACAGTGGAGAAACGGCAGAGCTGGGACCAGGCCCAGGCCTGAGTGGCCCCTAAGTCTGTGGCCTTTGCGCATGCAGTGTGGCCTCAGACAGCAAGCAGACCCCAGGACAGGTCCACCCACGACGGTGGTCAGTACTCAGCATCTCAAACCCACCACAGTCCCGTCGTGACGGGGGGCGGGGGGGGGGGGCGGGGTGAGGCCACGAGTGGTTCAGCTGGTTCGGCCTGGCCCCACCCCAGGAACAAAGATCACCAGGGTTCCGTCTTCCCAGTGCTACCCTCGAGGAGGAGGAGGCCGACCTCCCTGCCTTTTAAGGTGACACGGGATCCTTCCCCGCCCGTGAGCGCACCTGGAGCAGGCAGAGGCAGGAGCCAGCCCAGCTCCCGGCCGCCTCCTTCCTCTCCTCCCTTCACCCCGAGTGACTCAGAGTTTCGAGCTGACAAACAGAAGCAGGCCCAGAACGCCAGACAGCGGGCTCCGCGCTGCCAGATGCACCCAGCTGCTTCCCAGGCATTGGCCAAGTCTGGCTATTTCAGGAGGAGCCCCCTCCCCCGCCCCCGCCCGAACCACACACCGCCCGCACTCCTGCGCACTCCTGCCTTCCTGCCTTCCGGGGTGGGAGACAGAGAATACAGAAGTTTGGAGGAGCAAGCTTGTCACCCAGCCACCACCAGGGAGGAGAAAACCTCCAGGGAGGAGGCGTGGGACATCAGAGCTCTGCAGAAGGAAGGTAAAACTACCAGGACAGGCAGTTGCGTTAACCCTGTAAATGCCACTCTGTCAGGGGCAGAGGGCCGAGCGGACCTCTGGGCGCTGAGCCTCAGTCGGAGCTGCTCAGGACAAACTGGAAATCTCTAGCCCAGATCAGTAAGAACACCCCGTCCGAGCCAGCAAGAGCCCCTCTCCGCCAGAGACAACTGCCTACCCCTGCAGCTTCTGGGCCCAGCCAGGGGAGCACGGGCCTCACCCTGAACCTCAGGAATCAACCCTTCCCCCGCCAGCCCCATATCCACAGGGACCACGGAAGGTCAAGGCTGGCCATAGGAGGGGAGTTTTGCCAGCAGGCCCCTCGCCACCCCTCCCAGCTCGGGCTTGGAGCCAAGAGAAGCTGAGGGCTGGGCAGCTGCCCAGGGCCAGGGAGGGGCCACAAGGAGGTCAAAGGATCCATGGGGGAGGGGTCACTCGGCTGCTTTTACTATGAAATGAGTCTCATGCTTGCCTCAAAGCTACCGGGCCGGCATTTTATTATTCCCAATTTCCAGCTGTGAAGACTAAGGCACCACACTGAGAAAACGGCAGTGCTCCGCTCAAATCCAGGCCGGCCTCGCTGCACACCAGCCCACGAAACACGGCTGCTGCTCCCCGGGCTCCTAACCAGGGACCTGGGGAAAGAGGGACACCCTGAAGCCAAGGAGGGAAGGCCGGACGCTGGTGGAGAGGAGAGGCCGTGGCGGGGGCCTGGGTACAGCTGAGCCCCCTGCCAGGGGACCGAGCGGCTGGCGAGACTAAGGGCGCTTACAGCTGGAAGCGGGGCAATGGCTGAAATATCGGGAGGCCCAGATCCTGGCCCTGGTCCTGCTCCCAGTTCTGCCGCAAATTCAAGGTGTCCTTAGGCAACTGCCTTCTCTCTGCGCTTCACCTACAGAAAGGGGGGCCCAGCTGATCTCGGAGGAACACTGTTATCTACGATTCTGGGAATAAAGAACCACAAGGTGAGAGTCAGGACACAGGTCAGAACGGACACACTCGCAACAGGAAGGCGAGAAGTCAGACCTCGGGCAGGACAGTCATCCCGCCCCACCTTTCTCCTCACTGGCTCCCGGGAGAAGAGGAAGAATTCTCTCACAAGAGACAAAAGTGCTGCTTTGGCAGTTCCCAGGGTGGAGGGGGCCGCACCCAGCCTGGTCTCGCCCCTCCCCGCCCTGGACCTGGAGCGAGACCCGCCACAACGCCCCTGGACAGAGCCAGGGTGGAAGTGGGTGAGACAGACACGGCCCTGCCCACACACTCAGGCCAGAGCCGGGCAGAGCCAGACACAGGGCGGTCTTCCGAGGGGCACGGGGCCTTTGTTGAGTGGCATGCTCTATTGTTGGCAATACAGGAGGCAGAGAAGCCAGCTCAGAGGTCACAGCGTGGGGTGGGGGGACAGCACAAGGGACAAGAAGAGAAGCCTGGGCCCTGGATGGGGAGTGCAAAGGAGCCTCCCTCCACTGGTCTACACTGGGTAGGACTCTGCAAGCAAGCTTTGCCCATACCCTGCCCTTCATTCCTGCTTCCTCCCCAGCATGGCCAACCCAGCAGGCGGGCAGTAGGCACTCGAAGTCCAACACGGTCCCAGCAGAGTGTGGTCCGGCCCTGACGTTAAAAATAACTGGCATCAGCATGATTTCACAGTTTGTGGGTTCGAGCCCCGCATAGAGCTCTGTGCTAACAGCTCAGAGCCCGGAGCCGGCCTCGGAATCTGTGACTCCCTGGCTCTCTGCCCCTCGCCCACTCACACTCTGTCTCTGTCTCTCAAAAAATAAATGAATGTTAAAAAATAAAAATAAAAATAAGTCACTGCCCCTGGGGCGCCTGGCTGGCTTAGTCAGTGGAGTGTGTGATTCTTGATCTCAGGGTCGGCGGTTCAAGCCCCACTTAGGATGTAGTAGAGATTGCTTACAAATAAAATCTTTTAGGGGTGCCGGGGGGCTTAGCTGAGCATCCATCTCTGGCTCAGGTCATGCTCTCACGGTTCATGACTTCAAGCCCTGCATCAGGCTCTGTGCTGTCAGCGCAGAGCCCTCTTCAGGTCCTCGGTCCGCCTTTCTCTCTGCCCCTCCCCTGCCTGCACTCTCTCTCTCAAAAATAAACATTAAAAAAAAAAAAAAAAAAAAAGCAAAGACCCTCTTTTAAAAAATCTTTAAAAAAATGAAAAAACACAAAACTGCCACCGGAACTACCTCAGGCCCCTGCTGCCACCAGCGCCGCCATCAGTGATGGGCACGGCTGGGCTGGGCTGCAGGATGCCAAGTGTCAGAAAAACACCCAGAAACAAGGACGGCAATGGGGCACCCAAGAAGTGTGCTGGAAGCGGGCTTAGACGCACCGCATGAGAGAGCTACAAGTGCAGGTAGAGCCCTCCAGAAGCTCCTTGGGCCAGTGGCCAGCATCCTGTGCAGACTTGGATCACGGGCTCAGACGGGGACAGAGGAAGGGGGCTGGGGGCGGGGCAGGAGAGCAAGGGAGTCGGGGAAGCGGATCCATCCGCTCACTGGCGCCACCGTGCCTGTGGGCAAGTCCCCCGATTTCCTCAAGCCTCACATTCCTCATCTGCACAGCAGAGATGACCGAGCCACTCCTTTCTTCCGATCGTGGATCTGGCACAGCCGAGACTGGAAGCCCTCCGTGGACGGTCAAGGCCCAGGGCAGCCTTCTTCTATTAGCGAAGCAAAGAAATGGCAGAGGAGGAGGCCAGCAGAGTCAGGCATCCTTTTTGGGACCCGGGACCCAGGTAGGGGACCTACCTCTCAGCCCTAAGCCAGAGTCCTGGGGTGGGGGTGGGAGGCTGGGTAGGAGGGGAGGCCAGGTGGAGCCCCGGCTCTGCCCTCTCCCCTCTCCCCTCTCCCCAGTCACATGTGCTGCTTCCTGCAGCCAGGGGCGGTCAAGCCAGTGAGGCCTGGACATTCCCCACATAGCAGTCCCAGGAGAGAGGCTGGGCTAAGCAGGTCACCAGCCCCCACCCTTCCCCAGTGTCTCTGACTGCGGCAGAGACTTGGCCAGCCGTCCCAAGCAGAAACAGACCCTGGAAAAGGACAGAGACAGACATGACTGCTTCCTTTGCGAGCACTGTCTCCCTCACCGGGCTGGGACTTCTCAACTAGGCCTCTCCCCTCAGACTGGGGGCTCCAGGAGGAAACCCCCCCCCCCACAGACTAGAGGTCCCTCGACAGATACTGTGGTCTTTCCTTTCAGAATGACCGTTCCAAGCTGGCAGAAACTGAAATGGGTGCCGCATACAGCCAGGGCCCTGGGGACAGGACAAGACAGAAGAGCCCATCCTCCTGGATGCTTCCAGAGGAAAACCCTCACTTCCGGTCTGGAGGACAGCCCAAGCGGCTGCCCAGGACTGGCTGGGGGTGGGGGAGGCTCAGGTCAGGCCGTCCCAGCTGCTGTTTGTTTTCTTCCTTCTGGGCTCCTTCCCAAAGCAAACAAACCCGGGTGGGAAAATGAAGGGGACTTGGAGGAGAGGGAAATGCGGGGCCAGGTGGCTCGACCCTGGGAACCTCCGGCCTCCCCTGGAGCGGGCTCCAGCTGGAGCTCCGGACTCTGCTGGGGACCCTCTGTGGACACAAATCCAGACCGGCGGATGGCCCCAAACCGGGGCTCCTGGGAATGGAAAAACACTTCACCCGGCCTCGGAAACAGCCAAGGGTGGACTTATGTCAGGGGCTGTATGGCACACAAGTGCCCCCAGGGGGGCTCGGGCAGCCCTGACCCCAGCTGGTATCCTCTCCTTAGGAAGTGAGTCCCCGGGGTTCCATTCTGCAGGGATCCGCCCCGCCCTCTCCAGGAAGCACAGGGAAAACCAACTATTATTTCCCTGTTCTGCATTTGCTGGAGAAAACTAGGATTCGACGAAGGTTCGGTTAAAAATTTGTTATTGCAGTCAGAGCATGAGATCATCCAGACTGAGGCTAAGAAAGGAGAGGATGCTAAGAAAAAGAGAAAGGAAAGAAACGTTAGTGGTGGGACTGTGGGTGATTTTTTTTTCTTCTTTTGTAAACTTTTCTAAACTTTCCAATTGCTTTTCACACGATGATCAGATATTACTTTTTCAATCAAGAGGGAGGAGGATTCACATGGACCGAACTCCCCCTCGCCCCCAAATAAGAAGCAGACTGATTGCCCGGCGTCATCCCAACTCTCCCTGTCCCTGTCCCTGTCCCTCGGTCCAGTGTCCCCACAGCGGGGAAGGAACGCACACCTGTTTAACCCACACCCTGCAGGCCGCAGAAAGCTGAGCTTCTTGCCCTGAGGTCCCCCAAAGGCTGAGGTGCCAAGAGGCTGAGCAATGAGCTTTCTCCTGGCCTGGCCAAGGAAGTTGCTAGAAATTGGGGCAGTCCATGCCCCCAGACCTCCACCAGAGTCAACCATGTCCCAAGAGAGAGGCCTCAAAATGTCACTTGCAAGGATACAAACCCGGGTGACCTGCCCCAGTCACACTTTCTCTTCACAGGAGTCACAGGGCCAGCCGGTTCGTTGATACCTGTCCCTCTCCCCGCCAGGACTCTCTTCTCCCCAAAGACACAAGAGTAGAAATTCCCCCAGGGACCCCTGCAGACCTCAGGCTGGCACCGGAGGTGCTGACTCCTGCCTGCCCTCTCTCCTGGGCAGGACGGGCCCCCCTCCAGCTCCCATAGACAGAGCCCTGCTTCACTCTCTTCAGAGAAGAGTCCGTTCTGATCGTTCACCTCTCTCTCTCTCTCTCAGCAACGCAAGATCTCATCTCTACCAAACACGAAGTCCTTCCTCCTGTCTAGCCTCCATTCCTTCCCTAAGAGCGTCAGTCCCAGGTGCTCTTGTGTCCCTAGGGGTGATGGAAATCTGCAAGCCTGGCAATCCCTTCAGAGCATCAGCCGGGACTGAGATCATTCTCTTTCCTCCTCTGTCACACCAAATGCCCTGCCTCCTCCAGGGTCAATAATCCCCATGCCTAGGGTCCCCTCTGGACCTCAAGAGATCCAGAAGCCCAGTGCTGA
Source organism: Paguma larvata (assembly GCA_030068075.1). Lineage (NCBI taxonomy): Eukaryota > Metazoa > Chordata > Mammalia > Carnivora > Viverridae > Paguma > Paguma larvata. The sequence goes on along the minus strand of CM057843.1, from coordinate 42,949,868 downwards.
TGACATCGGAGCCCAGGCTGCACCCACACAGACGGAGGCCCCGTTTCCGAGGCCCATCTTGGTGTCAAGTGCCCTGTGGGCAGAGATGCCAGGAACCAGGTAGGTCTGAGAGGACAGTGACACCAGCGCCTCCCTCAGGGATCAAGGCTCTGGCTGACCCCATCCCCATCACCAGAAAGGCCTTCCTGGCCCCCCAGTCTCCCGGCCCCAGAGCAGCCTGGCAGCACGGACTGGTACAATCCTGCAGGATGGTGGCCCAGTCCCAAATCTGACTCTCATTTCTGTCTACTCCTCAGGGAACAGCCCCCCCCCCCTTATCTTGGCACAGACCCAGCCCCCAGCGAAGCAGGAAGCCCCGCTTCCTCTACAGGGACAAACCCAGGACAGCCCAGAACAAGCCCGGAGGCGGCAGCAGTTTCGACCCCTGCCCTCCTCTCTCCCCCCACCAGCGTCCTCCATACATGGCCACTGCCCCGGCCTTGGGGAGACAGCCCCCCCCCCAGGAACTAAAACCCAAGCCAGGGAGGTTTCAGCTGGCTGGAGGCTAGGACATGAGTCACCCCTTCCTGACCAACCTGCCCCCACCTTCGCCACCCACGCATACCTTCCTGGGTCATTCAGAATTTTCTTCTCCCCAAACTCCCGAGCAGAGGCTCTCAACGAGCGATCGCAGATTCGTCCCAGGGCTGTAGTCGGGCAATATAGCAGGATAGGCTCTGGGCTTGGAACCAGAGGACCGAAAGGCTAGTCTCGGCCCTGCTTGGGTCTCGCTGTGCAACCTTGGGCAAGTTACTTAACCTCCCTGAGTTTCAATTTCCTCATCTGCTGAATAGGGTGATGATACCTCCCTCTAGGAAGAGTCATGAAGTGAGAACAATTGATGAAAGTGCTTCGTATCTGTCAAGTCCTCCCTTGCTTTTTTCGTCACCATTTATCAGGTACTTACCAGGTCATAGGTACTATTCCCATTTTGCAGAGGTCACTGAGGCTCAGAGAGATGAAGTGACTTGACCAAGACCACACAGGTAATAAGTGACAGAGCTGGGATTCAAACCCAGCTCAGTCCATGCCCAAGTCACTGTGCTCAGAACCACCCTGCCGTGACACGTCCCCAACTGAACTGCCCTTCCCCAGACAATCACCCCATCTCTTCTCAGGTGGATCCTCTCCCCAACCCCTCATCAGTACCTGCCCCGGGGAGGGAATCCTTCCTACACACAGCCCTGAAGCCCAAACAGAGGTTCCAGAGGGCCGGAGCCGGGGGCGGGGCTGGGGCTGGGTAGACAGGGCTCCTGTCACCCAAGCTAGGGCTTGATCTAGCAACGAATGACTAATTGGGTCCCACCTTTCCCCCCCTCTACCTACCGTCCAGTGAATTGCCAGTTTCCACCAGGCACCCCTAGCAATACTTCCTCGGTATTATCTTTTCATCAGGGCCACAAACCAGATTAGCCAAACTAATCATTTAACAGATGTAATTACAACGCCTGCCCCTCCCTCGCTTTGGCCCACAGAAGAGGGAAAACAGGTTATTTTTGCCCAAATCCCACCTCCTTGTGGCTCCCCAGAGGTCACTACCCACTAGAGCAGAAGAATGGGGTTCCCTCCTCAGCCTCCCCCTAACCCAGGGCATTCTATGGGGGCTGGTCTAACCCCTCCCCACACCCCCAACTACAGCCACCCAAGAGGTGGTAGGTCTTCCCAACAGAGTTAGGCCAAGCAGCCCTGACTCCCTCCCCATACTGCCTTCACCTCGGGACCAAGGGAGAGCCTGGCTTTTTCTATGTCGCCTCTGTTCCCCAGGAGGCTGGCATCCAAATCCCTACCAAAAGACCACGCTTTAGCTTTTTAAAAGCCAGCTGAAAGCCTAGTGATCTCCACCTCTGCCCAGGGAAGGGGTTCTCAGGAAGCTGGGGTGAGGGCGGTGCTCATGTTGCTGTCCTGAAACTTCCCCCCCACCCCCCCACCCCGGAAGCCTTCCTCCTGTCCCACTTTCCCCACGCAGCTCTCTCAGGAAGGGGCGGTTGGGGAACTGACTGCGAAAGCCTCCAGAAGGAATGCACCTTCGAAATCCAGAAATCAAATGGAAACCAAACCCCAAGCTCCACAACTCTTCCGCCTCAAAAAACCAGCCGGCTATATAACGCGGGGGGATGGGGTAGAGGAAAAAAAGGCCAGAACAATCGCTCCCCCCACCCTCGTCAATTTGGCCCTGCCCTGCCCCACCCCCATTCCTGGGGAGGGGGGCAAAGCTGGGGAGAAAGCCACCGGCGCAGGCCTCAAACGAGGGGGTGTGGTGGTCCCCGGAGGCAGGAAGAGAAGGAAGAAGCTGCTTCCCCTTTGGCCCACCCCCCCCTCCTGCCCCCTCGGGCCCCAGGGGCCCAGCAAACAGGATGGATGTGGGGGCAGGGAAGACAGGGTCAGAGCGCAGGCACCGGCCCGGGTTCAGCTTGGCCGGCTGGGGGAGGGGGCCTTGCCCCAAGACAGACCCCCTAAGCCTGGGGGAAAGCCCTTGAGCAAGGAGGCAGGAAAACCCGCCGAGAACGCTGCTGTGAATACTTCCTCCAGGAAAGTTTGTTTGGGGTGATTTTTTCGACAATAAGAGGTTAGAGAAGAAGAGTAGTCCCGTTCCCCTATCGACACTCTGGAAGCAGCAGCGACTGGAAACTGGGCCAGTGAATTTTCCAGCCATGCACGACCCCTCCGCCTAGACCCCAGTCTGAGCTACGGGTGCCAGACACCAGCTGGGCGCGGAGCCGGGCCCCGCGCCAGTCCCGCTGTCATCCCGGCGGGAGGCGCTGCAGGTACAGTACCGACGAGGCCCGGGAGCTGGAGGGCAGGGCCTCTGGACTTCGTGTGCTCACCTGCTCCGCAGGTGGGGCCCGCGTCGCTGGGAAAATGTGCGCTCGGCCCCCACAGTTGGGCAAGCCGGGCGCAGACAATAGGGCCCCACCCAGGCCTGGGGGAGTAGAGAGGGAGGGAAAGCGAGGATGACGCGTGAGGTGGGGTGAGAGTGGCCCCAAAGACACCAACGGCAGCAAGTTTCCCGAACTGTACATTCCTGACTGTAGAGTGAGCCCGGGGACGCAGACGAGCAGGGCAAAGTCTCCCTCGCCAGAGTCGGGGCGAGAGTCGGGAACGCGGCGTCGGGCGAGCTCCACGGGCCCCAGGTCAGTCGCGACCCCACAGCCACCTGCGCTCATCCCTCCCCGCCCTTCTCAGAGCACCAGCTCACGCAGCCCCCAGCGCAATCGGCCCGAACCTCGCGCCCCCTAAGTGGCCGCGCCCAAGGACCCCAGCGCGCCCCCTGCCGCCGGTGCAGGGTGGCGCTCCCCGGCTCGCGCCCTCACCTGCCCTGTGACGGCGGGGATCGGCCTCTCGGCCGCTTGCCGCCCTTCCCTCGCCCCAGCGATCCCTGCCCCGATCGTCCGCACCTGCGTGTGGAGCCTGGCCGGGCTGGGTTGGGGTCGGGCCGGCGCGGGCAGCGAACTGAGCTCGGCGCGCTCGGGCGGCGGCTGCTCCGGACTCTGGCCAAGGCAGCAACTCAGTAACCGAACAAAAGGCGAAGGGACCTGACAGCCAAGCCACGCCTCTCGCCCCCTCGAAGCTCCGCCCCTAAGGGAAACGCCCACCCGCTGATGAGGGTTCACTGGCTGCCTCTCCTGACTGTCCCATCGAGGGGCGGAGCCTCGCGCCCAGTCCTCTTCCCCCGCCGCCTCTGTTTATCCGCTGGCCATTGGCCCCAGGAACTGCTAGTCGGCTCTGGGGACGGCCTCCAACTTGAGGTTCCATCCTCACTCCGCACCTATTGGCAGACAGAAGGTTACTTCCTCCTGATTGGACAAGGAATTGTCAGTAAGACTAAGGAAAGAACCAATGGAAAGGATGGGGTGTGTCTCGCCCCACCCCAGCTCTGAGCAGGTGAGACTCATTACTCTCCCCTTCCCCCTACCTGTCCAACAGGTGAGTCAGGAGGCGCCTTGGGAAAGGACAGACGCCCTCACAGGCCAGCCAACTCAGCGTCAGGCATGATGCTTCTTTGGGCTTATTCACCCTTGCCACAGAGTGGTAATAACATACTTGTATAGCATTTCATAGGCTTTTTTTCTGGGTTGGGATTTTCCCCCCAAATATGGAGGGCTCATGAGATTTAGCATTAGAAGGCCTGGGTTTGGGTTCTCCACTTAGTAGCTATCGGATCGCAGGCAAGTTACTTCTTTCATCCTGTTTCTCTTCATCTGTAAAATGGGTACATTAGCTGGATCGCTCTCATGAGGGGGTAGGTTTTAATAAAATTAAGGTTTGTGAAATCATTTGGACGACTGCTAAATGTTAGAATTTAATGATATAGGGGTTTTTTTAAGTTTACTTTTGAGAGAGAGAGAGAACCAGCGGAGAAGGGGCAGAGAGAGAGGGCGACAGAGGATCCGAAGCAGGCTCTTCACTGACAGCAGAGAGCGGGATGCGGGGCTCAAACTCACAAACCGTGAGACCATTATCTGAGCTGAAGTCGGAAGATCAACAGACTGACCCACGCAGGTGCCCCTAATGATATAGGGTGGGTTTTTTTTTTAAGTTTATTTATTTATTTTTAGAGAAAGAGTGAACAGGGGAAAGGCAGAGAGAAAGAGGGAGAGAGACTACCAAGCAGGCTTCACCCTGACAGCAAGGAGCCTGACTCAGGGGTCAAACCCATGAACCGTGAGATCATGACCTGAGCCGAAACCAACAGTTGGCCGCCTAACCGACGGAGCCACCCCAGGTCCCCCGATATGGGTGTTTTTTAATTCTCATGACAATTCTGAAAAAAAAAATTTGGGGGGACAACAAAATGAACCTCATTTCAAAGATGAGGGAAGTGAGGTTCAGAGAAGTCAGAAAACAAAGTGGACAAGAACCCCATTCTTCTCATTTCAAGGCCCACCAAACACATGTTCTCCTGGTAGAATAATAGCATAAACATAAAACGGGAAAGCAGCAGGGAGGGGTGGGGGCAAGGCAAAAACAAGCATTCTGGATAGAGCCAGAGAAAGTATTGGCGGATTTGGAAAAAATCAGCGGGTCTAGAGCAAATCACCCCTGGCACAACAACACGACCCCCTCAGTGGGAGAGGATTGTGGGTTAGTCTTCAGAAAGAACTTCTCAACAGGCAAGTTAGGAAGATGAGGGTCTGTCCTTCCTGTGGTTAGTGAGATGAATGCCCGCTAGTGGACGGACAGCACGCTGAGTATACCACAGACGTCCATTCATCAACACCGAAGTCTTGAGCACCATCTGTACGCTAGGCACCGAATCAGACCCTGGTAACACAGAAAACCAAAATGATCCCAACCCTCAAAGGGCTCCCAGAGAGCTAAGTGTAAACAGGTCACCTTAGCCACTCAATTCTGAGTGTATGGGAATTGTGGAGGGAGGAGGGTTGGGAAAAGGTCCTCCTTCAGACACGTTCCGTAGCCCCAAAGTTAGCACCCAGGGTGGGCTGGGTCAAGGCACCGCAGCAGGATCCTTGACCACGTTTCCACCACAGAAAGGAATGATGGCCCAAACAGTCTCACTTCTGAGGCTGTGCCATCCGAGAAGCCTTCCTGGAGGAGGGAGGCATCCACATCCTTAACCGGGTGCTATCTCACATGCCGAGGCCACTCTGCTTTGCTTAGTTTCCTTGACTCCCCCCTCCTCTTGCTTTTCTTTTTTTTTTAATATATTTTTTTAAACGTTTATTTATTTTTGAGAGACAGAGAGAGACAGAGCACGAGCAGGGGAGGGGCAGAGAGAGAGGGAGACCAGGCTCCTAGCTGACAGCTTGGAGCCCGACACGGGGCTCGAACCCACGTGAGATCGTGACCTGAGCCGAAGTCGGATGCTTAACCGACTGAGCCACCCAGGCGCCCCTCCTCTTGCTTTTCTATGTGTCTTCCTCCCTACCTTACCCCCACCCCACCTGCTCTCCCCCTCCCCGGCCAGGCAGTAGTGGCCAGCCCTCAGCTTGGAATAGAGCTCCCAACCCTAGGGATTCACTTCCTTCCTCTCCCACCTCTCCCCGTCCCCTACCCACCTCCCCAGCCCCCTGCACACAGACACACACACACACACACTCCCCAGACCCAAGCCTGGCTTAACTCTTTTCTTCCCCCTTCAGCATACAGGCTGGGAGGACTGACTGACTACAGAGGGGTGGAAGAGCCCAGTGGAATAGAGAGCCACAAATAGGGCTTCAGAATAAAGCCTCTGTGTGTGTGTGTGTGTGTGTGTGTGTGTGTGTGTGTGTCTCCCCAGAATGTTCCCTATGTGTCTGCCTGGAACATGCTGCAACACGCTGGCCCCAAAGCTAAGCACCCAGGCTGGGACCCGGTGGAGGTACCACCCACAGCAGCAGGAAAGACTAGAATAAGAGCTATGTCTCCTCCCAGATCAAGGGACTTTCTGCATATTTATTAAGCACCTACTGTGTGCCCACCAGGCACTGAAGATTCATCTGTAGGATACAGAAAAGAATCAGAAAATTATGTTTACTCCAATGAGCCGTGTAGGGGATTGGGTCTCAAGGGCCAGGGAGGAGCCAAGGGACAGAGATGAGAATCACTGTGGCCACAGTCTCCTCAGTAGCTTGAGCTTGAAGGCAAGGCCGCAAAAACATCTTGCCCAGTCCCCTGCCTCTAAGCCTTTAAAGACAGGGATTTCTCTGACAAATCTCCAGGAAGGGAGATTCTCCAGCCTCTTTTACATGAGTATCTTAGTCTCCTTATTCTAAGCTCCTTCTTAGGAGTAACTTCACTTTCTATCCCTGATTTTTTTTTAAACTTTTTTAGGGGCGCCTGGGTGGCTCAGTCGGTTAAGCGTCCCACTTCAGCTCAGGTCATGATCTTGCGGTCTGTGAGTTCAAGCCCTGCGTCGGGCTCTGTGCTGATGGCTCAGAGCCTGGAGCCTGCTTCCAATTCTGTGTCTCCCTCTCTCTCTGCCCTTCCCCTGCTCACGTTCTGTCTCTGTGTCTCTCAAAAATAAATAAACGTTAAAATAAATAAAAATAAAAACTTTTTTAACGTTTATTTATTTTTGAGAGAGAGAGGGTACGTGCACGAGTGGGGGAGGGGCAGAGAGAGGGAGACACAGAACCTGAAGCAGGCTCCAGGCTCCGAGCTGTCAGCACAGAGCCCGCTGGGGGGATCGAACCCACAGACCCCGAGATCATGACCTGAGCGGAAGTCGGACGCTTAACCGCTTAACCAACTGAGCCATCCAGGCGCCCCGACCTATTCCTGAATTTCAAAATCATTTCTCTTGCCCAGATCTCAATGGAAGCAGCGTTCTTGAGCCGCTAAGAACACAAATGGTTAATTCAACCCTGCAGCTCCCTGGGTGCTCCAAGTAAAGAAGGAAAGGGCACCGAAGTGGCTCCTCCGGGCCATAAAAGGAGGGGGAAGAGATGCTGTTGTCTTCTCTGCCTTGTCTCTGGGGGGGCCCCTTCCCCACATGGCGGCAGGCAGGGACTTAGATCTGCACACCCAACCTTCCGTACTCACACCTCAGGGATATGCATTGACGGGCACAGATTCAGACACACAAGCACCAGGCATGTCAGTGCTCTCTCCTCAGCACGCACGCACACGCGCGTGCACACATCCTTCTTCCCTCTTCCGCCTACGCTGGTCTCAGGGATGGCCACCTCTGTAACTGAGGATGGGGTGAACAGACGAGTGGTTAAGCTTCAGGCTGACGACATTGCCTTTCCACAGCAGGAAAGAAGCTGCTGGAAGGTATTCCTGGTGGGGCAGACTGGACTCAAAGGCAATGCAAGAGCCAGAGACATCTTGAGCATGGGCCTTCTCTCGGCCCTGGGGCGGAGCCCTCTGTGGATGTGGGGAAGGGTCCTCTGCCCCGGGTTCTGCCTCTGCTCTGGTCCTCCCCAGGGGCGCACCCCTCCACACGGGCACTAGTGGGGATGGAGCCGACAGGGGGCATTCGTCCCTCTCTCCTCTGAGACCACACTCTGGACCAGACACCGGAATTCCCTACCCAGAGCTGACCCTGCTTTGGGAGCCTGTAGTTCTCTCATTCTGGCTCCTTCTCCTGGCAATGGACAGCAGGAGCATGCGTGTTATGTGCACACTTAGGCAAGGGGCAGTTATGGAGGAGGGACGGACACAGCACAGACATGCAGCTGGGGTATCCACACGCGTGCGCTGGAAGCCCGCGGTAGTGTGCCGCGGTAGTGTGCCGGAGTGCGGGGAGGCAGGGCTGCAAACAGGAGGGCGGATGGCCCAGGGGCTCGGGGCCAGGGAGGGGCCAGGGAGCGTTCTCCCCAGGCTGCTGCGTTCTGAGAAGGAATCAGAACTCTCAATTCCGTCCCGGCCTTTCAGGTCCTTGTGGGGCTCTACTTGTCAAGGTACATCTTCCTTAGCAGCGTGTTAGCTTGGTTTGTAACTAAGCGAGATCTCTGAATGTGGGCCTCCGTTTGCCCCCGGCCCCTGCCTGCCGGTGGTGTGTCGGGGTGGGGGGACTCGCTCACTGTGATCGCCTCGGAGCTGGGGAGATGACACTGGCCGCAGAAGAGCCTCAGGCTCCCAAGCTCTTCTGGCTGGAGGGGGCTCAGGCCTCCTGAGAGCAGGAGCGCATGGGATGGTGCCTGGCCCCTGGAAGGAGGGCGGTGATTGCGATTTTTTTATGCTGCCCTTTGTCCAGGGGAGGAGCCTGGAGGCCAGAGACTGCCTACAGCCAGGTCCTGAGGGTGTGTGCCCAGCCTGCTCGGGGGAGGGCTCTTAATTGTAGAGGTAGCTCCCAAGACACTGCACTGGAAGGCGTGTGGGCGGGATGGAATGTCAAAGGGAGAACAGGGAGACAAGAAAACAGAGATACGATGGCTAGAAATAGCAGAGGCCAGGGTGAGATACCAGGGGCCTGAGGTTGGTGGTGGAAGGAGAGGTGGAAGAGAAAGGGTCAGGACCTCTCCGGGAACGACTATCCCCAGGCAGGTACCCCCTTACCTACCCTAACCCCCCACCCCTCAACAAGTTACAATTCCAGAATTTCAGGGACTCAACGAGGTGGGCTCCAAGCATCAGGATTGTATTCTAGAGCTGTGTCCCCCTGGCTTTCTGAGCAACCCCTCCCCCTCCTGAGAGTTTGCGGGGGGGGGAGGGTGGCCGCAGCAGGGTGGGGGGAACCTTGCCACCTGAGTCACGTCCTTGCTGTTCCTTGCCTGGGCGACTCCTGGAACAGGCTGACACAGCCGAGGCCCCACCCGCCTGCCTGCCTGCCTGCCTCTCCCTCTCCCAACAAGCCAGGAGAGATGCCTGCCTGGACAGGCACCCTTCCCACGGAGAGGCCACCCCTCCCCTGGTGCACCCGTGTGCAAGTACACACACACACACACACACACACACACACACACACACACACACCCTGATGGCAGGAATTTCTCCCCCACCTGTAGAGAGTCCTTGGGAAGAGGAAGAAGAAACAGTCAGACCCCCCTTCTTTGTTGACACGGAGAAACGGAGGCTAGGGCCAAGAGTGGAACTTCCCCGAGTCACCCAAGCAAATTCCTGGCAGGGCTGGGACTCCAACCTGGTCTCCTGCCCACCTGCCCACCAATTTAGGTCTTTTCCATCTCAACCAAGGTGGGGTGCTGTGTGTGTGTTGGGAGGCGATGAGGACCAATTCTGTGGGAAGTCAGCTCCAAGTGGGACTTCAGGGGAAAAATTTGCAGATTCAAGAGCCAGGGCTGGGGCGGTTAGTGGGGATTTGCTAATCCCAGGGGTCAAAATCAGTAACCTCTGCTCACTGCAGTCGAAGCCTCTGAGCCGAGAGGGCACCACCCAGAGGCACGGCTGAGTATGGTGTGGAGACCTTTCCCCTCCCTCGTCTCCCTGTCCCAGACGCCAGCAGAGTGGGAACTGGGGCCAGGGCTTGGAGGCCCCTGACCCTGTACTGTAATACTGTCTTCCCCGGTCCCATCCTGCGGCCACCAGGGAATTTGAGAGTTGAGATCCCTGAATATTTCATTAGCACTTCAGCCTCCCGTGGAAGACGCAGCCAACTTACAGCGCATGGATAATTTATGGCCCCAGCGGAGAGCCTGGAAGGGGTGGGAGGGAGGGGGCGGTGAGGCCTGGACTGCACTGTGCTGAGGGTGCCGGACAGAAGCCAGATCCATCCAAAGTGTGTGTGTGTGTGTGTGTGTGTGTGTGTGTGTGTGTGTGTGGAGGGGGTGCTCCAAGGCCAGGGACATTTCCATTTTTGAGAATACTAAGGTATTACCAAAACAAAACAAAATAAAACCAACCACCACCACCAACCAGGTTTGTCGAAATAACTGTGCTAAAGGTTAAAGTCATAGGACAAGCATTTTCTGACTTCATTCCTATCCCTGTGTCTCTGCAACTGTGAGCATAACCTCATTTGGAGATACCAACAGCCTTTTTTTTTTTTTTAAGATTTTTATTTTTAAGTAATCTCTACACCCAATGTGGGGCTCAAGCTTACAACCCTGAGATAAAGAGTCACATGCTCTACCGACTGAGCCAGACAGGTGCCCCTCAAAAGCTTTTAATGAGATGTCCTTCATGGCCATGAGGCCACTAAAAGGTCCCCCGCTCCCCACACCACCACGGCCAGGGAGAGAGACCAGACTCGCCACTAGGCCTGGCTGAAACTTGCTCCTTCCTAGCTTCCTCCAGGAAGGCCACCAGGATTTGGCCAAGCGGTCAAGGGAAAAGGAAGGCATCTCATGTGGCCACTCCTTACTTTGCTCCAGGAACATAACACCCCATTCTTCTAAAAGGAAAGATAAGGGGCACCTGGGTGGCTAAGTTGGTTAAGCCTCTGACTCTTGATTTCGGTTCAGGTCATGATTTCCGGGTTCTAGTATCAAACCCTGCATTGGAGCCTGCAATTTCCCTCTCCCTCGCTAGTGCACACACTCTTTCTCTCTCAAAAAATAAAAATGTAAATAATATATAAATAAGTAAAAGGAAAGACGAACAAGGTGACCCAAAATGGAAAACGTCAAGTCTCTGGGACCTTCGCTGGGAGTGACTTACCTTAGTGAGTTCTTCCCCGGATTCAGAGGATTAAGGGGTGTTGTATGTGAAAAAGCAGGTATGTTCTCCCCTTACCTCAGTTTTCCCACCTGAGTCATGGGTGTGAGAGGTGCTCCCACCCCAAGGGCTGTTTAGGGGACAGAAGAGATGCTATCCAGGTGCCCTGGCGCCAAGTGGGACCCAGGCAGGTGGTGATTACAGGTGATGCATCCACGGGTCGGTCTAGGGTTTGGGCTGGGGCTGGCGCTGGTGGGCAG